>OW203762.1:13841897-14441897 GCA_934045905.1 Leuctra nigra
CTCGAGTAGGTAAGAGAGAGAGAGAGAGAGAGAGAGAGAGAGAGAGAGAGAGAGAGACAGGCAGCTCCATGCTCGAGTATGTAAGAGAGAGAGACAGGCAGCTCCATGCTCGAGTATGTAAGAGAGAGAGACAGGCAGCTCCATGCTCGAGTATGTAAGAGAGAGAGAGACAGGCAGCTCCATGCTCGAGTATGTAAGAGAGAGAGACAGGCAGCTCCATGCTCGAGTATGTAAGAGAGAGAGAGACAGGCAGCTCCATGCTCGAGTATGTAAGAGAGAGAGACAGGCAGCTCCATGCTCGAGTATGTAAGAGAGAGAGAGACAGGCAGCTCCATGCTCGAGTATGTAAGAGAGAGAGAGACAGGCAGCTCCATGCTCGAGTATGTAAGAGAGAGAGACAGGCAGCTCCATGCTCGAGTATGTAAGAGAGAGAGACAGGCAGCTCCATGCTCGAGTATGTAAGAGAGAGAGACAGGCAGCTCCATGCTCGAGTAGGTAAGAGAGAGAGAGACAGGCAGCTCCATGCTCGAGTATGTAAGAGAGAGAGACAGGCAGCTCCATGCTCGAGTATGTAAGAGAGAGAGACAGGCAGCTCCATGCTCGAGTATGTAAGAGAGAGAGACAGGCAGCTCCATGCTCGAGTATGTAAGAGAGAGAGACAGGCAGCTCCATGCTCGAGTATGTAAGAGAGAGAGACAGGCAGCTCCATGCTCGAGTATGTAAGAGAGAGAGACAGGCAGCTCCATGCTCGAGTATGTAAGAGAGAGAGAGACAGGCAGCTCCATGCTCGAGTATGTAAGAGAGAGAGACAGGCAGCTCCATGCTCGAGTATGTAAGAGAGAGAGAGACAGGCAGCTCCATGCTCGAGTATGTAAGAGAGAGAGACAGGCAGCTCCATGCTCGAGTATGTAAGAGAGAGAGACAGGCAGCTCCATGCTCGAGTATGTAAGAGAGAGAGACAGGCAGCTCCATGCTCGAGTATGTAAGAGAGAGAGACAGGCAGCTCCATGCTCGAGTATGTAAGAGAGAGAGACAGGCAGCTCCATGCTCGAGTATGTAAGAGAGAGAGACAGGCAGCTCCATGCTCGAGTATGTAAGAGAGAGAGACAGGCAGCTCCATGCTCGAGTATGTAAGAGAGAGAGAGACAGGCAGCTCCATGCTCGAGTATGTAAGAGAGAGAGAGACAGGCAGCTCCATGCTCGAGTATGTAAGAGAGAGAGACAGGCAGCTCCATGCTCGAGTATGTAAGAGAGAGAGACAGGCAGCTCCATGCTCGAGTATGTAAGAGAGAGAGACAGGCAGCTCCATGCTCGAGTATGTAAGAGAGAGAGACAGGCAGCTCCATGCTCGAGTATGTAAGAGAGAGAGACAGGCAGCTCCATGCTCGAGTATGTAAGAGAGAGAGACAGGCAGCTCCATGCTCGAGTAGGTAAGAGAGAGAGAGACAGGCAGCTCCATGCTCGAGTATGTAAGAGAGAGAGACAGGCAGCTCCATGCTCGAGTATGTAAGAGAGAGAGACAGGCAGCTCCATGCTCGAGTATGTAAGAGAGAGAGACAGGCAGCTCCATGCTCGAGTATGTAAGAGAGAGAGACAGGCAGCTCCATGCTCGAGTATGTAAGAGAGAGAGACAGGCAGCTCCATGCTCGAGTATGTAAGAGAGAGAGACAGGCAGCTCCATGCTCGAGTATGTAAGAGAGAGAGACAGGCATCTCCATGCTCGAGTATGTAAGAGAGAGAGAGACAGGCGCCTCGAGCATGGAGCTGCCTATGTAGTGGAGCGCCACGGCTTACTTGCAGCGGTTTCATTACACAGTGTTTACTCTTTACAATGTAACGCATTACAACATCGCACATGTTACGTAGCGAGCGTCATCAATTCATTGCACACGGTACGTGAGGGAAATATATTGACCTGAGAGTTAATCAGAGTACTTTTACTTTAGGGTCGGTATTACCATCAGTTTAAGCTTTAGGAATATCATCGGATGTTGCCATGGCTATCGAGTCCTAACCAACTATTTAAATGTAGCAGAACATTGAATCCTGCGCTAATACTTTTAAATTTAGGGAGGAAACTTACTTTAATATACATTTTAATTTCAATGGTAGAAAATATAAAAAATATATAAAAAAATATTTTTATACTAATAACACGAATTGTGGATCATCCGTAGCCTGTCTTGTCGAGAACTGTTAAAAAAATGATTACGCAATATTTCCTACTTCCAATGAACACTGTCTGAATGCAATCCTTCATGTCTGGCTATTCATTGAGATGATTGATTTGCAATCAATACCCGATTTGCATTCAAGAAACTAACATATCTGACCCAATTTATATGCAAATCAATGAGTCGTTTCATTGTAAAGGTTGCGCGGAGTCCTAGAGACGACCCGATGGATTACAGCCCATGTTTGGGACTGGATTGTCAATGTTAGACCTTGAGGAGAGAATCGAACCGGGACCTTGAGCTGACGAGAGTCGACTCACTCTTGATGCGGACTGTACGAGACGTAGTTCAATGATTCGCCGAGAGAATGCGACTCAAGGCGGAATTGCAACGATGTGACGTCAATTTAAAGATTAGTTTGATATTTTGACAGAAGAGTTGTCGCTTTTGGAATGGATTTTGAGATTGAATAACCTGACTGGAATTACAACTATTTTCGTATAAACTATAATACTTTACGTGATCTTTGTACAAATTCTAGGAAGTATTCGACGTGGGGAGGAGGGGGGGGGGGGGGGGGGTCGTTCTACCACTCACAAGTTCAAGGAATCAAGTTCTCAGATCAGGACATCAGATCTCGAGAAGGAAATTGTATAATTTGCTATCCAAAAACGATATTCTGGGGAAAACACTGTGCTCACGACACCAATGGGGGGTCTGGGGGGAGGGCCCCCCAGCAGCATGCGGGTCCGGGCCGCACAACCCGGGAAAATTTTGGATCTAAAAAGTTAATTTGAGCTATTTCTATGCGTTTTGGAATAATTACTTTCAGAGATTTTGATATTACGTAAAATGGTATCTCCACAATTATGGACATTTTTCTAACAGCATCTAGGAGTGAATTATCACTAAATTTCCATAATTTTGGGCCCCTCAGCAACATGCGGGTCCGGGGCCGCACAGGCCCGGGAAAATTTTGAATTTCAAAAATGAATTTGAGCCATTTCTATGCGTTTTGGACTATAAAATTCGGAGAAAATCCATTCATTAATTTTTTATCATTACTACTTCATGAATGGCATTTTGTACAAATATCAACAAATTCAAAAAACCCGGACATTTCGTCAAATTCCTAAAAAGCCGCCCGGACAAAAAAAGACACCCAAAAAAGAGGACATGTCCGGGTAAAACCGGACGGATGGCAACCCTAACTACAAGGCTCTACCATAGACGTATCTCCAAACTGAGAATAAAACACACAAGATGAATACATAATTACATTTTTCATAGAGTTTTTGTAAAAGTGTCCCCTTTCTGTAAAAACGGGGTCAATATTCAAAATATTGATTTATACAAAAATTTGAGACAAATTTTCTGTTTGAAGGGGTACAAAACACTAATCATTTGGGGCAAAAATTGTGTGTACATAAAGGGTGCATATCGTATTTAACATTGTGACGTAATCACCTGGGCGTGACCTTGAGTCGAATCTATGAATGAATGGAGATACAGGCACCCATGTTGGATCAGAAAGCCCGACCTCTTGAGTTTGGGCATTATGGGCACCGGTTTGAGCTCGTTTGTTGACGCGGGAAGTTTGATTTAACCCGTAAATCCTATGGTGACGTCAACACCCAACTCGCCCAAATAGTGGAATGCACCCAATATGTGTATAGTAACCTCAAACGTAGTAAAGTAAAACTATAGCCTTGATTATTACCGATAATTCTGAATGACTGATGAGTGATGGTTCTTTAACAATAATTGATTACTTTCAATCATTGTACAATACTATTATGATTGAGAGCCACTGCGTCTGGAAACTCCCTGTTTATGAACGTATTTTAAAAGTACGATAAAGTTTGGAAACGTTTCATTATTACGTGTCTGTTACCGTACATGCGTTATAACATGATTTACATGTACACATGCATAGAACACATGGTAGTCTAACTTAGTTTTTATTTTAATTGTATTTTAAAAAATATTTTTAAAATATTTTAATTAATCTTTTAATCTTTTTTTCTTCCATATTCAGGTTGTACAACTCGCACTACTGAATATTAATTGAATTCATCCTAGTAGAGCAGGGGTCGGCAACCTTTTTTGGTGAAGGAGCCAATTTTCCAAAAATTAATAAATTAGATAATAATGGGAGCCGCAGTTAAGGCAATCGAATATAATACACCGAAAACAATATATTGAATGACTAGTTTATTTTGATATTTTGACGAAGCCCCCCCAGTTGTTGCCCCGTAGGGCGTTTTTTCAGCATTTCAACAATTTGTGATTCTGAGACTCGAAAATGAACAAATGGAATCAAATAACCTGCCAATTGTTGCCTCGCAGGGCGTTTTTTAGAATTTCAACTATTTAAAATTGATTCTGAGACTCTAAAACGAACAAACTGAATCTAATAACCTTCCAATTGTTGCCCCGGAGGGCATTTTTTTTCTTCAAATTTTCAAAATTTTCGATTCTGATCTACTAAATTAAAAAAAGAGCCATTCAAGAACCACCAAGGAGCCGCAGGTTGCCGACCCCTGTAGTAGAGGGTTAACAGAATGCATGCTTAGGATTATCTATACCGCACGTGACCACCTTCGTCATAGTTCAGTATGCCCAGGCAATCAGCACACTGAAGGACAGCGCGATTTTATTTTACAGGAAAAGATGGGTTAACTTTCACTTGAATATCTTTCTCCTGTGACAATATACAATAATGCGGTAAGGACTGAAGTGCTCACAAAAGATCGCTCTCAATGTTTCATGACAAATTAATAATGAAAATGCTTTACTGAATTAAAAAGTTGGTCCGAAATATGGCAAAACTGCGACCAAAGACACCTTTTCAGCCTTTATTCAACTCTATAATACGAAAATAGTACGCACATACCTGATATTCCCTGAATATTTTTATATCAATTACAAGCACAACAAATTACTTTAACTTGATATATTTTACATTAGGAAAACGCTCAGTGTAACGCGTTGATGAGCGATTCTCCAACAGGAAATGCGTACACAACGCACATAAAACATTTACATCCATATTGAATTGAAATATGAGCCACTCAATCAACATAAAAGTATATGCTTTTCATCGAAACTTGAAAATAGCATCTAAGCACCCTGGTACATAAAGCAAATCAGATTCAATTCAATTGGCACTAGAAAACATTCATTTCGATACCTCATTTCTGACAGATTAAAACTTTCAATAAGTTCATACGTTCTTATCTGATTGGGATGAACATTTGTAAAATAAGAGACAATGTTGGTCTTACTGACCATGCAAAATATGAGTTTGATCATATTTATCGAAGACCATTTTCATTTTTCAACCTATCAGGAGATGTATATTTAAATTTTAACTAATAATTGGATTTCAAAAAAATAGGGTCTGCAAACAGAAAAGGTTGTCTCTACATGTGTGCAAAATTTTAGCTCGATCGAAGAAAAACTCTGACCTGTATATCCTCAGGTAACAGAAAAAAAAGAAAACAGAGGTCAGTGCTAAAAGAGCCAAGCTAATTCGTTACGTGCAGGTGAGAAATTATCCCTATGCAATAAGAAACCACAACATATTTCCGGTGATAGGAAATTCAAATACTTCAGTTTACTTCCTAGATAGAAACTACTAGGAAAACGCTCTGTGTAACGCGTTGATGAGCGAGCACAGGGACGTGCAAATTCTCGAACCTTAAATGCGTACACAACGCAGAGAAAACATATACATCCATATTGAATTGAAATATGAACACTCAATCAACACAACATAATGCTTCTCATTGAAACTTGAAAATAGCATCTAAGCACCCTGGTAAATATAGCAAATCAGATTCAATTCAAGTGGCACTGGAAAACAATAAACATTCATTTCGATACTTCATATCTGACAGATTTGAAAAATGTCAATAAGTTAATACGTTCTTAACTGATTGGGATGAAATTTTGTAAAATAAGAGACAATGTTGGTCTTAATGATCATGCAAAATATGAGTTTGATCAGAATTATCGAAGACCGTTTTCATTTTTCAGCCTATCAGGAGATATTTATTTAAATTTTAACCAATGAATGGATTTCAAAAAAATTAGTGTCTGTAAACAGAGAAAGTTGGTTTTACATGTGTGCAAAATTTCAGCTCGATCGAAGAAAAACTGACCTGTATAGCCAAAATATGAGTTTGATCAGTTTTATAGAAGACCATTGCCATTTTTCAACCTACCATCAGGAGATGTTTATTTAAATTTTAGCCAATGAATGGATTTCAAAAAATTTTGGGGTCTGCAAACAGAAAAGGTTGTCCCCACATGTGTGCAAAATTTCAGCTCGATCGAAGAAAAACTCTGATCTTTATATCGTCAGGTAACAGAAAAAAAAAAAAAAAAAAAAAAACAGAGGTCCGTGCCAAAAGAGCCAAAAGGAGACGCTCGCTTCGCTCGCTCAACAATAGAAATGCCAAGTGTGATATATCCTTGTAACAATGGTAATTTATTGCAATTTCTCATTACAAATCTTATACCTACAAAATGTATCTCATTTCTATAGGTACATACAAAATTAGTTAAGCTATATTTATAAAGACACAATCAAGAGACTTGACTTATGCTTGAAAGACGTCATGTGCAATATCTGCTGAACTAAAAGTATTGGCCTTAAAACCTTGTCCTAATGTCTAAACAGTATATTTCTGCTTAATAACATAAGATAACCGAGACAAAGATAAAACTGTCCAAAAGTGCTCTTTTTGCATTCTGTGCTCGGAAGTCTTTATCCGGCTAATTGTCTTTGCATTCAGAAGATAGAGGGGCGAGTTACAACAATTTCCTGTAAAACATAGATTACAGAAATTCCTGTCCGAGAAAAGACCGGGATTCCCTGTTATGCCCCGCCTACGCCATCTCTTCCATTAAATGAGTCCTGGTCATTCGGAAGGGTATCGTCAACCTAGTGTCTCCGCATGTGTGCAATCAAATAAGATTTACTCTTGCATGAATATGAGCAGTGGTCGCATTGGAAGGGATTGTGAACCAAGTGTCTCCGCATGTGACTAATCAATTAAGATTTACTCTTGCATGAATATGAGCAGTGGTCGCATTGGAAGGGATTGTGAACCAAGTGTCTCCGCATGTGACTAATCAAATAAGATTTACTCTTGCATGAATATGAGCAGTGGTCGCATTGGAAGGGATTGTGAACCAAGTGTCTCCGCATGTGACTAATCAAATAAGATTCCCCACCGACGGCTGCCACCTTATCGCGGTGGTGGGGTTTGCGTTGGCCAACGATCCATTGCAGCTACGCCGGCGAGCATATGCTCTGTGTAAGGGCTACCCATGCCGGACAGGTCAGTGGTGAGGTCCAGACAAAGAGCAGCCAGGGTTGGCCTAACCATACCCTCCCTTGAATTTGCGGTCCCCTCGGGCCGGCCTCCCCCCTCGAGATGGTGATCCCCCTGAAATCGGGTTCCGCCGGCCCAAATCCTTACACCCCCCGGTTCGTCCCCATTCCGGTCTGGCCTTCCCAACAGTGCCGGACTCCCCCGGATCGGGCCCGTTAGGTCAACCCCCTCCCAATGTCCTCCACTTAATTCAACAAAGTTTAAATTAAAATAATTAATGTGCGCAATATAACCTCGTCGTTGACGCGCCGTTAAACCCTATTAATCGAATCAAATAAGATTTACTCTTGCATGAATATGAGCAGTGGTCGCATTGGAAGGGATTGTGAACCAAGTGAATCCGCTTATGTTTGATCAAAAAATCTTTTCTCTTTGATGCATAGGAGCACTGGTCGCATTGGAAGGGATTGTGAACCGAGTGTCTCCGCATGTGACTAATCAAATAAGATTTACTCTTGCATGAATATGAGCAGTGGTCGCATTGGAAGGGATTGTGAACCAAGTGAATCCGCTTATGTTTGATCAAAAAATCTTTTCTCTTTGATGCATAGGAGCACTGGTCGCATTGGAAGGGATTGTGAACCGAGTGTCTCCGCATGTGACAAATCAAATAAGATTTACTCTTGCATGAATATGAGCAGTGGTCGCATTGGAAGGGATTGTGAACCAAGTGAATCCGCTTATGTTTGATCAAAAAATCTTTTCTCTTTGATGCATAGGAGCACTGGTCGCATTGGAAGGGATTGTAAACCGAGTGTATCTGCATGTGACTAATCAAATAAGATTTACTCTTGCATGAATATGAGCAGTGGTCGCATTGGAAGGGATTGTGAACCAAGTGAATCCGCTTATGTTTGATCAAAAAATCTTTTCTCTTTGATGCATAGGAACACTGGTCGCATTGGAAGGGATTGTAAACCGAGTGTATCTGCATGTGATTGTACAAAGTATCTTTGATATTTGATGAGTAGGAGCACTGGTCACATTGGAAGGGGTTGTCAACCGAGTGTCTCCGCATGTGATTGTACAAAGTATCTTTGATATTTGATGAGTAGGGGCACTGGTCGCATTGGAAGGGGTTGTCAACCGAGTGTTTCCGCATGTGATTGTACAAAGTATCTTTGATATTTGATGAGTAGGGGCACTGGTCGCATTGGAATGGTTTATCAACCAAGTGTGTTTTCATGTGACTATTCAAATTACTATTAAAGCCCTATCACACTGAGTTGCAACCCGTGTATGGAACCGGCGGTTGGAAAATATGGTTGGCCGCGCATGTGCAGAGACTGAATTTGGTCAACCCACGGGTTGGGTTGAAAAATAGAGAAGTCTCTATTTTTCCGGTTCCAACAATTTGTTGTGGTACCACGTGACGTGAACTTACCAATAGGATGCTATAAATATTAGCTATAAATCATATTTATCAGATGAATATTGAACTTGAACATGTGTATGGATAAATAGTGCGTATTATTATTAACTTGTACTTACTTAAATATCTTTCTTTCACAAGTAATCACTCTAAATATGAGATTTGGATTGCCGCTGTCAGATTTTGTTATTCCCTATACTTTTATTTTGGTTACTATGGCAACTGCTTTCTGCGCAACTCATGAGTGTCAGTTGTGAACCAACCAACATCAACCCAAACAGTTGCGTGTGATAGGCGGTTGCCTCCTTTTGCAACAAAAGTTTCCATACGACAGTTCCAACCACGGGTTGCAACTCAGTGTGATACCCACTTTAGTCTTGCATGTAAAGGAACATTGGTCGCATTGAAAGGGTTTGTCAACCGAGTGTGTCAACTTGTGTTTCAACAAACGATATTTTATATTTGATTCATAGGGGCACTGGTCGCATTGGTATGGTTTATCAACCGAGTGTTTTTTTCATGTGTCTATCTAGTGGAGCGGTCGCTCCACCCAGCCAAGTCGTACTGTACACTCACAGTCACTCAACATACCGTAAATGCCTAATAAACCGAGGAGCAGACCAAACACTTTTACTGTAAGCAACAACATGGCATTTTCGGCCTACTGGATCATAAAATTGGAAAATCTCACATTGTTGTGAAATATCTTAATTTCGAGCTATGGCCCACCCCACCACATATACCAAATTTGGCAACAATAGGTTATGCCATTTGCGAGCTAGAGGGCCGTGAAAACAGTGAAATTACATCACTTTCATCTTCTTCTTCTTCTTCTTCTTCTTTAGATGATAATGATGATGATGATGATGATTCAGATATCAGGAAACACCGCTATCACCGCCACAGCCTAAACGGCTGAACCGATCGATCTGAAATTTTTACCACATGTGCACTTTTGGCGTCTGAGGTGCCTTTTTATAAAACCAACCGGAAGTCGCCATTTTGAAACCGGAAATGACGTCATATCTCGAAACCGGCTGAACCGATCGGAACGAAACTAGCGTCAAACTATTTGGACGGTCATATATATGAAAATACAATAGTCTTAACAGAAATGTACTATTACTGAAACCGGAAATGACGTCATAAAAATGAAAAATCAGACTTTAATCACCTCTTACTACAATAACTACTTATTCACAAGGTTTATAATGATACAAAACATTTATATAAACAAATTCTACGTGGAGTGTTTTCAGCCGCCATTTTGATAACCGGAAGTGATGCCATATCTCGAAAACGGCTGGACCGATTGGAACAAATCTTTCGCTTTTCTTCATGGAATATCACTTTAAGCATATTTTGGTACCAAACGCAACTTTTCTTAGTAACCAAATTGGAACTGGCTTATTTTTTTAAAGGAATTAGTCATTGTTGTTTCGATATGTGTTACAAATTGTTTAAATAAATTAAAAAAAATTGTGATATCCCCATAAAAAACACTCCGTGTAAAAATACCAGCCAAGTCTCTTTAACTATAAAAAAAATAGAAGAAATCTAAAAATTCAGCACTGAAAAGGAGTGATATCAAAAAAGGAGCCAAGTCAACGAATTTTCCAAATTTTAATCGTACCATTGAAATAAAAATATCAACCCCCGAGAAATACTTAAAAAAAGGACTTGGCGCATCGTTTTTTTAAAGACACTTTTCTATCCTAAAAGTATAGGAAGAACTCTACAAGTATATTTTCCTGAGTATATCACATTCATTATCGACGAATCATACTACGTTTTAATATAACTAGTACTCTTACCTACTGGCAGTTTTGGTATTTTGTCAATATTCAGAGGAAATAAACGGATAAACGAATAACGAATAAACGGAAGCGGCCTAGTCTATTCGTTATTGCCACTATTTCTAGGGTCATATTAATAGAAGACTTCTCAATATCGTGACTGAGGGAAATAGCGAAAGCGCTCATTACAAGAAGGCCGTCAATGAGATTTGTATAAGTGACTAGTGCACTGAGCCATGCTGCTCAAATAATTACTGACTAGATTTTTATCTAAAGTAATACGTTATGTAATTTATGAATTTTTTTGGTATAAAATGTTAATTAATCTAGTGGAGCGGTCGCTCCACGCCAGCCAAGTCGTACGGCGCGCGCACACTCTCATATAAAGGCTGGAGCAAACCCACTTTTACTGTAAGCATCAAAGTGGCATTTTCGGCCTACTGGATCTTAAAATTGAGAAATCTCACATTGTTGCGAAATATCTTAATTTCGAGCTATGGCCCACCCTACAACATATACTAAATTTGGGAACAATAGGTTACGCCCTTTGCGCGCTAGAGGGCCGTGAAAACTGTGTTTTAGGGCGGTTTTCATAATAATAATCTTAGTAGTAGTAGGCTGGAGCTAAAATCCGGTAAACAGGCCACAGCCTAAACGGCTGAACCGATTGATCTCACATTTTTACCACGTGTGCACTTTTGGCGTCTGATTTAACCTTGTCCCTATGAATTTTTTGTGCCGCCATTTTGAAACCGGAAGTGACGTCATATCTCGTCAACGGTTGGACCGATCGGAACGAAATTTGCGCCAATCGTTTCAGACGGTCATCTATATGGATTATCAATATCAAAAGACTGAACATTATTTTAAATAAACCGGAAATGACGTCATGAAATTTAATATACATCGATTTGCATTTCAGCAACAACTGTTGATCCGATTGTCTTGATATTTATGTAACGTTTGTACTTTTGATATTTCATTTGACTTGTTATAAAACCAACCGGAAGCCGCCATTTTGAAACCGGAAGTGACATCATGTCTCAAAAACGGCTAAACAGATTAGAACAAAACCAGCGCTAAACGATTTAGACGGTCAACTTTATGTAATCAGTAATATTTGATGATTCAAATATCGAAACCGGAAATGACGTCACACATTTTATGACCTATACCGGAAATGACGTCATAAATATGCTAAATGACGCTAAATTCACCACTTTATACTTTAAAATAGATATAAGTAAACGTACTTTGTAAATAATTATAAATTCAAGGTTGCAGTGTTCTCGGCGGCCATTTTTAAAACCGGAAGTGACGTCATATATCGTAAACGGTTGTACCGATTGCAACCTAAGTTTGGAAATGTGTTGGACTAATAATTATGAATTCAAGACGACATTATTTTCGGCCGCCATTGTTAAAACCGGAAGTGACGTCAAATATCGAAAATGGCTGTACCGATTGCAATCAAATTTTGGAAATGTGTTGTACTAATAATTATGAATTCAAGACGACATTATTTTCGGCCGCCATTGTTAAAACCGGAAGTGACGTCATATATCGAAAATGGCTGTACCGATTGCAACCAAATTTTGGAATGTGTTGTACTAATAATTATGAATTCAAGACGACATTATTTTCGGCCGCCATTGTTAAAACCGGAAGTGACGTCATATATCAAAAACGGCTGTACCGATTGCAACCAAATTTTGGAAATGTGTAGGAGTAATAATTATGAATTCAAGACGACATTATTTTCGGCCGCCATTGCTAAAACCGGAAGTGACGTCATATATCGAAAACGGCTGGACCGATTGTAACGAAACTTAAAGCTATTCTTCTTGGAAAATTATTTTAATCTTATATACCAAACGCAACTTTTCTAAGTATCCAAATCGGCATAGGCGTATTTTTTTAAAGAAATAAGTTCTTGCACGGACACAAGCTGTGCTACAAGCTGTATGAATAAACTAACAAAAGAAGTGATATCCCAGAAAAAAAACACTCCGTGTAAAAAAGGCAGCCAAGTCTCTTTACTTTAAAAAAATTCAACACCGAAAAGGAGTGATATCAAAAAAGGAGCCAAGTCAATGACATTTCCAAATATTTAATCGTATCTTTGAAATAAAAGTATAAACACCGAGAAATACTTTACAAAAGGACTTGGCGCATCGTTTTTTTAAAGACATTTTCTATTCATAAGCATGTGCCATTTATATACAACCGTCATTTTGAATGTTTAGAATAATAGGGAAACATCTTTCAATTAGGTACATATTATACATACCTTCTGTAAAATATTTTCTATATGAATATATACGCTATGAAACTTGTTGTCTATGCTTTCTATAAATATACACAATAGTTATCTTCGTAATATTGTTTCGTGGTGAATATAATTAAGTCTCATGCGTTATACCTTCTCATCATGTAACAATTTCTATTAATACACATTTTATAAAAATACATTTCACAAAGAAGACAGTCATATTGAATTTCTATTAAAAAATTTAACTTTATACACTTGGCACTTCAAAAATATATAATTGTGTTCCATTAGTTAGTAATTATTTGACAACGTTTCATGATTTCCTTCAGTCAAGATCAAATTATGAAAAGATACCAGTCTAATATCGCCATATTAACAGTACTGCAAGAATATGTATGAGCCCACTTCCAATTGATATGAAGGGATGTGTGTTGTGAAAAATATCCGACCGAACCGGGGCACGAACTTGGGACCTCTCACTTGCCGGGCGAGAGCTCTACCAACTGAGCTACCCGATCGGACGGGCGGACATTAGACACAACACACTGATGAGGATCCTGACTCCTGACTCCATGGAAGTTTTCCAAAGAAACCTACATTCTCACCACTTCCAATTGTTATGTAATTCTTTCACCCTTATATTACTTATATATTACAGCATAAAATCATGCTTCTATCGCCATTGACAAAACTATAAAATAGTCATTACTAAAAGTAGCTTGATTCATAGATTCTGGCTCTAATAGAAAGAGGAAAATGTACCTACTTGTAAATTTCTTTCCACTTTTAGGATAGAATGATGTCTTTAAAAAAACGATGCGCCAAGTCCTTTTGTAAAGTATTTCTCGGTGTTTATACTTTTATTTCAAAGATACGATTAAATATTTGGAAATGTCATTGACTTGGCTCCTTTTTTGATATCACTCCTTTTCGGTGTTGAGTTTTTTTAAAGTAAAGAGACTTGGCTGCCTTTTTTACACGGAGTGTTTTTTTTCTGGGATAGCAATTAATTACACTGCGAGAAGGTTCAAAGTATAATGCTGTAGTAGGTATGTTGATGTACCCACAAAACTATAGGTACCTACCAATCACAAACACAACTGTTCTGTATTTATTGCTTGTAAGACAATGCTATGTTTCTTTGCGTACTTATATTTAAATTTAAAATATTTTACAGAATGTTCAATATTTAATTTGAAAGTTTTGTCCCAATTTTTCTAGGCATTTCTGAACTACGTAGTATGTGAGTGGCATAAGCTTAAGAATAGAAAAATGTCTTTAAAAAAACGATGCGCCAAGTCCTTTTTTTAAGTATTTCTCGGGGGTTGATATTTTTATTTCAATGGTACGATTAAAATTTGGAAAATTCGTTGACTTGGCTCCTTTTTTGATATCACTCCTTTTCAGTGCTGAATTTTTAGATTTCTTCTATTTTTTTTTTATAGTTAAAGAGACTTGGCTGGTATTTTTACACGGAGTGTTTTTTATGGGGTTCAAATTACTACTAGGAAAACGCTCTGGGTAACGCGTTGATGAGCGAGCACGGATACGCGCAACACCTCGAACCTAAATTCTGTCTATCGAAAATGTCATTAAAAGCCAATAATTCTAAAATTACGCCACAGATTTGTATAAAAATCTAAAAAAAAATCCTAAAATATTGGTCCAAATAACCATGCAAAGCTGTAAGTTGATCGATTGAACCTTTATGATTGAACGGTTCCGTGTTAATTTTCAAAAATCACAGGATCTCCTTCAAATAATATACCTGAGACCACTCATATGATATAAGTGTGTCTACACAATATCAGATCGACTGTTGAACGGTCATTATCAGATTCATTATGCGTTTGAAAGTTTCTGCTATAACTACCTTGCCTTGAACTGAAGATTCGAAGTCGCCGTGAATTTGACAGCCAACACGCAAAAAGTCCGTAAAATGTCAATAACTTTTGGATTTAAACACAGATTAGTATGAAAATTGTCAAAAATGAAGATAATGTTGGTCCCAACCATCATGCGAAGTTATAAGTTGATCGTTCAATCGGTTCTAGTTTAAATTTCTAAAAACACAGGAAAGATGGTTTTAAATTTTAACCAATGGGAGGATTTGGCTGAAACTTTGTTTGATTGGGTACAATGTTGGGGGTAAAGACTTGTCAAAATTTCAATTTGATCGAGACAACCAATCAAAAGTTATTTTTTTTTTAAATTTGAACCAATCAATGGATTTCAAAAAAATTAGGGTCTGCAACAATCAGAAATGTTACGTACATGTGTGCAAAATTTCAGCTCGATCGAAGAAAAACTCTGACCTGTATATCGTCAGTAACAGAAAAAAAAAACAACAAAAAAACAGAGGTCCGTGCCAAAAGAGCCAAAAGGAGACGCTCGCTTCGCTCGCTCAATTAGTCTTGCATGCGTAGGAACACTGGTCGCATTTAAAGGGTTTGTCAACCGAGTGTATCCGCTTATGTACAATCAAAATATATTTTCTATTGCATCCACAGGAGCACTGGTCGCACTGAAATGGCTTCTTATTCTGCATTGCAAGTGAACTGACAGTTTCACTCTTATTAGTCTCATCTTTATCTCGGTGCAGTAACAGGTGTCTCTTGAAGGTGTTTCTTAGCTTAAACTTGACAGAACAATGTGCACAGTCATCTAGTGGAGCGGTCGCTCCACGCCAGCCAAGTCGTACGGCGCGCACACTCTCATATAAAAAGGCTGGAGCAACCCACTTTTACTGTAAGCATCAAAGTGGCATTTTCGGCCTACTGGATCTCAAAATTGGAAAATCTCACATTGTTGCGAAATATCTTAATTTCGAGCTATGGCCCACCCTACAACATATACCAAATTTGGGAGCAATAGGTTACGCCCTTTGCGAACTAGAGGGCCGTGAAAACCGTGAAATTGTACGGCTTTCAGATAATAATAATAATAATAATAATAATGATGATGATGATGATGATGATGATTCATCTTCCAATAAATTCCGCGGTCTCCGCCACAGCCTATACGGCTGGGTTGATTGACCCGAAATTTTCACCACATATACAGCTTGTCTGCCTGATGATACCTTGCCCTTATGAATTTTTTGTGCCGCCATTTTGAAACCGGAAGTGACGTCATATCTCAAAAACGGCTTAACCGATCGGAACGAAATTTGCGCCAATCGATTCAGACGGTCCTCTTTATGAAATAATAATAGTTAAATTAAAGTTTTCTAATTACTGAAACCGGAAATGACGTCATAGTTTAGCGAAATCTGCTTAAATTCACTTCTCTTTATATAAAAACCAACTATATATTCAGAAGGCTTATAATTGAGCGAGCGTAGCGAGCGACACCACGGTACTCTTATGGCACTTTCTCTGTGTGTTTTTTTTTTTTTGTGGTCACAGCCCAGGTCAAACCGCTCAAGCAATCGATCTGAAATTTTGTACACATACTAACGTACTCTATGCGGTCCCTGGGATCGTTTTTGAATGGGCTCCCGTGATTGGTTCAAATTTTAAAAAAATTATCTTTTTATTGGTTGCTTCGATCAATTTGAAATTTAGCAAAAACATTGCAACCAACATTGTACCCAATCATAAAAAGTTTCAGCCAAATCCTCTTATTGGTTAAAATTTAAAACCATTTTTCATGTGATTTTTGACATTTAAACTAGAACAGATTGACCGATCAACTTAAAACTTCGCGTGGTCATTGGTACCAACATTTGAGGTATTTTTGCCAATTTTCAGTCTAATCTGTCGTTATTTTCAAAAGTTTTGTCATTTAAAGGTCATTTTATTCCGTAATCTTGAAAAATGTATACTTAATTGTCATCCCTGCCTTCTTTAAGCTTCTGCTCCAAGGCAAGGCCTGTAGAGCAGCCAAGCTATCCACAATGTAAAGTAAAATGAAAGCATTTTTGAGCTAGCGCATAAAATCGGATGCAGTACAAAGGACAAATCTTCTAATTGGTTTAAGTTTAAATAATATCTTCTGATTGGTCGACAATCAAAATGTTCACATTAAGTTCAAATTTTGAATGGTGATCAAGACCAACTTAATATTAAATTTTACATATTGTAAGCCCAATCAGTCAAGTATTAATTGTAATTTTACGAGTTTAGTATGGGATGTCACAAGAGATTTCTGGAGAAAGTATGTAGGTAAGACTTCACGACACAATGGATCTGTTATTCATCCAGAGATTATGGAGATTGAAAAATTGCAGAGAAAATCGTCTTGTGCCGTGTCGTGTATCGTGACTATAAGGTTGTTGCATGTTCTGTGCTCGCTCATCAACGCGTTACACTGAGCGTTTTCCTAGTGAAATATTAGTATTTATCCTCTTACATAATGTACACTATTCACGCATGCGCATATCGCGTATGTCCGGGTGTCCTGTATGTCCTGTATGTCCGACAATGGAAATGAATCGAACTGTCATTTCAAAACGTCAAAATGTCAGCACGAATCTTTATATCCACTTTCAAGTAAGTTATAACAATAATTCGTTCAACTAATATACGAAATCACATTCTACATACCAGATCGATGAATAACTCCGTTTCACTAACGTTTGACAGTATTTTGAGAGAAATTACATGAGAAGCAAGACTGTAGTCAACTTGCCAAGACGTGTAGCCCATGGAAGAACAGACAAACTTCAAACTTTCAAATTGGCGCATGTAGGCCGTGATGTTTTTTTTACATTGAACGAAAATTGGAATTAACTCTTGGGACCTTGACTTAGTAGAACCACGGGTAAAGCAATATAATGTAAATAGATTATATTTTTGGGGTTGCAAAGGGTGAGGGGTTAGGGGGGGGGGGGGGGGGGCGTAAGTGAACTTTTAAGCCCGAGTATACATACCTAACGTTGCAACTTCTCATTAGTATATTCTAAGGTATATTGACATTTACGTTTTGGGAATCAAAATTGTACTAAAGCGATCGATCGTTGATGTTTCAATTTCAATTTCAATTATCTTTATTTGCATCTTTAAGTACAAAAAGGCGACATTCATTCAGCAATGTGGGAATCGACTGAGAAGCTCAGCGGCTCCCTGCTGATCTGCCATGTAAAATGATGAGAATTCCTGATGTTGATGTGAATTGTGCAGAGATGCAGACTTTTATTTCATCAGGAGGCAAGTAAGATCACTTGACAGATATTTCAGTCAATGAGAGAGCTGCTCTGGTTTTATCTAAATTTGATATGAATATTCCATGTTTTCTTAGAAACCTTTTTAAAATCTTTTTACCCAATTTTTTATTTTTAATTTCTAATGTTCTAATTAATTTCTCATTGGGCCGTTATTTTTTTAAGTTGCGTATAATTCACTAATTTATGATTTCAGATTTGTAACTTGGATTCGTTTAGAAATTTTAATCTGTAGTAGATTTGTAATTTCCATGTAGGTACCTATTTGTTTTAGTAGTGTATAACGTCGCACTGTTCTGCAGCTAACCTATTATGATGATGGGAGATGATGGTGAATAGGAGGTAAAGATGGAAGGTGGGAAGGAGGCGGTCGTGGCCTATTAGTTGGGTATACCTTCCCAGCATTTGCCTGTTCACTGAGGTAATACCACGAACAAAACCGTCAGGAAGGACGCTTTTTAACATTTCCCAAACTTTGGTACGTAGTTGGTGATAAATTAATTGAGCGAGCGAAGCGAGCGTCTCCTTTTGGCTCTTTTGGCACGGACCTCTGTTTTTTTTTTTGTTTGTTTTTTTTTTTTTCTGTTACTGACGATATACAGGTCAGAGTTTTTCTTCGATCGAGCTGAAATTTTGCACACATGTACGTAACATTTCTGATTGTTGCAGACCCTAATTTTTTTGAAATCCATTGATTGGTTCAAATTTAAAAAAAATTAACTTTCGATTGGTTGTTTTGATCAAATTGAAATTTTGACAAGTCATTACCCCCAACATTGTACCCAATCAAACAAAGTTTCAGCCAAATCCTCCCATTGGTTAAAATTTAAAACCATCTTTCCTGTGTTTTTAGAAATTTAAACTATAACCGATTGAACGATCAACTTATAACTTCGCATGATGGTTGGGATAAACATTATCTGCATTTTTGACAATTTTCATACTAATCTGTGTTTAAATCCAAACGTTATTGACATTTTACGGACTATTTGCTTGTTGGCTGTCAAATTCACGGCGACTTCGACTCTTCAGTTCAAGGCAAGGTAGTTAGAGCAGAAACTTTCAAACGCAAATGAAACTGATAATGACCGTTTAACAGTCGATCTGATATTGTGTAGACACACTTATATCATATGAGTGGTCTCAGGTATATTTTTTGAAGGAGATCCTGTGATTTTTGAAAATTAACACGGAACAGTTCAATCATAAAGGTTCAATCGATCAACTTAAAGCTTTGCATGGTTATTTGGACCAATATTTTAGGAATGTTTTGAGATTTCTATACAAATCTGTGGCGAAATTTTAGAATTATTTGCTTTTAATGACATTTTCGATAGACAGAATTTCGGTTCGAGGTGTTGCGCGTATCCGTGCTCGCTCATCAACGCGTTACTCAGATTCATTGGTTAAAATTTAAATAAATATCTCCCGATAGGCTGAAAAATGAAAACGGTCTTCGATAATTCTGATCAAACTCATATTTTGCATGATCATTAAGACCAATATTGTCTCTTATTTTACAAAATTTCATCCCAATCAGTTAAGAACGTACGAAGTTATTTACATTTTTAATATCTGTCAGTAATGAAGTATCGAAATGAATGTTTTCCAGTGCCAATTGAAAATTGATTCTGATTTGCTTTATGAACCAGGTGCTTAGATGCTATTTTAAAGTTTCGATGAAAAGCATACACTTTTAAGTTGATATCATAATCAATTCAATATGGATGTATGTTTTCTGTGCGTTGTGTACGCATTTCCGGTTCGAGAATTTGCACGTACCCGTGCTCGCTCATCAACGCGTTACACTGAGCGTTTTCCTAGTCATAAATTCGAATCACACAACTTAGATGATGGTGAATAGTAGGTAATGATGGAAGCAGGGAAGGAGGCGGTCGTGGCCTATTAGTTGGGTATACCTTCCCAGCATTTGCCTGTTCACTTAGGTAATACCACGAACAAAACCGTCAGGAAGGACGCTTTTTAACAATTTCCAAACTTTGGTACGTAGTTGGTGATAAATTAATCATAAATTCGAATCACACAACTTAGATGATGGCGAATAGTAGGTAAAGATGGAAGCAGGGAAGGAGGCGGTCGTGGCCTATTAGTTGGGTATACCTTCCCAGCATTTGCCTGTTCACTGAGGTAATACCACGAACAAAACCGTCAGGAAGGACGCTTTTTAACAATTCCCAAACTTTGGTAGTTGGTGATAAATTAATCATAAATGCGAATCACACAACTTACAATTTGTAAGCGGGTCCCTCTAGTATACATATTAATACAATGTGTAAGAGCTTTCAGCCGCCATTTTGAAAACCGGAAGTGATGCCATATCTCGAAAACGGCTGGACCTATTGGAACGATGCTTTCGCAATTCTTCATGGCATATCACTTTAAGTTTAAATTTAGCTCCAAACAATATTTTTTTAGTAACTAATTCGGAAATGGCGTATTTTTTTAAAGGAATTAGCCATTGTTGCCCTAATAAGTTTTACAAGTTGTGTAAATAAACTAAAAAAATAAGTGATATCCCCATAAAAAACACTCCGTGTAAAAAAACAGCCAAGTCTCTTCAACTAAAAAAAAAATTATGAAATCTAAAAATTCTGCACTGAAACGTAGTGATATCAAAAAATGATCCAAGTCAAAACTTTATTTGAAAATTAAAAAAATACTTGGCGCATCGTTTTTTTAGGGCATTGTAGGTATAGGTACTATAAGTATATGTATTTATATCTAGCCTATACTTCTAAGCTATTTATATACACGATGCGCCAAGTATTTTTTAATTTTCAAATAAAGTTTTGACTTGGCTCATTTTTTGATATCACTACGTTTCAGTGCAGAATTTTTAGATTTCATAATATTTTTTTTTAGTTGAAGAGACTTGGCTGTTTTTTTACACGGAGTGTTTTTTATGGGGTAGGATATAGCTGTGGCATCTTCTACTACGTTGCTTGCTTGAGTTATTGCCAGAGAACTTTCCACATCACTCTTCTTGCTTGTCTATCCTACATGACTGATGTCGGTGTTATTCTGAACATCTTCCGGTGAAGTGTGGGTAAAGACAGGAATAAAACAATACAGGAACAAGCCAGGAATAGGGGTTGCTTGAGGACAGTTCTGCGAGGACTGATAATTTAACTCTACTCTTCTGTGTGAGTGTGACACTTCACACTCTTTTATCTGATACCTACTTTTCAAAGATTGATTCGCAATATCAAGTAGAGGTCTCTCTATTTCGCGCTCAGAGCCTGTCGTATTGTCGATACTGGTAAAGGTTTGGCTGCGACTGTGGCGATATCTATGGTCATCGTGGTGATCTACTGTAGCATCTAATACAGTTGTCAAATTATATTCAGAATTCAGAATTTAACTGAATTTACGAGTTGATTCAATAGTCAACGAATGATTACGCGATGTGTGGTTCTCATTTAAAATAGTTTTACATATCACAAAAATAATTGCTAGAAAGTCAAACACGTTATACAAAACTTACAGGGATTGATAATCAATAAATAAGTCACTAATAAAGTTTGTTTGTATCCACGTCAGAAAAATTGGGATCGAAAGTACCAATATGAACATATCTGCACATTTTCTAACTTATTTAAAAATCCCAGAAAAAACACTCCGTGTAAAAATACCAGCCAAGTCTCTTTAACTATAAAAAAAATAGAAGAAATCTAAAAATTCAGCACTGAAAAGGAGTGATATCAAAAAAGGAGCCAAGTCAACGAATTTTCCAAATTTTAATCGTACCATTGAAATAAAAATATCAACCCCCGAGAAATACTTAAAAAAAGGACTTGGCGCATCGTTTTTTTAAAGACACTTTTCTATCCTAAAAGTATAGGAAGAACTCTACAAGTATATTTTCCTGAGTATATCACATTCATTATCGACGAATCATACTACGTTTTAATATAACTAGTACTCTTACCTACTGGCAGTTTTGGTATTTTGTCAATATTCAGAGGAAATAAACGGATAAACGAATAACGAATAAACGGAAGCGGCCTAGTCTATTCGTTATTGCCACTATTTCTAGGGTCATATTAATCAATCATACTTCTCAATATCGTGACTGAGGGAAATAGCGAAAGCGCTCATTACAAGAAGGCCGTCAATGAGATTTGTATAAGTGACTAGTGCACTGAGCCATGCTGCTCAAATAATTACTGACTAGATTTTTATCTAAAGTAATACGTTATGTAATTTATGATTTTTTTTGGTATAAAATGTTAATTAATAGCAATTAATTACACGGCGAGAAGGTTCCAAGTATAATGCTGTAGTAGGTATGTTGATGTACCCACAAAACTATAGGTACCTACCAATCACAAACACAACTGTTCTGTATTTATTGCTTGTAAGACAATGCTATGTTTCTTTGCGTACTTATATTTAAATTTAAAATATTTTACAGAATGTTCAATATTTAATTTGAAAGTTTTGTCCCAATTTTTCTAGGCATTTCTGAACTACGTAGTATGTGAGTGGCTTAAGCTTAAGAATAGAAAAATGTCTTTAAAAAAACGATGCGCCAAGTCCTTTTTTTAAGTATTTCTCGGGGGTTGATATTTTTATTTCAATGGTACGATTAAAATTTGGAAAATTCGTTGACTTGGCTCCTTTTTTGATATCACTCCTTTTCAGTGCTGAATTTTTAGATTTCTTCTATTTTTTTTTATAGTTAAAGAGACTTGGCTGGTATTTTTACACGGAGTGTTTTTTCTGGGATATCACTTCTTTTGTTAGTTTATACATACAGCTTGTAGCACATGTCCGAGCAGGGCCTAATTTCTTTAAAAAAATACGCCTCAACCGATTTGGTTACTATGAAAAGTTGCGTTTGGTATAAGATGACAATGATTATCCAAGAAGAATAGCTTAAGTTTCGTTATAATCGATCCAGCCGTTTTCGATACATGACGTCACTTCCGGTTTTGAAATAGCGGCCGAATTCCGGTATAGGTAATAAGAAAACAATCTAGTTTTATCTAGTTGATACCTTCATGAACGACCATCTGAATTCCTAATCCCTATATTTCCGTAAAATCGGTCATGCCGTTTGTAATATATGACGTCACTTCCGGTTTCATTTAGTGGTTCCTGCCGCCATTTCCGGTACCATTAATTTATTTATTCATTTTTCACAATTGATTTTTCAAATAAATAGCAGAATGAATACGCAGGAGCTAGTTCAGTTGCAATCGGTACAGGCGTTTTAGATATATGACGTCACTTCCGGTTTCAGGAATGGCGGCCGAGAACACTGCTACCTTGAATATATAAATTGTATTGTCTATGTTACAATGTAAGTTAATTATGTACGTATTTTAAGTATAATTTGTTGAAATAAGTTAAATATTGCGTATTTATGACGTCACTTCCGGTTTAGAAAATAAGAAAATAATATTTTTTTTATTGATACTTCATATAGATGACCATCTAAATCGAATGGCGCTAATTTCGTTCTAATCGGTCCAGACGTTTTTGAGTTATGATGTCACTTCCGGTTTAAAAATGGCGGCACAAAAAATCACAAGGGGCAAGGTATCATCAGACGCCAAAAGTGCATATGTGGTAAAAGTTTCAGGTCGATCGGTTTAGCCGTTTAGGCTGTGGCGGTGATAGCAACGTTTCCTGATATCATCTTCAGAATCAGAAAGTGGTGTAATTTCACTGTTTTCTCGGCCCTCTAGCTCGCAAACGGCATAACATATTGTTCCCTAATTTGGTATATGTAGTGGGGTGGGCCATAGCTCGAAATTAAGATATATTGCAACAATGTGAGATTTTCCAATTTTAAGATCCAGTAGGCCGAAAATGCCATGTTGTTGCTTACAGTAAAAGTGGTTGGTCTGCTCCTCAGTTTATTAGTCATTTACGGTATGTTGAGTGACTGTGAGTGTATAGTACGACTTGGCTGGGTGGAGCGACCGCTCCACTAGATATTGCCACATTTTAAAAATACTTGCCGTTTCTATATACTGTCGAAATACAAAACGAAACTCGCAGGGATTGAATATCAATACATGAGTCACCAATAGATCATAAACTAAAAAAATTGTCTCCCTGCCCTTGTAGAGAAAATGGGACTCAAATTAACCAAATTTAATATGCAATTTTTTAATTTTTATTATTACGCAACACAGAAATGCTTGCCATTTCTACATAAAGCCGAAATACAAAACGAAACTTTCAGGGATTGAATACCAATATATGAGCCACTAATCGCGCACAAACTCAATTTTTTGGCACTGTGCCCTCTTAGGGAAACATGGGGTTGAAAAGTACCAATTTGACCATTTTGCATTTCTTCAAGATTTTTTTTATGTTTGAAGGCTTTATAAAAATAACTAAACGAATTAAGGCTAATGTCTACACCATTTATACGTAGAAGATCCACACAAATAATTGGCTTGTAATTTTCAACTCTTCAGTTGTAAATCAAGTGTCAAAAATAGTGTAAATAGGAAAAATTAACTCAATATTCAACCCCTGATTTGAAGGTCACGCAGAGGGTGTACGACAAACATTATGATAACCAAAATGATAGACGGGCATATGCTGAAGAGAACTACGTTTATTGGAACCCGCTATCATTTTTCATTTGGATTAGATTAAATTAGATTAATAGGGTTTAACGGCGCGTCAACGACGAGGTTATATTGCGCACATTAATTATTTTACTTTAAACTTTGTTGAATTAAGTGGAGGACACTGGGAGGGGGTTGACCTAACGGGCCCGATCCGGGGGAGTCCAGCACTGGTGGGAAGACCAGGCCGGAATGGGGACGGACCGGGAGGTGTAAGGATTCGGGCCGGCGGAACCCGATTTCAGGGGGATCACCATCTCGAGGGGGAAGGCCGGCCCGATGGGGACCGCAAAATCAAGGGAGGACATGGTTAGGCCAACCCTGGCTGCTCTTTGTCTGGACCTCACCACTGACCTGTCCGGCATGGGTAGCCCATACTCATGAGCATATGCTCGCCGGCGTAGCTGCAATGGATCGTTGGCCAACACAAACCCCACCACCGCGATAAGGTGGCAGCCGTCGGTGGGGTTTTCATTTGGAAATTACATCGACTTTTGCAATAGCTTAGACGAGCCATTTTTACCACTCGGGCCAATGTTCAAGGTCATGTAACTTGAGAAGGTTGAATGTGAAAAATGTGAAAAAATTAATTTGAACTCAACTAGTATCAAGTTACAACATAGTAAAATTTGAAAATTATCAAAAATCATGCCGCAACGAATTTTTCGGGATTTGGTCGGTTTTTAATGGAACGAGCCTTTATGCTATAACATACCCTTGAATTCTAGTTCATTATGATGAATAGCGACTAAAACTTCATAATATTCAAGGGCAACGTGTTTTAAACACGGTTTACAAATGGAGGCAGAGGAAGGACTTGTCAAAATTATTATTTTTCTGTACCTAGGTAGTAGTTGGAAAATATGTTAAGTATGAAAGTTTCGATAATTCCTAGTTTTCAACAATGTTTTCAAGAATTCGAAGCTCACAAAACGTAAATTATGAAATTACAATGGTGTCAGGAATGGGATAATGTATATATTTATTGATTTATGTAAAATATAGAGTACAATTTTTATGTTACAAAATATGTTATGTGTGTGTATGTTACAATACAATGTTGTACTTTCTTTCATAATGTTAGTCTCAAAGTATGCACAGGTTACAACTAATAGATGATATGGATGAATTAAGTCGTACGTATTCTTGTCACATCAGTACTGTTGCCTTGAAATCATCCCTCTCCATGTTAGTTGCTGGTGGCCTGGATGACATTGTTCAGCGGACAGCACACTTGATAATAGCTGGAGCATTCAGAACTGTAAAAAGTAAGAAAAAACGCTCATGGCTCTTTCATTGTATCATTTTTTATTCGTTCTTTCTTGATAGCACAAATTATTTTTTAAATTTCCCGCATTTTTATAGTACCCAATGAAATTCCATGGAATCATAAAGTGGCGTGTGGTATGAAGTGCATTGCGTATGAAAATAGTAAGCAATGGCCACTGCCCACTGTGTGGTTCAGGACGAGGTGTTGTTGTTACCAATAAATACCCGTAAACACTTGCATAGTGAATGAATACTTTATTAGGATATTAAATACACAACTGCAGTCTGTGGCGGCTCAATCCTGAACTGGTGTCCATTAGACAATGTTGCCAACACTACACCCACTGCTAATAATGATTTGAAATAGAAGTTTCGTTCTGATTTCTTAAGAAATGAATGGGGCTCATCCTGAAACCCAAACAAAAGGGGCGCTTTCTACGTAGGTGTTGCAAGCACTCCTCGGAATATTTTTGATAATTGATTATGACAAGTTTGTTGATGTCATTAAATTAATTTTATTTTACAGAGCATTTCCGAATATTTTTTAAATTCAATGCATCAAATTCTAAAATCCATAGGATAATTATTTTAATTTTCCTATCATTGATTGCAAAACGTATTGATCCTAATTTTAATAGCTATTGTGTTGAAATATAGAACAAAATGTGTAGTCAAAACTATACCCAAAAACTATAAAATATATCAAAATAAATGACAAAATAAAAATTCGCCGTATCCGAACTGTGGATTGGGATTTTCTTGAAAAACCGGTATTTTCCTGACCCCTTAGCGAGCTCAAACCAAGAGAAGGCTCGGCATAACAATGGGGGTGCGCACGCAGGTGAAGTAGGGGACCGGAAAGTAAAATTACCCTTTTCCAATTCACAGATCGGATGCGGTCGATTTTATTCAAAAAATATCCAGGACTCCCCAGAGCCGGCCCCCCAAGACCCCCCATAGTCAGTGATCTTACTGCAGTCGGGCCCCTCTGATGTCCAGGATGCCGTACTCTGTGGTCGGGATGGGAGAAGGGACCGGCCCGCACTGGTAGTAAGGCACGCACGTACAGTTGCGTCTCGCAGTCTGTGACGCACATGTGTGGAAGCCGAAGACGCAGACCAAACTGACGCACAGCAACAACGCCGTTGAGCTCATGCTGGCCTGTGACAGAGGACAGCAGTATTATCTCTGCAAGTTCTGGCAGTCAGTCTGGCCTTACTCGACCACAATAACCAGTGGTCGAATTGGAAGTCAGTCCATGGGGGGATGGTGTATTGTTTTAAAAAAACATTTACATTGGGGGGGGGGGGGGGGGGGGGGGGGAGTCCGGGCGCACAGCACCGTATATTTTTTAAATTTGATGGGTTTCTACGCGATTTGCCGTTATTTTAAGCCTATTTTTATCTCAGCAAATAGCGTGCATTGAGGCTAAAATTGACAAATTCTCTGGAAATTATATAATTTTGATTTGCATAGTGCTGTTTTTAAATCTCTCATGGGAGGATAGTGAAGTGGACAAATAAGACATGGGGGGGATAGCAACCCCCCCTCCCCAAATCGACCACTGGCACTTACTATACTGTATACTCTTATACCACTTTATAATTTTTGTGTATGTGTTTTTATATTCACAGTCAATGTCATATCACACACAGTTCATTACGATATTTGCACACACTGATGTCATACCCCTAAAAGTGGCCTCCATAATACATTTTGACGAACATCTTTGAATGGTTCACAGTGAAAATTAACCGTTTGTCCGATCAAATTATGTTGTCTCATAACCAACATTTTATCAGATTTTAACATTTCTAGCCAAATCGATGAAGAGCTTGAATGAGTTAATGACATTTTGAAATATTTGTCAAATTCGTTTTGCGAGAAAGTATATTCATAGCTCCTGGATTGATTTAAATCAAATTTAAGTTGCATAATTATATTATCTA
The DNA here is from genome assembly GCA_934045905.1 of Leuctra nigra. NCBI lineage: Eukaryota > Metazoa > Arthropoda > Insecta > Plecoptera > Leuctridae > Leuctra > Leuctra nigra. Next base: position 13,869,910 of record OW203762.1, read on the forward strand.
ATAAGTAGTTATACTGCAGATTCTATTTCCTGAGTTAGGCAATACCAGTACGAAGTACGATGTAGGTACCGTGTTGTTGTACCATGTACCAGTACCACTTACTATATCTTGTATACATTAATTACATTTTTTGTGTCAATCAATGGTTTCCTTGTGCCTGCTCCAATCACGTTCTTCGTGTGCTATTTATTATTTGGCTCAATCTGTATGTTGTTTTGAGTGTAACTATCTTTCAACCAGGCTAAGAGGTCAATCTTGATTCTTGATATTGCATTGCTTGCACTACACTCGTCTCCTGCTCTTCGGCTGGTTCATAAAATAGCGAAGCTAAAATAGCAAATCATATCCTAGTTGAGAGAACTGATTTCAGTCCCAAAAATCAACATTCTTTTTCATAAGTATCAATTTGAAATATGTTTATTATTTTGGCGGGTAAACGGTCTTACAGGAATCAGCAGTGTGACAAAATGATCTTAATTACCAACAATGATGTTGCCATGGTTACAATGCAAGACGTCGCAGGAGTGACGTATCTCGTCTTCCCGTCAAAATATCCACATATATCCATCCAAAATATATAGGTTTGTTTGTATTTTTGAAAATAGTGTCTTTAACGATAAATGCTATACCTGATATCCAGAGCTAGTTGTTTGTGGTGATAAAAAAAGCCAAAATTCGTTTTCAACATTCTGAAAGTGGTGAATTGGTGGTGATAATTCTGTTAATTTTCGCGATTGGTGGTGAAATGGAAAAAAATGATTTTTGTAAGAATAAGTGTGAAATATGTCGCGCGAGCGAGCCGCAATACTCCCAACCCCCCTTTAACTAGCGAGACTCGGCGCGTGCGCATGCGCACCACTGTTCAAGGTCATGTAGATGCGTCATTCCATGCTCAGCAGCCAACCAGCTGGCACCCCCATACATTCTTTGGCTGGCACTGACAGCTGGCTTACGAAGAAAACAGTGTGATTCTTTCTATTTCGTGGAACTTTAGACACAGATTGAGGAAATTTTCGTAAATATATACTCGGAATCGGGAAATGTTGCAAAACACGTAGGTTTGGGACAAAATCGCGTGAAATCGCGAGAATGCGTCAATATCGCGTCAAAACACAAATTCGCGAAAATTCGCGAGAAAAAGATACATATTTGGAATCAGGAGTGTATGAAACGTAAAGATATGACAGAAAATTCATGTTTCTAAACATTTCGCGTTTATTGATGGAAACCATAAACAACTGGCCCTGCTGATATCAAACATTCGAAATAAATCATGCAACTTCCCTTTTATTAGTAAATACTTAGAATTAAACTTATCTTTAATGTTTATTATCATATTAATAATGACTATTCATTAACTAATTAAGCAGTAAAAAATATAGACCGAACACAATTCTATATTCACTTGCGTTGATTTGGTAAACGCCAAAGAAAACAAGAAATTGTATTCGAATAAACGGCTTGCTTTCTGGTAATGTTGTTTGACATCAATCCTTGTTTTATCAATTAGATCGCAGCTTACCTATTTAGCATCAAGTTTGCTCGCCAACATCAACTATATAATATATACACTTTTTGTAATAAGAATACTGCAAATGGTGTCAAAAAAATCTTTTCAGATAATCCGTTTCTTTCGAATATTTTTTTTTTTCAGTGTACCTTAGTGCTGTTGTGAAGACTCTGTCCGAGTTGAAGTATGACTGAACTTAGCTGTCAGACAGACAGCTCATTTCAAGAGCAAGAATAAATGCGCATCCATCCCGCGCATTGCATCATCACTATACTATCACGAGTTTGATATCGACGTATCAAGGCAAATGACCTTAACACAATTTTAATTTGCGAAATTGATGCGTGCGCATTTCCTGGAAGATAGCACCAAGATGCAGCGTTTTGCCAAATGACGTAACCGTAACTTATAGGTACTATTATACACAAACAAAAATATAAATAATAATGAATAATTATATGAATATATTATTACGAATAAATACATAGATAATGAATAAATAATGCGTATTACCTTTATCAAGTAAAGTTTACGCGAATAGCAAAATGCTTCAGTTCAGAATTGTAATGTGGACTTTTTATTAGAGGTTCCTCAATGGTAGATGCCATCAATGGTAGACCATCAATGGTCTACCATCAACGACGCATCAATATCAAGTCAGTCTAAAATGCTTCAAACACCTTAATATCTACATATCAAATAGGTCTTAAATGCTTCAAAGACCTTAATTTCTACATATCAAGTCAGTCTAAAATGCTTCAAACACCTTAATATCTACATATCAAGTCAGTCTAAAATGCCTATAGCACCTTAATATCTACATATCAAGTCAGTCTAAAATATCTACATATCAAGTCAGTCTAAAATGCTTCAAAGACCTTAATTTCTACTTATCAAGTCAGTCTAAAATGCTTCAAACACCTTACTATCTACATATCAAGTCAGTCTAAAATGCTTCAAAGACCTTAATTTCTACTTATCAAGTCAGTCTAAAATGCTTCAAACACCTTAATATCTACATATCAAGTCAGTCTAAAATGCTTCAAACACAATAATATCTACATATCAAGTCAGTCTAAAATGCCTCAAACACCTTACTATCTATACATATCAAGTCAGTCTAAAATACCTCAAACACCTTACTATCTACATATCAAGTCAGTCTAAAATGCTTCAAACACCTTAATATCTACATATCAAGTCAGTCTAAAATGCTTCAAACACAATAATATCTACATATCAAGTCAGTCTAAAATGCCTCAAACACCTTACTATCTATACTTATCAAGTCAGTCTAAAATGCCTCTAGCACCTTACTATCTACATATCAAGTCAGTCTAAAATGCTTCAAACACCTTACTATCTACATATCAAGTCAGTCTAAAATGCCTCAAACACCTTAATATCTACATATCAAGTCAGTCTAAAATGCCTCAAACACCTTACTATCTATACATATCAAGTCAGTCTAAAATGCCTCTAACACCTTACTATCTACATATCAAGCTAGTCTAAAATGCTTCAAAGGCTGTACTGAAAGTAATGCAAATGTTGATTTATTTTTATTTCAATGATCGCTCAAATTGCACATGTTGATAGAGTAACTCTCCCCCTCTCTCTCTAAAACGGTACCACTCATCATAATTATCTCCTTCACCAGATGTTTCTTCGGACAAAATCAGGAGCCCTTCTATAACTTTAAATTTCTATATTCTGCTGGAATCTGATGTCCTCAATCTAAACTTGGCTTATTAGATAAGTCATTCATAATATGATGAACATAACACGCATTTTAATTGTACGTACTTACTAGTTGATAGTAAGCACAGTAAGTAATGCATTTCCTATCACTGATTTATATAAATAATTAGAAGTGAGAATACATTTACCATGAAACGAGTTCATGTACAAATAAGTCAACTTGACAGGATTAATTTTATTCTAGTGTGTTTTTTTATTTTCACTCTCATATATTCGCTATCAAATGTCGCTTTTGTCCTGGGAAGCCACAGAGTGAAGGATGAGGGGTGGGGGGAAGGGGGTAATATGATACCAGTCCTCAGGGAGTACAAAGCAAGGTAGACTCCTGATGCCCCTTCCTCCACCCCACCCCTCACCACCCTAGCTTCACTTCATTACGTGACTTGTGAGGTTTCGAGCCAAGAAAGTCACAAGACTTGCTTCTTTTTAAACAACATTATTATGCTAATTGTATATCGCTTGTACATGTGCACCTCAGATTTGTCAGACATTGTTCAGATGTATACTTTTAAAATAACAGTTCTAAAAGAAATGTTTTTATTAAGTTTTAAGTGCATTTTAGTTAAAAGTAATATTGGTGCATGTTCCCAAAACTGATTTGATTGAAATAACATCGCTAGACAGAATTTCTGTGTAAAGTACCTACAGAGAGATTTTTTTTTAATTTTGGAAATTTGTGGAAATGTTTGAACTCAATAGAACTCAATAGTGTCATTGAGTTTACTTTAATAGAAAAAAAAACTCATATTACTTAGATTCCGAATCCTTTCTCTTATCCCTAAGGCCTGGAATAACCAAAGTTAAATTGTGCTGGATTAACTAACTTTTGGATTAAATTCAATTGTTTCACTCATTTTGAGGTATCTGATTGGCTGTGCAGCCAATTTAGTCCAATATTTAGTTTATCCGGCTCAGATTAACTTTGATTATACCGGCCCTAAGTTAGCCTAGAGTATTCCTAAGTAATTCTTACATATTTTTTCAAATAATAAACTAATTTTGTGATACCTGAAGTGTGAATATAGTTGAAATCAAATAGGTAGCAGCTTAAGAATAATGTTACATCGTAAAAAAAATATATATGTGTGAGTAAACTGTTCAATTGTATTCTTTTCTGAATTTATTGAAATGGATTTTATAAAATTCTATAGTTTAGTATAGGTATATTAGCACGCACACTACTTGTACTAACATTTACATTGCAAGTTTCGTGAATGTACCTTTATCTCATGATGAATTCATCTGCTTCTTCTTAATCAGTACGAAGGAACTTGGCCTATTTTATAAAAACTTGTTTGTAATGTTTAGATTTTTGAACCGTGTAATAAACGTATTAGTTTACATCAAGATATCAAGAAGAGAAGACAAATGCTTCAGTACACAGTTGATATCAACAAAGATCAAAACACAGATGTTATTTGCACTTTTTAAAATATTGAGGAATATTCTGAATATTGTTTCAGTCCGCTCATAAAATCACTGTTAATATTAGTTGTAGATATTTATTGTTAATGATCGATGGCACAACAGTTGAACCATTATGATATTGGTTGACAACGGTTGAATAATGTCTAAAATATAGTAATTCCCTTGTTTCACTGAGCAAGTTGGTTCAGGTATGCATGCCTTGGTTCGATTCCCGTGGCCATCCTTCTTGACTGCAGAGCAGAGGTTTTTGCGTTGTTTCCCTTATAAGAGAGGCAAATGCTGGTAAGGTTATCTTCAAATAGGCCACGACCACCTCCTAACAATCATCTATCGTTCAATATTCTTCTTCTTCTTCATCATCAATCATCATCATCATCATCATCATCATCATCATCATCATCATCATCATCATCATCATCATCATCATCATCATCATCATCATCATCATCATCATCATCATCATCATCATCATCATCATCATCATCTTCATCTTCCTATTACAAGCATTCATCCATCGCCATAATCCTATTTGCAGATCTGAGCGACGTTAAACACTACTTTATGAACACATTTTTACTTAGTACAAAATGCATACGTTTTGCATCCTTCATAAGTAGGATATTAGTATTTATCATATTATTTCACAATAAATGCATATTGAAATAAATCAAGACATAAACGTGCCTATTTATGTGTCCACATGGTAAGCCCTCTCAAAGTTAGAAGGCAGAGGCTAGATTCACAAAGAAGTATTATCTCCTAATATGTACGTACTATCTTTGGTATTATCTTTCATTTAACATGGTGTTCTTGGTATTAAACAAAAGATAATACGTATTAGCAGATAATACTTTTCGTGAATCCAGCCCCGGAGTTTTATGATTGAAAAACTCGGCGACGACAAATTCCAAACAATTTGATCCTCAGACCATGGCAGTCTCCTACACTTATATGGTTTTACTGTTGGCAGTTGTGCACTTGCTGTTGGAATAAAAATGTAAACCTGCATTCTAGGCAACATATAGACGAAGGACAACTCTATCTCAAAAGGAATGTATTTTATATGGCAATCTCGTATCGTCTGTATAAGTTAACAGTTAATTCAAATAATAATTATTCTGAATTGAAATTTGTTTTCACAATGTCGCAATATTGTTTGCCGAGAAAAATAATGGCATAAGATTTAAATTTCAAGTAAAGGTACTAAGTTCAGTTTAAATTATGAATAAAACATGAACGGCGTCCCTACATTATTATATTGATTATGTATAATTATGCCTCTGTACGACGTATTAGGTATGAACAAAATATTCTCTAGAATGCCGACACAATAAAATTGAAATGCCTGTATTTATTTCCTCCGCCGCGTGATTCTACCGTCTCTGCGGCGACAAGCTGGTGATTTAGAACTTGTTTGATCGAGTTACGTAACACCGGCAAGGGGCAAGACGCACCCCGCACGACAAGCACCTGTGTGGAGAAGCCGCAGTAGAAGTTCATCAGCAAAAGCGTCAACAACACAGGTACGTCGACTGACATCTTATCATCATAGCCTCAGGGGGTGGAGATTCGATTAAGTTTCAATGCACTGTTTGTTAGTTCAAATAGTTGACCATTAATAACCCTCATGCTGCACAATATTAAGTGAATTTCACTAAATACTGGTTGAGGTGCTAGTTGTATCATAAGATAAGGGGATATTTAACAGTCTTGAAGACTTAACCTTATTGTTGAGAATTATTTCCTTTTAAGTGGACCTTTGACAAATTAGAACTTGAAGAAATCCCTAAGTAATTGAGGTTTTTATATCGATTGGCTTCCCATTAACTCATGATCCAGAGGAAGTACAAACCTTTTTTAACTTATTTTATGCAATTATTTGCAGTTGTTTGTAGTTGCTGGAAATGTCAAAAATAAATTGTAACAGTCTGCATTTTCTTTACTTTACTTTAATTTTATACTTTTAATACTTGAGTTCACATGAGAAAATGATTACAATCCAAATTACCTTATTTCAAGTTCATCATCTAAAAATAGAAAATCGAGATAATTCGGTATCACAGTCAAATAATGTATTTACCCAAGATAATTAAATTCTCTTAGGTAACAAATTGATAAGAATGATGAGATGACTTGACTCAACCATAAATCATTTTGTTTGTCGCCGCCCAATTCAACATCTTGATTAACTTTTCTAATAGTCGAGGAAGAGAATCTCTCTCTTTGTCACGAATATTGTGTAAATAATATTAGTATAAGTAGTGATGTAAATAATTGAATGCATGCCCTAATTTTCACCTGTAGCGGGTTCAATGTTTGGTGGCCATCAGGTGCACATTTTTACCCAAAACTAATTTATCAAAATACAATTCAATCACTTTTTGAATTGAATGTTCCAATAAAATTCAAAATGGTAAAATAACGCAGTACACTTGGCAAAATAAAAAACGGTATTCGAAATAAACGGATTGGCTGATAAAGATTTAATGTCATCATCCGATGAAGTCTATGCTAACTCCTCATCTAACTCCGTACTCTGATTTCATTGATAATAACAAGGATTCATCATCAAGAAACCTGAACAGCAGCCAAACCATTTCGTTCATACCGTTTTTACTTCGGCCAAGACTTCCCAAACATTTAGCCGGCTTTGATAGTTACTCCATCTACTTTTGTGTACATTATGTAAATACATCATCTTGTTGTTGTTGTTGATTCAATCTTGTCTCACTCAACTAAAGATCACTAATCAGAAGGCGAAGTGGTAAATGTTGCATGACTAAACCCCGACGAGAAGACTTCTTTTCCACCAACGCATCACAAGAGCAGAATGCATTATAAGAAGGATCTTACATAAGTATTGACCTTTGCACTTTCCAATACACCGCTTATTTCTGTATGAAGATGACTGATGTGACTAACAAACGAGAACATGATTCAAGTGAGAAGATTTTAAGAACACTTCATAAAGAAGATGGGAATCAAGCTACTCACTCAATATTGCATGCAATTGTCAATAACCTTGTCGCATGGATGAACGAACTCCAAAGAAGCTATTCTATTCGTAACTAGTATTTAATCGCATCTTAATTCATATACTATTCGGAACTGTAGAGCACTAGTGTCGCCAGTCAAGTTAACAATTTTGCACACTTTTGTAAATAAAATGTATGACCATACGGTATAGCTATTGTACGACTGAAATAAACGGTCTTTATTGAAGTTAGCAACTAAATGATATTTTAACATTCTCTTTCCTTGACACGAAAAATAGCGAAATATTCTTTACAACTTCTCAAAATATTAATTCATAGAAACTTGATCGTTTTTGTATTGACACTGTTGTTGTTCATCAAGGAAACAATTAATTTTACATTTTAAATAGTAGTAGCCATATTTAATGGGCATTAAATTCAAATTGAAGAGTGTGCTAAAATGTATGCTTTACTTGGGCGGTAGTTCCGAGTGCATTCGATGCAGTTTTGCGAAATACGATACTTTGAGGCAAGTATTATTAGCCTTGAAAGCCTGCACATGCAGATTTTTCTCATGAACTGAAACTTTATTTTGCTCTGAATGAAAACACATTTTCATGGGCGTTTGTTGCTTACACGAACAGTCTTCATGGATAGCAGGAACTAAGGGAAACAAGTAATATTTTTATTATTGATAACTGGTTGTTTTGTTTTGTGATTATAATCCAAGGATGGATCAACTTTACTTATCTGACTCTGTTAAGTGTTAACTATGTCATTGAGAATGATGGAAAAAGTTCACTTATTTTCAGTGGACTTTGTATAATTCTTCTTCTACGCTGTGACAAATGAAGATTAGATTTCAATCCCGTGATGCGTGATGTCTTCAAACCTGTTAACCACCAGCAATGAAACAGAAATATTAATTTGAACAAATCTTCCAGGTTGAGCGATACCACGCGAATAGAAATATAAATCTCGATATTGGCTAAAGTACTGCACTCAAAGGGTTGAGGGGGTCTTTTCCTCATTCAGTAAGTGATTCCACAACTCACTATACCCATTTTGTACCGAAAAATATGTCGGCGTTTTTATTTTTGAAAATTAATTAATTGAAATAATTAATTAATAATTTGAATAATTAATTAATTATTCCCGCTATACGTTTTACACCAAAAAGTTCACATTATAGACTTCCATAAGAGCTCATTTGCTCATGTAGAATAGGTGGACGACATGGCTGTTTTCGAATTACAATAAATTTGCTATTTCGACTGTTGCCTCCACAATAACAGTGTAACATCCGGTACGGTCAAATATATTGTTTTAAGAATGAATGAAATAAATCGAAAGTCACGGACAGTCATTTCATAGGTATAACATATTTTAAATATTCACTCCAAGTTTCAACTTCTTCAGGCAAACGGTTTTGCCTACTCCTTGGCGCAAGTAACATGCGTTTTTACAATTTCAAAACGTCCCGGATTCTGTTGTGGCATCAAAAATGACTAAATTGTCACTTGATATCGTATGATACCAACTGTTTCTAACGAATATGAATCAAAACAATTGGGCTAGTGACCTATATAGTCTCTGGATATCAAACGTAAAATATTTCGACACAGGATCCAAATTTAAAGCAGCTTTTATGCAAATGATATATTTTGTAATATCCCTATTTAAAGAGTTTATATATTTTTTTAAATTATTAAAGTGCATTTATATAAAATTAAGACATACCTTACTGTAAACTTCAGTTCATTTTGAATTATTAAACGACAATGTTAAGTTACTTGACTTTTTCATCGCATTCTTCAAATGGCACTTAGCACGATTGCATAATAATATCTTCCATAACAACAATATATAAAATTATCAACAGATAAATATTCATAATTTCTCGCATCCTCTGCCAACTATTCCTATCAAGACATATAGTTGGCACCCCGATCAGGGACAAAAGTGCAGCGCAATGTTGGCGACCGTGGAACGATATTTTTACAACTCCAGATCAAGAGTCAGGATGAACCTGAATCTTATATAAACAACAGGTTCTCGGTGCAGTGAGCGAATCCTGCCAGCTAGAACTAGTCAACCTTGCTGCGTTGCCAACAACTCGGATCTATGAGATTGCTCTAGCATATTGTGACATTTATCTAGTTCAAAATATCAATCACCTTCTTTAACTGAATACCATGCAGAATCGTGAAACCTCTTTAAACAAAACGTATTCTAAAACTAGGAAAACGCTCTGTATAACGCGTTGATGAGCGAGCACGGACACGCGCAACACCTCGAACCGAAAATATGTCTATCGAAAATATCATTAAAAGCCAATAATTCTTGAAATTCGTCAGACTTGTAGGTATAGTAATCTCTAAATATTCCTAAAGTATTAGTCCCAATAGCCATGCAAAGTTTTAAGTTGATCGATTGAACCTTTATGATAAAAATGTTCCTTGTTAAAATTCAAAAATCATAGGATATATTTAAAAAATATACCTGGGACCACTCATATGATAAAAGTGTGTGTACTTACACAATATTAGACGATCTGTTGAACGGTCATATCAGTTTCATACGTTTGAAAGTTTCTGCTCTAACTACCTTGGAACTATAAAGAGTCGAAGTAGCCTTGACCCCATAAAAAACACTCCGTGTAAAAATACCAGCCAAGTCTCTACAACTAAAAAAAATTATGAAATCTAAAAAATTCTGCACTGAAAAGTAGTGATATCAAAAAATGGTCCAAGTCAAAACTTTATTTGAATATCAAAAAATACTTGGCGCATCGTGTATACATAGTTTAGAAGTATAGACCAGATAGAAAATATACATCAAATATACATAATACATGTAGTATACCTATTATGCCCTAAAAAAAAGATGCGCCAAGTATTTTTTGATTTTCAAATAAAGTTTTGACTTGGACCATTTTTTGATATCACTACTTTTCAGTGCAGAATTTTTTAGATTTCATAATTTTTTTTAGTTGTAGAGACTTGGCTGGTATTTTTACACGGAGTGTTTTTTATGGGGATATCACTCCTTTTTTTAGTTTATTCTTAGAACTTGTGACGTCAATTGAACAATTACTAAATCCATTAAAAATAGTCGCCATTGACAATTTGGTTTACTAATGAAAATCTGCGTATGGTACTATATATTTGCTTTAAATGATCTTTCATGAAGCATAGCAAAGGTTTCATTCCTATCAGTTAACCGAGTTCCGAGATATGGCAACACTTCGGTTTTCAAAATGGCTGCTGAACTTACTGCACTGCCACATAGAATGTATATCTATAAATGATGTGTATCATTTTAAGTTTTCTGAATATGTATTCATTATATAGGAGTGGATTATAATAATTTTTAAATTTGAATGATGTAATTTCCGGTCTTATAAATAGGAAATTTCTAGTGTGACTGTTCCTATTTCATAGAGATGACCTTCCGAATCGTTTGGCGGTAGTTTCATACCGATCAGTCAACCAATTTTCAAGATATGACGTTACTTCCTGTTTCAAAATGGCTGCTGAAATCACTGACTCCTTAAATTATAATTTAAACATGATTACATTTTATTATAAGCTGTCTCAAATAGTATATTTATTGTATCAAAATGTAAATTTGTGAGATTTTTAAAATGTGTGACGTCATTTCCGGTTTTGGTATGGGAAACTGCAAATATTATTGATGATAATACATAAAGTTGACCGTCTAAATTGTTTAGCGCTGGTTTCGTTCAAATCTATTTAGCCGTTATTGACATATGATGTCACTTCCGGTTTCAAAATGGCGGCTTCCGGTTGGTTTTATAATAAGTCAAATGAGATATCAAAAGTACATTCGTTACATAAATAACAAAATAATCGGATCAAATTTGTTGCCGAAATGCCAATCGATGTATTTCAAATTTCATGACGTCATTTCCGGTTTCGTTAACATAAATTATAGTCTGTTGCTATTGATAATCCATATAGTTTACCGTCTGAATCGTTTGGCGCAAATTTCGTTCCGATCGGTATAGCCGTTGTCGAGATATGACGTCACTTCCGGTTTCAAAATGGCGGCACAAAAAATTAATGGGGTAAAGGTTAAATCAGACGCCAAAAGTGCACACGTGGTAAAAATGTGAGATCAATCGGTTCAGCCGTTTTGGCTGTGGCCATGTTACCGGATTTGAATTCCAGGAGACTACTACTACTACTACTGAGATTATTATTATTATGAAAACCGCCCTAAAACACTGTTTTCACGGCCCTCTAGCGCGCAAAGGGCGTAACCTATTGTTCCCAAATTTGGTATATGTTGTAGGGTGGGCCATAGCTCGAAATTAAGATATATCGCAACAATGTGAGATTTTCCAATTTTAAGATCCAGTAGGCCGAAAATGCCACTTTGATGCTTACAGTAAAAGTGGGTTTGCTCCAGCCTTTATATGAGAGTGTGCACGCGCCGTACGACTTGGCTGGCGTGGAGCGACCGCTCCACTAGATCAACATTTTCGAGAAATTTGACAGATAACACGCAAAATGTCAGTAAAATGTCAATAACTTTTGGATTTAAACACAGATAAGTCTGAAAATTGTCAAAAATACAGATAATGTTGGTCCCAATGACCATGCAAAGTTTTAAGTTGATCGGTCATACGGTTCTAGTTTAAATGTCAAAAATCATATGAAAGATTTTTTTAAATTTTAACCAATGGGAGGATTTGGCTGAAACTTTGTATGATTGTGTAAAATGTTAGTGGTAATGACTTGTCAAAATTTCAAATTGATAAAACAAACCAATCGAAAGATAATTTTTTTAAAAATTTGAACCAATCACGGGATCCCGTTCAAAAACGATCCCAGGGACCGCATAGAGTACGTTAGTATGTGTACAAAATTTCAGATTGATTGCTTGAGCGGTTTGACCTGGGGTGTGACCAAAAAAAAAAAACACACAGAGAAAGTGCCATAAGAGTACCGTGGTGACGCTCGCTACGCTCGCTCAACAAACTTTATTGACAGATGTACGAGTGACCTTATAAATGAGGCCGAGTCTTTTTATTAAATAAATATTATTATATTATAACAAATATTTTAAAATAAAGCTATAATTATAAAATAGGAAGGCAGCACTGCAATGAGGTGGTTTTAGACATGTTAATAAAATTACATTTACCAATAATTTAGGCTAGTTGGCTGAAGAAATGAGGTACCACATATTACGAAACGTACTCGTTCTTATGGACTTAATTTGTTGTATATAATAATGATACGAACGAATAGTATTCAATATCAATAGTAAGATATGAAAATCTTACGAGCGAGCGTCTCCTTTTGGCTCTTATGGCACTGACCTCCAGAGTTTGTTCATTTACTACAACTTATTTTTAAAAGAGAATATAATATAAATTATATTGCTTCCGTATTGTTTCAAATCTGAGAAATTAAATTACAATTAAATTTCACATAGCAGATGAGCATATTGCGAAGCGAGCGTCTCCTTTTGGCTCTTTTGGCACTGACCTCCAGAGTTTTTCTTCGATCGAGCTGAAATTATGCACACATGTACGGAACATTTCTGGGCGTTGCAGACACCCATTTTTTGGAAATCCATTGATTGTTTCAAATTAAAAAAAAATTATCTTTCGATTGGTTGGTTTGATCAATTTGAGATTTTTACAAGTCACTACCGCCAACATTGTCCCCAATCTTACAAAGTTCCAGCCAAATCCTCCCATTGGTTAAAATTCAAAAAAATATTTCATGTGATTTTTGAAATTTAAACTAGTACCGTTTGACTGATCATTTTAAAACTTTGCGTGGTCATTGGGACCAACAATATCTGTATTTTTGACAATCTTCAGACTTATCTGTGCTTGAATCCAAAAGCATTGACTTTTTACGGACAATTTGCGTGTTGGATGTCAAATTTCTCGAATTTCATATTTCACGGCCTCTTTGAATCATCAATCAGTTCCATTAAGGTAGTTAGAGCAGAAACTTTCAAACGTACGTAGGTATATATGAAACTATAAATATTGTGTTCACACACCTATATCATATGAGTGGTCCTAGGTATATTTTTTGAACGAGATTGTTGGAGATTTCCAAACAAGTCTGTGACGAAATTGAAGATTTATTGGCTTTTAATGACATTTCGATTAACAGAATTTCGGTTCGCGTGTTGCGTGTATCCGTGCTCGCTCATCAACGCATTACTCATTGTCCAGAGTCTAAAGGGGTTGACCCCCCACTAATTGCAACATTAGAGTATTTTATATCGTTGGATTCAGAAAAAATAACTGTATAACATACTAAAAGTCTACCAAAATCTCAAAACAGGGTGGCTGCCTCTAATTGGTCAATTAGTGAAAAACAATTGAATGTGATTATTAATTTACAGGGTAATGTAAATACATCGAATATGGTATCGAATGAAAGCTATTTTCAAGTAGAGTTCAGAAAAAAATATTACAAAATTCAAAATTTTTACCAAGGTCAAATATGCTTTAAAGTACCCAGAATAGCCTCAGAGGCACTCGACTTAAAATGGCTGCCGTAGTCGCATCCGAAGAGCTACATACGTGCTTTTGGTGTCATTTGATAAGAATACAATCTTGTGTATCATATCAAAAGTCTTCAAAAATCAAAATAGTGCTAATGATAATATTTTGAGAATTAGTAAATAAGACAATTAAAACAAATTATATAGAACAGTAGCAAAGTTATTAAACAATGAATTTTATGATTAAATGTTCAGTTCTTGCAAATATCTTATTTGTACCCTCCAGAACATTTTTGGAAGAGGAGACATTTGATTCGACCCTGCATTTTCAAGATGGCGGCCAATGATCAATGCGGCCACTGCAATTGCAATATCTCAGCTCCCGTTGATACGATTTTAATTCCTTTTCTTTTATATTGAAGCTGAATAATGTCTTATTCTTTTTTGTAATAAGTATTATTATCAAATCTCGAACAGCTAAAAAGTTATATTTAAAATTACTGATACTTTTGTATTTTCGTTCAAAATGATTTAAGCCTATTTATATTGTTGTGTGTATCTCCACGTTAAATATTTTTCAAATAAAATAATCTGGCAATTTCATTAGCTGTCCTGTGATATAAAATTTGTGGGTTATCAAGTCAACAAGAGCTGAGAAAATAGGTTTTAAACATTCAGAAATATGAATTTACCATCTCAAGGGTAGGTTCATGTTCTTAAACCCTTTTTTCTCAGCTCCAGTTGACTTGATACCCCACAAATTATTGAGCGAGCGTAGCGAGCGTCACCACGGTACTCTTATGGCACTTTCTCTGTGTGTTTTTTTTTTTTTTTTTTTTGCCTGCACTGCCCAGGTCAAACCGCACAACCAATCGATCTGAAATTTTGTACACATACTAACGTAATCTATGCGATCCCTGGGATCTTTTCTGAACGAGATCCTGTGATTGGTTTAAATTTTATAAAAATTATCTTTCGATTGGTTGGTTCGATCAATTTGAAATTTAGCAAAGTCATTGCAACCAACATTGTACCCAATCAAAAAAAAATTCAGCCAAATCCTCCAATTGGTTCAAATTTGAAACCATTTTTCCTGTGATTTTTGAAATTTAAACTGGAACCGATTGACCGACCAAATAAAAACTTCGCATGGTCATTGGTACCAACATTTATGGTATTTTTGCCAATTTTCACTCTAATCTGTCTTTATTTTCAAAAGTTTTTGTCATTTTAGGGACATTTTGCGTGTTGGCTGTCAAATTCACGGCGACTTCGAATCTACAGTTCAAGGCAAGGTAGTTAGAGCAGAAAGTTTTAAACGATATGAAACTAATAATGACCGTTCAACAGATTGATCTGATATTGTGTACACACACTACATATCATATCATATGGGTGGTCCCAGGTATATTTTTTGAACGAGATCCTGTGATTTTCGAAAATTAACAAGGAACCGTTCAATCATAAAGGTTTAGTCGATCAACTTAAAACTTAGCAAGGATTGGCACCAATATTTTTGGAGATTTTGGTGATTTTTATACAAGTCTGTGACGAAACTAAAGAATTGTTGGCTTTTAATGACATTCGATAGACATAATTTCGGTTCGAGGTGTTGCGTGTATCCGTGCTCGCTCATCAACGCGTTTCACAGAGCGTTTTCCTAGTATATCATATGAAAGCTAATAAAATGTCCAGAGTTTCGTTATTGAAAAAATTTTCGCGTGGACATACACACAACAATATAAATAAGCTTAAATCATTTTGAACGAAAATACAAAAGTATCAGTAATTTGTAATGTAACTTTTTAACTGTTCGAAATATGATAATAATGCTTATAACAAAAAAGATTAAGACATTATTCAGCTTCAATATAAAAGAAAAATAATTAAAATCGTAATACGGGAGCTGAGATATTGTAATTGCAGTAGCCGCATTGATCATTGTCCGCCATCTTGAAAATACAGGGTCGAATCAAAAGTCTCCTCTTTCAAAAATGTTCAGGAGGATACAAATAAGATATTTGCAAGAACTGAACATTTAATCATAAAATTCATTGTTTAATTACTTTGCTACTGCTCTAAATAATTTGTTTTAATTTTATTATTTACTAATTCTCAAAATATTATCATTAGCGCTATATTGATTTTTGTAGACTTTTGATATGATACACAAGATTGTATTCTTAATCAAATGACACCAAAAGCACGTCTGTAGCTCTTCGGATGCGACTACGGCAGCCATTTTAAGTCGAGTGCCTCTATAGAGGCCATTCTGGGTACTTTAAAACATATTTAACCTTAGTAAAATTTTTGAATTTTGTAATATTTTTTTCTGAACTCGACTTGAAAAGAGCTTTCATTCGATACCATATTCGATGTATTTACATTACTCTAAAAATTAATAATCGCATTCAATTGTTTTTCACTAATTGACCAATCAGAGGCAGCCACCCTGTTTTGAGATTTTGGTAGACTTTTGGTATGTTATACAGTTATTTTTTCTGAATCCAACGTTATAAAATACTCTAATGTTGCAGTTAGTGGAGGGGTTAGGTCCTTTTTTTGGCTTTAGACTCTGGATTATCAGAGCGTTTTCCTAGTTTCTAATGAATATATCTAATGACAAAGTATATAATCGTTAAAAACATGTTTGAAATATTAAAACAAAATAAATATATAGGTACCTATATATATTTTAAACCTAATCACCAAATAAACTAACGCCCAGGAAAATGTAAGATTTCAGAGCAAATTATTGTGTACGTTCGTCAGGATAGATGCATGAAAACAGGCATTATCAATAGGTACTAATATTCACCTCAAATATTTGACGGAGATGATCTGATCTCTGATTGGTTATCAGGCACACAGATGTGGGCGCCAAAGAAGGCGTCGGGCGCCTCACAAAAGAACCCACAAAAATCGGCAAAACAAGAAGAAGAAGAGAAGAAAGAGGAAGTTGGTCTAGGCAGTTCACTTCTAGGCGGAATAAAGGGGAAGTCCAATCGAGGTGGAAACAAGAACACATCAGTAGAAGCTTCAGGACAGCTGATTGGCGGGAATAAAAACACGAAGAAAGAAGCAAAGTTGGGACTTGGTTTAGGAGGAAAGACTGGAGGACTTGGTATTGGAATCCCATCAGGAGAAGTAGGGATTGGATTACCATCAGGAGGACTTGGTTTAGGAGGAAAGCCTGGAGGACTTGGTGTAGGACTCCCTACAGGAGGAGTAGGGATTGG
This sequence comes from Leuctra nigra, assembly GCA_934045905.1. NCBI lineage: Eukaryota > Metazoa > Arthropoda > Insecta > Plecoptera > Leuctridae > Leuctra > Leuctra nigra. Next base: position 13,887,324 of record OW203762.1, read on the forward strand.
ATTAGCATCAGGAGGACTAGGTGTAGGACTCCCTTCAGGAGAAGTAGGGATTGGATTACCATCAGGCGGTATTGGCTTAGGAGGAGAGACTGGAGGACTTGGTGTAGGACTCCCTTCAGGAGAAGTAGGTGTTGGATTACCATCAGGAGGACTTGGTGTAGGAGGAAAGACTGGAGGTCTTGGTATTGGACTCCCTACAGGAGAAGTAGGGATTGGATTATCTTCAGGCGGTATTGGTTTAGGAGGAGTGACTGGAGGACTTGGTGTAGGACTCCCTTCAGGAGAAGTAGGGATTGGATTACCATCAGGCGGTATTGGCTTAGGAGGAGAGACTGGAGGACTTGGTGTAGGACTCCCTTCAGGAGAAGTAGGGATTGGATTACCATCAGGAGGACTTGGTGTAGGAGGAAAGACTGGAGGACTTGGTATTGGACTCCCTTCAGGAGAAGTAGGGATTGGATTATCTTCAGGCGGTATTGGCTTAGGAGGAGTGACTGGAGGACTTGGTATTGGACTCCCTTCAGGAGAAGTAGGGATTGGATTACCATCAGGAGGACTTGGTGTAGGAGGAAAGACTGGAGGACTTGGTGTAGGACTCCCTTCAGGAGAAGTAGGGATTGGATTACCATCAGGAGGACTTGGTGTAGGAGGAAAGACTGGAGGACTTGGTGTAGGACTCCCTTCAGGAGAAGTAGGGATTGGATTAGCATCAGGAGGACTTGGCTTAGGAGGAGTGACTGGAGGACTTGGGGTAGGACTCCCTTCAGGAGAAGTAGGAATTGGATTACCTTCAGGCGGTATTGGCTTAGGAGGAAAGACTGGAGGACTTGGTGTAGGACTCCCTTCAGGAGAAGTAGGGATTGGATTACCATCAGGAGAACTTGGTGTAGGAGGAAAGACTGGAGGACTTGGTGTAGGAGGAAAGACTGGAGGACTTGGTGTAGAACTCCCTTCAGGAGAAGTAGGGATTGGATTAGCATCAGGAGGACTTGGTTTAGGAGGAGTGACTGGAGGAATTGGTATTGGACTCCCTTCAGGAGAAGTAGGGATTGGATTACCTTCAGGCGGTATTGGCTTAGGAGGAAAGACTGGAGGACTTGGTGTAGGACTCCCTTCAGGAGAAGTAGGGATTGGATTAGCATCAGGAGGACTTGGCTTAGGAGGAGTGACTGGAGGACTTGGTGTAGGAATCCCTTCAGGAGAAGTAGGGATTGGATTACCATCAGGAGGACTTGGTGTAGGAGGAAAGACTGGAGGACTTGGTATTGGACTCCCTTCAGGAGAAGTAGGGATTGCATTATCTTCAGGCGGTATTGGCTTAGGAGGAAAGACTGGAGGACTTGGTGTAGGACTCCCTTCAGGAGAAGTAGGGATTGGATTAGCATCAGGAGGACTTGGCTTAGGAGGTGTGACTGAAGGACTTGGTGTAGGACTCCCTTCAGGAGAAGTAGGGATTGGATTAGCATCAGGAGGACTTGGCTTAGGAGGAGTGACTGGAGGACTTGGTGTAGGACTCCCTTCAGGAGAAGTAGGGATTGGATTAGCATCAGGAGGACTTGGCTTAGGAGGAGTGACTGGAGGACTTAGTGTAGGACTCCCTTCAGGAGAAGTAGGAATTGGATTACCTTCAGGCGGAATTGGCTTAGGAGGAAAGACTGGAGGACTTGGTGTAGGACTCCCTTCAGGAGAAGTAGGGATTGGATTACCATCAAGAGGACTTGGTGTAGGAGGAAAGACTGGAGGACTTGGTGTAGGACTCCCTTCAGGAGAAGTAGGGATTGGATTAGCATCAGGAGGACTTGGCTTAGGAGGAGTGACTGGAGGACTTGGTGTAGGACTCCCTTCAGGAGAAGTAGGAATTGGATTACATTCAGGCGGTATTGGCTTAGGAGGAAAGACTGGAGGACTTGGTGTAGGACTCCCTTCAGGAGAAGTAGGGATTGGATTACCATCAGGAGGACTTGGTGTAGGAGGAAAGACTGGAGGTCTTGGTATTGGACTCCCTTCAGGTGAAGAAGGGATTGGATTACCATCAGGAGGACTTGGCTTAGGAGAAAAGGCTGAAGGACTTGGTATTGGACTCCCTTCAGGAGAAGTAGCGATTGGATTAGCATCAGGAGGACTAGGTTTAGGGGGAGTGACTGGAGGACTTGGTGTAGGACTCCCTTCAGGAGAAGTAGGAATTGGATTACCATCAGGCGGTATTGGCTTAGGAGGAACGACTGGAGGACTTGGTATTGGACTCCCTTCAGGAGAAGTAGGGATTGGATTACCATCAGGAGGACTTGGTTTAGGAGGAAAGACTGGAGGACTTGGTGTTGGACTCCCTACAGGAGAAGTAGGGATTGGATTACCATCAGGAGGACTTGGTTTAGGAGGAGTGACTGGAGGACTTGGTGTAGGACGCCCTTCAGGAGAAGTAGGAATTGGATTACCAACTGGAGGACTTAGTTTAGGAGGAGTGACTGGAGGACTTGGTATTGGACTCCCTTCAGGAGAAGTAGGGATTGGATTAGCATCAGGAGGTTTTGGTATAGGAGGAAAGACTGGAGGACTTGGTGTAGGACTCCCTTTAGGAGAAGTAGGGATTGGATTACCATCAGGAGGACTTGGTTTAGGAGGAGTGACTGGAGGACTTGGTGTAGGACTCCCTTCAGGAGAAGTAGGGATTGGATTAGCATCTGGAGGACTTGGTGTAGGAGGAGTGACTGGAGGACTTGGTGTAGGACTCCCTTCAGGAGAAGTAGGGATTGGATTACCATCAGGCGGTATTGGCTTAGGAGGAAAGACAGGAGGACTTGGTATTGGAATCCCTTCAGGAGAAGTAGGGATTGGATTACCATCAGGAGGACTTGGTTTAGGAGGAGTGACTGGAGGACTTGGAGTAGGACTCCCTTTAGGAGAAGTAGGAATTGGATTACCATCAGGAGGACTTGGTTTAGGAGGAGTGACTGGAGGACTTGGTGTAGGACTTCCTTCAGGAGAAGTAGGGATTGGATTACCTTCAGGCGGTATTGGCTTAGGAGGAAAGACAGGAGGACTTGGTATTGGACTCCCTTCAGGAGAAGTAGGGATTGGATTACCATCAGGAGGACTTGGTTTAGGAGGAGTGACTGGAGGACTTGGTATTGGACTCCCTTCAGGAGAAGTAGGAATTGGATTACCATCAGGAGGACTTGGTTTAGGAGGAGTGACTGGAGGACTTGGTGTAGGACTCCCTTCAGGAGAAGTAGGAATTGGATTACCATCAGGAGGACTTAGTTTAGAGGGAGTGACTGGAGGACTTGGTATTGGACTCCCTTCAGGAGAAGTAGGAATTGGAATACCATCAGGAGGACTTGGTATAGGAGGAAAGACTGAAGGACTTGGTATTAGACTCCCTTTAGGAGAAGTAGGGATTGGATTACCATCAGGAGGACTTGGTTCAGGAGGAGTGACTGGAGGACTTGGTGTAGGACTCCCTTCAGGAGAAGTAGGAATTGGATTACCATCAGGAGGACTTGGTTTAGAGGGAGTGACTGGAGGACTTGGTATTGGTCTCCCTTCAGGAGAAGTAGGAATTGGAATACCATCAGGAGGACTTGGTATAGGAGGAAAGACTGGAGGACTTGGTATTGGACTCCCTTCAGGAGAAGTAGGGATTGGATTACCAACTGGAGGACTTGGTATAGGAGGAAAGACTGGAGGACTTGGTATTGGACTCCCTTCAGGAGAAGTAGCGATTGGATTACCATCAGGAGGAGTTGGTATTGGACTCCCTTCAGGAGGAGCTGCTATTAAATTACCATCTTTAGGACTTGGTTTAGGAGGAGTGACTGGAGGAGAGACTGGAGGAGTTGGTATTGGATTACCATCTGGAGGAGTTGGGATTGGATTACCATCAGGAGAAGTTGGTATTGGACTCCCTTCAGGAGGAGCTGCTATTGGATTATTATCTGGAGGAGTTGGGATTAGATTACCATCTGAAGGAGTTGGGATTGGACACCTATCAGGAGGAACTAGTATTGGATTACCATCTGGAGGAGTTGGGATTGGATTACCATCTGGAGGAGTTGGGATTGGATTACCATCTGGAGGAGTTGGGATTGGATTACCATCTGGAGGAGTTGGGATTGGACTCCCTTCAGGAGGAGCTAGTATTGGATTACCATCTGGAGGAGTTGGGATTGGATTACCATCTGGAGGAGTTGGGATTGGATTACCATCTGGAGGAGTTGGTATTGAATTACCTTCAGGTGGAGTTGGTATTGGATTACCATCTAGTGGAGTTAATATGGAATTACAATCTGGAGGAGCTGGTATTGCATTACCATCTGGAGGAGTTGGGATTGGATTACCATCTGAAGGAGCTGGTATTGGATTACAATCTGGAGGAGTTAGAATTGGATTACCATCTGGAGGAGTTGGGATTGGATTACCATCTGGAGCACTTGGTGTGGAAATCCCTTCAGGTGAAGTAGGTGCTGGATTACCTACAGGAGGTCTTGGTTTAGGAGGAACGACTGGAAACAATGGTATAGAAAAGCTTTCAGGGGGACTTGGTATTAGCCCATCTTCTCCCTTAGACGTTAATTCTCATACAGTCAAATCGACGCGTCAAATATCCACTACTGAAGATGATGGTCATGAAAAGGTAAGGAAACATGTTGTCACTAAATCGCCATCAATAAAAGAAAGCACTATGCAGACAGCAATAAGCGGAGTAGAAGATACTACGGATGATAATAAAAAAGGAGGTGTCAAAGTAGTTATTCCACAATATCTTGCAAAAGCGATGCGTCAAGTATCAGAGAGAAGCGTGCAAAATTTCAATCCCAATATCACAAAAGCTGTTAGACAAGGTTTAGTTACTGAAGGTGATGATCAAGAGAGTGATGTCAATAAATATGTCACAAAAACCGTGCGTCAGGAATCAGTAACTGAAAGAAATAATCTAGAAACAGGTGCCAAGGAACTTTATATTACAATCACACTTCGACAAGTATCAGTTACTGAAAGTGATGATGCAGAAAAAGTTGTCAGTCCAAATGTAAAAAAAAACATTCGTCAGTTATCAGTTACTGAAGGAGATGATGCAAAAGAAGTAGTCAGTCCCCACCATGTCACAAAAACCATAAGTCAAGTATCAGTTACTGAAGGTGACGATAAAGAAGATGTTGTCAGTCCTCACACCACTAAAACCATACGTCAAGTATCAGTTATTGAAGGTGATGAACTAAAAAGAATTCTCAGAGAGCCCCATGTAACAAAAACCATTCGTCAAGTATCAGTTACTGAAGGTGATGACAAAGAAAGTACTGTCAGTCCCAATCATGTCACAAAAACCATTCGTCAAGTATCAGTTACTGAAGGTGATGATGAAGAAGGTGTTGTCAGTCCCCATCATGTCACAAAAACAATTCGTCAAGTATCAGTTATTATAGGAGATGATGAAGAAGGTTTTGTCAGTCACCATCCTGTCACAAAAACCATTCGTCAAGTTTCAGTTACTGAAGGAGATGATAAAGAAGGTATTGTCAGTCCCCAGCATGTCACACAAACCATTCGTCAAGTTTCAGTTACTGACGGTGATGATGAAGAAGGTATTGTCAGTCCCCATCATGTCACAAAAACCATTTGTCAAGTTTCAGTTACTGAAGGAGATGATGAAGAAGGAATTGTCAGTCCCCAGCATGTCACACAAACCATTCGTCAAAATTCAGTTACTGATGGTGATGATGAAGAAGGTATTGTCAGTCCCCATCACGTCACAAAAACCATTCGTCAAGTATCAGTTACTGAAGAGGATGATGAAGAAGGTATTGTCAGTCCCCATCATGTCACAAAAACCATTCGTCAAGTATCAGTTATTGAAGTTGAAGATGAAGAAGGTATTGACAGTCCTCATCATGTGACAAAAACCATTCGTCAAGTATCAGTTACTGAAGGTGATGATGTTGAAGATATTGTCAGTCCCCATCATGTCACAAAAACTATTCGTCAAGTATCAGTTAGTGAAGTTGAGGATGAAGAAGATATTGACAATCCCCATCATGTCACAAAAACTATTCGTCAAGTATCAGTTACTAAAGGTGATGATGAAGAAGGTATTGTCAGTCCCCATCATATCACAAAAACCATTCGTCAAGTATCAGTTACTAAAAGTGATGATGAAGAAGGTATTGACAGTCCCCATCATGTCAAAAAAACCATTCGTCAAGTATCAGTTACTGAAGGTGATGACAAAGAAAGTACTGTCAGTCCCCATCAAGTCACAAAAACCATTCGTCAAGTATCAGTTACTGAAGGTGATGATGAAGAAGGTGTTGTCAGTCCCCATCATGTCACAAAAACCATTCGTCAAGTATCAGTTACTGAAAGTGATGATGATAAAGGTGTTGTCAGACCCCATCATGTCACAAAAACCATTCGTCAAGTTTCAGTTACTGAAGGTGATGATGGAGAAAACGTTGTCAGTCCCCATCATGTCACAAAAACAATTCGTCAAGTATCAGTTATTAAAGGTGATAATGAAGAAGGAATTGTCAGTCCCCATCATGTCACAAAAACCATTCGTCAAGTTTCAGTAACTGACGGTGATGATGAAGAAGGTATTGTCAGTCCCCATCATGTCACAAAAACCATTCGTCAAGTTACAGTTACTGAAAGAGATGATGAAGAAGGAATTGTCAGTCCCCAGCATGTCAAACAAACCATTCATCAAGTTTCAGTTACTGATGGTGATGATGAAGAAGGTATTGTCAGTCCCCATCACGTCACAAAAACCATTCGTCAAGTATCAGTTACTGAAAAGGATGATAAAGAAGGTATTGTCAGTCCCCATCATGTCACAAAAACCATTCGTCAAGTATCAGTAAGTAAAGTTGAGGATGAAGAAGATATTGACAATCCCCATCATGTCACAAAAACTATTCGTCAAGTATCAGTTACTAAAGGTGATGATGAAGAAGGTATTGTCAGTCCCCATCATATCACAAAAACCATTCGTCAAGTATCAGTTACTAAAAGTGATGATGAAGAAGGTATTGACAGTCCCCATCATGTCAAAAAAACCATTCGTCAAGTTTCAGTAACTGAAAGTGATGATGAAGAAGATATTGTCAATCCCCATCATGCCATGAAAACAATTCGTCAAGTTTCAGTTACTGAAGGTGATGATGATGAAGGTATTGTCAGTCCCCATCATGTCACAAAAACCATTCGTCAAGTTTCAGTTACTGAAGGAGATGATGAGGAAAGTGTTGTCAGTCCCCATCATGTCACAAAAACCATTCGTCAAGTGTCAGTTACTGAGAGTGATGATGAAAAAGGAATTGTCAGTCCCCATCATGTCACAAAAACCATTCGTCAAGTATCAGTTACTAAAGGTGATGATGAAGAAGGTATTTACAGTCCGCATCATGTCACAAAAACCATTCGTCAAGTATCAGTTACTAAAAGTGATGATGAAGAAGGTATTGTCAGTCCCCATCATGTCACAAAAACCATTCGTCAAGTATCAGTTACTGAAGGTGATAATGTTGAAGATATTGTCAGTCCCCATCATGCCATGAAAACCATTCGTCAAGTTTCAGTTACTGAAGGAGATGATGAAGAAGGTATTGTCAGTCCCCATCATGTCACAAAAACCATTCGTCAAGTATCAGTTACTGATGGTGATGATGAAGAAGGTGTTGTCAGTCCCCATCATGTCACAAAAACTATTCGTCAAATGTCAGTTACTGAGAGTGATGATGAAAAAGGGATTGTCAGTCCCCATCATGTCACAAAAACCATTCGTCAAGTATCAGTTACTAAAGGTGATGATGAAGAAGGTGCTGTCAGTCCCCATCATGTCACAAAAACCATTCGTCAAGTTTCAGTTACTGAGAGTGATGATGAAAAAGAGATTGTCAGTCCCCATCATGTCACAAAAACCATTCGTCAAGTATTAGTTACTAAAGGTGATGATGATGTAGGTATTGACAGTCCGCATCATGTCCCAAAAACCATTCGTCAAGTATCAGTTACTAAAGGTAATGATGAAGAAGGTATTGTCAGTCCCCATCATGTCACAAAAACCATTCGTCAAGTATCAGTTACTGATGGTGATGATGAAGAAGGTGTTGTCAGTCCCCATCAAGTCACAAAAACCATTCGTCAAGAATCAGTTACTGAAGGTGATGATGTTGAAGATATTGTCAGTCCCCATCATGCCATAAAAACCATTCGTCAAGTTTCAGTTACTGAAGGTGATGATGATGAAGGTATTGTCAGTCCCCATTATGTCACAAAAACCATTCGTCAAGTTTCAGTTACTGAAGGTGATGATGTTGAAGATATGATCAGTCGTCAACATGTCACAAAAACTATTCGTCAAGTTTCAGTTACTGAAGGAGATGATGAAGAAGGTATGTGCAGTCCCCATCATGTCACAAAAACCATTCGTCAAGTTTCAGTTACTGAAGGAGATGATGAAAGAGGTATTGTCAGTCCCCATCATGTCACAAAAACCATTCGTCAAGTTTCAGTTACTGAAGGTGATGATGTTGAAGTTATGGTCAGTCCCCAACATGTCACAAAAACCATTCGTCAAGTTTCAGTTACTGAAGGAGATGATAAAGAAGGTATTGTCAGTCCCCATCATGTAACAAAAACCATTCGTCAAGTTTTAGTTACTGAAGGAGATAATGAAGAAGGTATTGACAGTCCGCATCATGTCACAAAAACCATTCGTCAAGTTTCAGTTACTGAAGGAGATGATGAAGAAGGTATTGTCAGTCCCCATCATGTCACAAAAACCATTCGTCAAGTTTCAGTTACTGAAGGAGATGATGAAGAAGGTATTGACAGTCCGCATCATGTGACAAAAACCATTCGTCAAGTTTCAGTTACTGAAGGAGATGATGAGGAAGGTGTTGTCAGTCCCCATCATGTCACAAAAACCATTCGTCAAGTGTCAGTTACTGAGAGTGATGATATAAAAGGGATTGTCAGTCCCCATCATGTCACAAAAACCATTCGTCAAGTATCAGTTACCAAAGGTGATTATGAAGAAGGTATTAACAGTCCGCATCATGTCACAAAAACCATTCGTCAAGTATCAGTTACTAAAAGTGATGATGAAGAAGGTATTGTCAGTCCCCATTATGTCACAAAAACCATTCGTCAAGTATCAGTTACTGAAGGTGATGATGTTGAAGATATTGTCAGTCCCCATCATGCCATGAAAACCATTCGTCAAGTTTCAGTTACTGAAGGAGATGATGAAGAAGGTATTGTCAGTCCCCATCATGTCACAAAAAACATTCGTCAAGTATCAGTTACTGATGGTGATGATGAAGAAGGTGTTGTCAGTCCCCATCATGTCACAAAAACTAATCGTCAAATGTCAGTTACTGAAAGTGATGATGAAAAAGGGATTGTCAGTCCCCATCATGTCACAAAAACCATTCGTCAAGTATCAGTTACTAAAGGTGATGATGGAGAAGGTGTTGTCAGTCCCCATCATGTCACAAAAACCATTCGTCAAGTGTCAGTTACTGAGAGTGATGATGAAAAAGAGATTGTCAGTCCCCATCATGTCACAAAAACCATTCGTCAAGTCTCAGTTACTGAGAGTGATGATAAAAAAGGGATTGTCAGTCCCCATCATGTCACAAAAACCATTCGTCAAGTATCAGTTACTAAAGGTGATAATGAAGAAGGTATTGACAGTCCGCATCATGTCACAAAAACCATTCGTCAAGTATCAGTTACTAAAAGTGATGATGAACAAGGTATTGTCAGTCCCCATCATGTCACAAAAACCATTCGTCAAGTATCAGTTACTGAAGGTGATGATGTTGAAGATATTGTCAGTCCCCATCATGCCATGAAAACCATTCGTAAAGTTTCAGTTACTGAAGGTGATGATGATGAAGGTATTGTCAGTCCCTATCATGTCACAAAAACCATTCGTCAAGTTTCAATTACTGAAGGTGGTGATGTTGAAGATAGGATCAGTCCCCAAAATGTCACAAAAACCATTCGTCAAGTTTCAGTTACTGAAGGTGATGATGAAGAAGGTATTGTCAGTCCCCATCATGTCACAAAAACCATTCGTCAAGTTTCAGTTACTGAAGGAGATGAAGTTGAAGATATGGTCAGTCCCCAACATGTCACAAAAACCATTCGTCAAGTTTCAGTTACTGAAGGAGATGATGAAGAAGGTATTGTCAGTCCCCATCATGTAACAAAAACCATTCGTCAAGTTTCAGTTACTGAAGGAGATGATGAAGAAGGTATTGACAGTCCGCATCATGTCACAAAAACCATTCGTCAAGTTTCAGTTACTGAAGGAGATGATGAAGAAGGTATTGTCAGTCCCCATCATGTCACAAAAACCATTCGTCAAGTTTCAGTTACTGAAGGAGATGATGAAGAAGGTATTGTCAGTCCGCATCATGTCTCAAAAACCATTCGTCAAGTTTCAGTTACTGAAGGAGATGATGAAGAAGGTATTGTCAGTCCCCATCATGTTACAAAAACCATTCGTCAAGTTTCAGTTACTGAAGGAGATGATGAAAAAGGTATTGACAGTCCGCATCATGTCACAAAAACAATTCGTCAAGTTTCAGTTACTAAAGGAGATGATGAAGAAGGTATTGACAGTCCGCATCATGTCACAAAAACCATTCGTCATGTTTCAGTAACTGAAAGTGTTGATGAAGTAGGTATTGTCAGTCCCCATCATGTCACAAAAACTATTCGTCAAATGTCAGTTACTAAGAGTGATGATGAAAAAGGGATTGTCAGTCCCCATCATGTCACAAAAACCATTCGTCAAGTATCAGTCACTAAAGGTGATGATAAAGAAGGTGTTGTCAGTCCCCATCATGTCACAAAAACCATTCGTCAAGTGTCAGTTACTGAGAGTGATGATGAAAAAGAGATTGTCAGTCCCCATCATGTCACAAAAACCATTCGTCAAGTATTAGTTACTAAAGGTGATGATGAAGAAGGTATTGACAGTCCGCATCATGTCACAAAAACCATTCGTCAAGTATCAGTTACTAAAGGTGATGATGAAGAAGGTATTGTCAGTCCCCATCATGTCACAAAAACCATTCGTCAAGTATCAGTAACTGAAGGCGATGATGAAGAAGGTATTGTCAGTCCCCATCATGTCACAAAATCTATTCGTCAAGTTTCAGTTACTGAAGGTGATGATGTTGAAGATATGATTAGTCGTCAACATGTCACAAAAACTATTCGTCAAGTTTCAGTTACTGAAGGAGATGATGAAGAAGGTATTGTCAGTCCCCATCATGTCACAAAATCCATTGGTCAAGTTTCAGTTACTGAAGGAGATGATGAAAAAGGTATTGTCAGTCCCCATCATGTCACAAAAACCATTCGTCAAGTTTCAGTTACTGAAGGTGATGATGTTGAAGTTATGGTCAGTCCCCAACATGTCACAAAAACCATTCGTCAAGTTTCAGTTACTGAAGGAGATGAAGAAGAAGGTATTGTCAGTCCCCATCATGTAACAAAAACCATTCGTCAAGTTTTAGTTACTGAAGGAGATAATGAAGAAGGTATTGACAGTCCGCATCATGTCACAAAAACCATTCGTCAAGTTTCAGTTACTGAAGGAGATGATGAAGAAGGTATTGTCAGTCCCCATCATGTCACAAAAACCATTCGTCAAGTTTCAGTTACTGAAGGAGATGATGAAGAAGGTATTGACAGTCCGCATCATGTCACAAAAACCATTCGTCAAGTTTCAGTTACTGAAGGAGATGATGAGGAAGGTGTTGTCAGTCCGCATCATGTCACAAAAACCATTCGTCAAGTTTCAGTTACTGAAGGAGATGATGAAGAAGGTGTTGTCAGTCCTCATCATGTCACAAAAACTATTCGTCAAATGTCAGTTACTGAGAGTGATGATGAAAAAGGGATTGTCAGTCCCCATCATGTCACAAAAACCATTCGTCAAGTATCAGTTACTGAAGGTGATGATGTTGAAGATATTGTCAGTCCCCATCATGCCATGAAAACCATTCGTCAAGTTTCAGTTACTGAAGGAGATGATGAAGTAGGTATTGTCAGTCCCCATCATGTCACAAAAAACATTCGTCAAGTATCAGTTACTGATGGTGATGATGAAGAAGGTGTTGTCAGTCCCCATCATGTCACAAAAACTAATCGTCAAATGTCAGTTACTGAGAGTGATGATGAAAAAGGGATTGTCAGTCCCCATCATGTCACAAAAACCATTCGTCAAGTATCAGTTACTAAAGGTGATGATGAAGAAGGTGTTGTCAGTCCCCATCATGTCACAAAAACCATTCGTCAAGTGTCAGTTACTGAGAGTGATGATGAAAAAGAGATTGTCAGTCCCCATCATGTCACAAAAACCATTCGTCAAGTATCAGTTACTAAAGGTGATGATAAAGAAGGTGTTGTCAGTCCGCATCATGTCACAAAAACCATTCGTCAAGTATCAGTTACTAAAGGTGATGATGAAGAAGGTATTGTCAGTCCCCATCATGTCACAAAAACCATTCGTCAAGTATCAGTTACTGAAGGTGATGATGTTGAAGATATTGTCAGTCCCCATCATGCTATGAAAACTATTCGTAAAGTTTCAGTTACTGAAGGTGATGATGAAGAAGGTATTGACAGTCCGTATCATGTCACAAAAACCATTCGTCAAGTATCAGTTACTAAAGGTGATGATGAAGAAGGTATTGTCAGTCCCCATCATGTCACAAAAACCATTCGTCAAGTTTCAATTACTGAAGGTGATGATGTTGAAGATATGATCAGTCCCCAAAATGTCACAAAAACCATTCGTCAAGTTTCAGTTACTGAAGGTGACGATGAAGAAGGTATTGTCAGTCCCCATCATGTCACAAAAACCATTCGTCAAGTTTCAGTTACCGAAGGTGATGAAGTTGAAGATATGGTCAGTCCCCAACATGTCACAAAAACCATTCGTCAAGTTTCAGTTACTGAAGGAGATGATGAAGAAGGTATTGTCAGTCCCCATCATGTAACAAAAACCATTCGTCAAGTTTCAGTTACTGAAGGAGATGATGAAGAAGGTATTGACAGTCCGCATCATGTCACAAAAACCATTCGTCAAGTTTCAGTTACTGAAGGAGATGATGAAGAAGGTATTGTCAGTCCCCATCATGTCACAAAAACCATTCGTCAAGTTTCAGTTACTGAAGGAGATGATGAAGAAGGTATTGTCAGTCCGCATCATGTCACAAAAACCATTCGTCAAGTTTCAGTTACTGAAGGAGATGATGACGAAGGTATTGTCAGTCCCCATCATGTCACAAAAACCATTCGTCAAGTTTCAGTTACTGAAGGAGATGATGAAAAAGGTATTGACAGTCCGCATCATGTCACAAAAACCATTCGTCAAGTTTCAGTTATTGAAGGAGATGATGAAGAAGGTATTGACAGTCCGCATCATGTCACAAAAACCATTCGTCAAGTTTCAGTAACTGAAAGTGATGATGAAGTAGGTATTGTCAGTCCCCATCATGTCACAAAAACCATTCGTCAAGTTTTAGTATCTGAAAGTGATGATAAAGAAGGTATTGTCAGTCCCCATCATGTCACAAAAACCATTCGTCAAGTATCAGTTACTAAAAGTGATGATGAAAAAGGTATTGTCAGTCCTCATGATATCACAAAAACCATTCGCCAAGTTTCAGTTACTGAAGGAGATGATGAAGAAGGAATTGTCAGTCCCTATCATGTCACAAAAACTATTCGTCAAGTATCAGTTACTGAAGGTGATGACGAAGAAGGTATTGTCAGTCAACATAATGTCACAAAAACCATTCGTCAAGTATCAGTTACTAAAGGTGATGATGAAGAAGGTATTAACAGTCCGCATCAAGTCACAAAAACCATTCGTCAAGTATCAGTTACTAAAAGTGATGATGAAGAAGGTATTGTCAGTCCCCATCATGTCACAAAAACCATTCGTCAAGTATCAGTTACTGAAGGTGATGATGAAGAAGATATTGTCAGTCCCTATCATGTCACAAAAACCATTCGTCAAGTTTCAGTTACTAAAGGAGATGATGAAGAAGGTATTGTCAGTCCCTATCATGTAATAAAAACTATTCGTCAAGTATCAGTTACTGAAGGTGATGTCGAAGAAGGTATTGTCAGTCCCCATAATGTCACAAAAACTATTCGTCGAGTATCAGTTACTGAAGGTGATGACGAAGAAGGTATTGTCAGTCAACATAATGTCACAAAAACCATTCGTGAAGTTTCAGTAACTGAAAGTGATGATGAAGAAGGTATTGTCAGTCCCCATCATGTCACAAAAACTATTCGTCAAGTATCAGTTACTAAAAGTGATGATGAAGATGGTATTGTCAGTCCCCATCATGTCACAAAAACCATTCGTCAAGTTTCAGTTACTGAAGGCGATGATGAAGAAGGTATTGTCAGTCTCCATCATGTCACAAAAACAATTCGTCAAGTATCAGTTACTGAAGGAGATGATGAAGAAGGTATTGTCAGTCCCCATCATGTCACAAAAACTATTCGTCAAGTATCAGTTACTGAAGATGATGACGGAGAAGGTATTGTCAGTCCCCATAATGTCACAAAAACCATTCTTAAAGTTTCAGTAACTGAAAGTGATGATGAAGAAGGTATTGTCAGTCCCTATCATGTCACAAAAACCATTCGTCAAGTTTCAGTTACTGAAGGAGATGATGAAGAAGGTATTGTTAGTCCCCATCAAGTCACAAAAACCATTTGTCAAGTTTCAGTAACTGAAAGTGATGATAAAGAAGGTATTGTCAGTCCCCATCATGTCACAAAAACCATTCGTCAAGTTTCAGTTACTGAAGGAGATGATAAAGAACGTATTGTCAGTCCCCATCATGTCACAAAAACCATTCGTCAAGTATCAGTTACTGAAGGAGATGATGAAGAAGGTATTGTCAGTCCCCATCATGTCACAAAGACAATTCGTCAAGTATCAGTTACTGAAGGTGATGACGAAGAAGGTATTGTCAGTCCCCATAATGTCAAAAAAACCATTCATCAAGTTTCAGTAACTGAAAGTGATGATAAAGAAGGTATTGTCAGTCCCCATCATGTCACAAAAACTATTCGTCAAGTATCAGTTACTAAAAGTGATGATGAAGAAGGTATTGTCAGTCCCCATCATGTCACAAAAACCATTCGTCAAGTTTCAGTTACTGAAGGAGATGATGAAGAAGGTATTGTCAGTCCCCATCATGTCACAAAAACTATTCGTCAAGTATCAGTTACTGAAGAAGATGATGAGGAAGGTATTGTCAGTCCCCATCATGTCACAAAAACCATTAGTCAAGTATCTGTTACTGAAGACGATGATGAAGAAGGTATTGTCAGTCCCCATCATGTCACAAAAACCTTTCGTCAAGTATCAGTTACTGAAGGTGATGACGAAGAAGGTATTGTCAGTCCCCATCATATCACAAAAATTATTCGTCAAGTATCAGTTACTGATGGTGATGATGATGAAGGTATTGTCAGACCCCATCATGTCACAAAAACCATTCGTCAAGTATCAGTTACTAAAAGTGGTGATGAAGAAGGTATTGACAGTCCTCATCATGTCACAAAAACCATTAGTCAAGTTTCAGTTACTGATGGTGATGATGAAGAAGGTATTGTCAGTCCCCATCATGTCACAAAAACCATTCGTCAAGTTTCAGTTACTGAAAGTGATGATGAAGAAGGTATTGTCAGTCCCCATCATGTCCCAAAGACCATTCGTCAAGTTTCAGTTACTGATGGTGATGATAAGGAAGGTATTGTTAGTCCCCATCATGTCACAAAAACCATTCGTCAAGTATCAGTTACTAAAAGTGATGATGATGAAGGTATTGACAGTCCCCATCATGTTACAAAATCCATTCGTCAAGTATCAGTTACTAATAGTGATGATAATGAAGGTATTGACAGTCCGCATCATGTCACAAAAACCATTCGTCAAATATCAGTTACTGAAGGTGATGATGAAGCAGGTATTGTCAGTCCTTCTCATGTCACTAAAACCATACGTCAAGTATCAGTTACTGAAGGTGATGATAAAGAAGGTAATGTCAGTCCCCATCATGTCACAAAAATCATACGTCAAGTATCTGTTACTAAAGGTGATGATGGAGAAAAAGTTGTCAGTCCCCATCATCTCACAAGAACCATACGTCAAGTATCAAGTACTGAAGGTGATGATGGAGAAAACGTTGTCAGTCCCCATCATGTCACAAAAACCATTCGTCAAGTATCTGTTACTGAAGTTGATGAAGTAGAAAGAATTTCCAGAGATCCCCATGTCACAAAAACCATTCGTCAAGTATCAGTATCTGAAGGTGATGATGGGGAAAGTGTTGTCAGTCCCCATGAAACAAGAACTATTCGTCAAGTATCTTTTACTGAATGTGATGATGTAGAAAGAAGTATCAGAGAGCCTGATGTTCCAGAAGTCATTCGTCAAATATTAATTACTGAAGGTGATGATGGGGAAAGAATTGCCAGAGAGCCCCTTGTCACAAAAACCATTCGCCAAGTATCTGTTACTAAACGTGATGATTTAGTGGAAAGTGCCAGTCCTCATGTAACAAAAACCATTCGCCAAGTATCAGTTATTGAAGGTGATGCTGGAGAAGGAATTTTCATAGATCCCCATGTCAAAAAAACCATTCGTCAAGTATCAGTAATTGAAAATGAGAATGTAGAAAGAAGTGCCAGTCCTCATGTCGCAAAATCCACTGGTCAATTGCCATTTACTATTGACGGTGAGCTCGATGAAATAGTTGTGTTTGATGTTAACCAGCCTCCTGCTGAACCGGGAACTGGCGGGAAATCGAAGACTCGTCGCACCATCTCTGTCACCGAGGATGTCGATGTTGAATCTGGGAACGTCGGTGGCCAACGAAGTAAAATAGTGCGTCAAAAATCAGTTACCAAAGGCGGTGGCTTCACTGAGGGAAGATCCTTTCTTGGAATACCAGCATCTGTGTCTAGATCCGAAGTGAACGTCGAGAAATCTGTGAAGCCTGCTACTCAGACATTTGTTAACGACACAATTGATTTCGATAACGAAAAGTACAACTTAGCTCCTGGTCAATCTGTTGTGAAGTCTGTCCTTGTAAAGTCTCCTTCCAAGAGTTCAAAGCCGAAGAAGGGTGGGTTCTTGTCTTCAGTGCTGGGAGACACGAAGCTAACGGCAAGTAAAGAGGATAAGGATTTGACCTCAGCCGGTCTCGGCTCCTCGTATTCCAGCATATCCGGCTCGAGCTTTGAGGAGGGAACGGATAAAAAGAAGAGGAAGAAGAGGAAGAAGGGAAGCACGATGTCGGAGACGACGCCGTTGATTCCTGGAGAGCAGTCTCCCGGATATGTGTTCGTGTCGCAACCAACCAGGCTCGGCAGGAGCCGATTCAAGAGCTGTCAATGCTGCATTTGCGCCAGTCTGATGTGAGTACATCTTGTCTTTAGCTTTTGATACATTCGGCAAGGTGCACCACTCTGAACAAGTCTTATAATTTTAAGTTTAGTTTATTTGATATATTTTTTTGTAGTAAGTAATAAAGAATAAAAACATTCAATGCATATATGGTATTCTTCATATTTTTAGAAAGGCGAAATATGTTCTAGTGTATAGTAGGCTACATTAGGTATTGTTACTTCATAGTTTATTAACTCTTTCTTCTGCTGCATCAACATCAGATTGGCATGAGTCTTAAATCTTCTTGGGAGATTTAACAGAAAGGTTCTACATCAAACTCACTGAGGACAAAAGAATAAATCACAGCACAACTTAAGCATGCTTTTTATAAAATTAATTGTGATTTTATCGGAGTGATGCAATACGTATAAGCGTGTATGTATTATTAATTTATATATTATATTGTTTATTTGGAAAAGAAGCCAAACCAACTTCATCAGACCATTTGTGTATTTAAAACACGAATTTCCAACATGTGATAAACTTTGTTTTCAGCGGATATGGAAGACCCTCAAGTTTTGTTGGAACCTTAATTCTAGTTTGTTCGAGACGGTTTAGGGGTGTCAAAAATAGAAACGACCGACACGTTTATAGATGGTAATAGACACGTTATAGAGAATACATTTTGTCTGGGGTTCTTTAGGTATGTTATTTCTATGTTTTAACTTCAGATATCCCACGTTCGACTCCCACGACCTTGAACGAGGTATTTCGTGGATTCGCTGAGTCGAGAGGCAAATGTTGGGAAGGTTCCCTACGATATGTCATCATAATCCTTCATCCGTCGCCATTAGTTGTATAACAGTCCAATAAGAACTACTAAAATCAAATATATTTTGTATTGTTTTTGAGCGAAGATAGGTGATTAATATCTTCTCTTCCTCCATGTAGCGGCATCTTGATAATCGGCATTATCATCGCCGTCTCGCTCACGATCAATCACAACGTTCCCGTCAACAACGCCACGACGCCGACGCCTGAGACGACGCCGACGCCTGATATGCAGGATGACCACATCGACATGACGTCATTGCCCATGAGACAACTGCTAAATCTCTCCTGGCCGCTATCGATGCAAGGTGAGGTGTCAAAAACAAGACTCGACTGATTATTGGGAACATTATTATGTTGTTGAGCGAGCGTAGCGAGCGTCACCACGGCACTCTTATGGCACTTTCTCTGTGTGTTTTTTTTTTGTTTGTATGTTTGTTTGTTTGTTTTTTGTCTGCACTGCCCAGATCAAACCGCACAACCAATCGATCTGAAATTTTGCACACGTACTAACGTAATCTATGCGGTCTCTGGGATAGTTTTTGAAAGGGATCCTGTGATTGGTTTAAATTTAAAAAAAATTATCTTTCGATTGGTTGGTCCGTTCAATTTGAAACTTTGAGAAGTCATTACGACCAACATTTTGCCTAATCAAACAAAAATTCATCCAAATCCTCCCATTGGTTAAAATTAAAAAATATATTTCACGTGTTTTTTTTTAAATTTAAACTAGAACCGTATGACCGATCAACTGAAAACTTTGCATGGTCATTGGGACCAATATTATCTGTATTTTTGGCTACTTTCAGACGTATCTGTGTTTCAATCCAAAAGTAATTGACATTTTACGGACATTTTGCGTGCTGTCAAATTTCTCGAAAATGTTGATCACGGCTAACGCATATGAAACTAATAATGACCGTTCAACAGATCGATCTGATATTGTGTACACTACACACACTAATATCATATGAGTGGTCCCAGGTATATTTTTTGAAAGAGATTCTGTGATTTTTTTATATTTACTGGGAACGTAGTTCAATTATAAAGGTTCAATCGATCAACTTAAAACTTTGCAAGGTTATTGGGACTAATATTTGGGTGATATTTGGAGATTTTTAAACAAGTCTGTGAAAAATTCAAAAATTATTGGCTTTTTTTAATAATATTTTCGATAGACGCAGAATTTCGGTTCGAGGTGTTGCGCGTATCCGTGCTCGCTCATCAACGCGTTTCACAGAGCGTTTTCCTAGTATAATATGAAGATTAAAATACCGAACACGATTGCTTGTATATCCGGTTCGTATTTTTCTGTCCATGGGAAGGATGTGACTGAAATTTTCTAGAGGGATAACAAACAAGTTTTCTTTCCATATTTGTACTGCATTTTTCTCTTGGCGAGCTGCCAACTACTGCAATAAACTGGTCACAATGGCTCTTTTAAAGTGTTCTTTGAACTAACTATTTGCAGAGAATGTATCTTATCATCCTGTATACATTTTTAATCAATAATCAGGGATCATTACGTATTAAAAGTAAAATAGTATGCCCCGTTTTGGCCTGTATAGGGAAACAATATTATCAAAATTTCAAAACTTTAAAATACGACATTAAAATTTTGATATATTTTGTCATAATTTTCCTTCTGTCTAGGGAAAGATGGTGGTTTTGGGAACGACAGTCAAGAATGGAACGGCGGGGGAAACGAGGGAGGAAGCGAAGACTGGAATGAGGGCGACATTCAGGACGACAATGACGAAGAGATTGGAGACTGGCAAGGAGGCGATGAAACAGGAGAAAACAGAGGAAACAAAAGAGGAAACGGAGAGATGACTGAAGGAGGGAATATTGTCGGAATTCCAGGTAGAGGGATTGACATCAGAGGAGGCGACATCGATAGTGGGGTTAAAGAAGATTATGAAGAAATGAATGAAGAAGACTATGACGACATATTCAATCAAGAAGATGAAGGCATTGTAGATGGAAATGAAGACATCGGTGAGCCAGATACAAATGAGGATACGGGGAAGGAAGTAGAAGAAGATATGCAAGGAAATGAAAATAGTGAAAAGAGGAATGAAGATAAAATGAAAGACAATGATGGAATTGAAGTAATCAACAGTCATAAAGATGTGCAAAGAAATAATGATATGAAAGGTAATGACGAAAATATGCAAGGGAAGCAAAGTGTTATCAAGGGTGTCATATCCAAGGGTATTAATGTCGTAAATATGCATGGAAATAAAAATACAAACAGTGAGCCCATAAATAGTGAGCCCATGCAAAGTGAGAACAAAAATGGTGAGCCTATGAATGGTGAGACCATGAATAGTGGGGACATGAACGATGAGGACATGGTTGGCGAGGACATGAACGAGGACATGGTTGACGAGGACATGGTTGACGAGGACATGAACGGCGAGGACATGGTTGGTGAGGACACGAACACTGGCGCTGCAGCAGCCGACGAAGACGACGAGGACGTGAACGAGAGCGGTATCGGCGGCGAATGGCCGGAGCCGCAGCCGACGCCTTCGCAGATCGTCGCCGCCCTCAACGCCGGCCTGGCGGCGCTGCGACATCGCGACGTCGTGGAGGAAACGACGCCGCATCTCGCCGTCGACTCGCCGTCCAACCGGCATCAGACCGCCATGGGCTCGTCTCCCACGGCGGCGCGCTACGCCAGGGCGGGGTACATCATGGACGTCGCCACCAGGGAGCTCTTCAAGGGGTGAGTCACACAAGGCACTGCACGATGTCGCTAATTCATAACCTATTCCCACAAATAAGTGATACGTGATGGAGCCACTTCTGGCAAGATGGCTACTATTAGGTCCACATATTAATTTGTTTGTTTTTACATTTCGTGTTTCCATAAAGCAGTGAAAAACAAAAAACAAATTAAATTGATATTTAGTTATAAATTTACTTTTTTGGCCATAACAAACAACTATATCAACTATTTGTATTTATATTATGCAAATGCGCCCTTGATAGCCGCCATTTACCTAGTACCACAAAATCCACCCGAGGTCAGTTGTGTTCCTTAATTTCTCGAATACAAGAGCTGAACAGTACACATTTCAAGAGGTACCTCAATTGTTTATTTAATTTGTTAATTTGTAATAACACACATTTTACAAAAGCACGTTGAAGTGTCACTTGCCCAATGACAATTGCCTTAGAAATGTCATTGAAAAACCTCTATTTATGAAATTACATCCATACTTTCAATTTAAAGGCTCAAAATGGCACTTTCAATCCAAGTCAAAGTCTATAAATTACGCCATTGCTTTTTAGGCATTTTTAAATATCCCTCCACCTCTTCACTCCATGAATTCTGAACACAATCAATGTTAATTCCTACGTCTTACCATATCTTACGCCTCCTTCCCCTGTACCTCTAACGCCATCCTCACTGCGCCTCCTTGAATGTGCAGAAACAAAAGCCTGGTGCCGCCTGGACGAGGTCCTCGCATGCAGGCCGCGTGGCTGCCCGAGGAAGTGTGCACTCCCGCGCCGCTCTTACGCCTCCTTCCCCTGTACCTCTAACGCCATCCTCACTGCGACTCCTTGTATGTGCAGGAACAAAAGCCTGGTGCCGCCTGGACGAGGTCCTCGCATGCAGGCCGCTTGGCTGCCCGAGGAAGTGTGCACTCCCGCGCCGCTCTTACGCCTCCTTCCCCTGGACCTCTAACGCCATCCTCACTGCGCCTCCTTGTATGTGCAGGAACAAAAGCCTGGTGCCGCCTGGACGAGGTCCTCGCATGCAGGCCGCGTGGCTGCCCGAGGAAGTGTGCACTCCCGCGCCGCTCTTACGCCTCCTTCCCCTGTACCTCTAACGCCATCCTCACTGCGCCTCCTTGAATGTGCAGGAACAAAAGCCTGGTGCCGCCTGGACGAGGTCCTCGCATGCAGGCCGCGTGGCTGCCCGAGGAAGTGTGCACTCCCGCGCCGCTCTTACGCCTCCTTCCCCTGGACCTCTAACGCCATCCTCACTGCGCCTCCTTGAATGTGCAGGAACAAAAGCCTGGTGCCGCCTGGACGAGGTCCTCGCATGCAGGCCGCGTGGCTGCCCGAGGAAGTGTGCACTCCCGCGCCGCTCTTACGCCTCCTTCCCCTGGACCTCTAACGCCATCCTCACTGCGCCTCCTTGAATTTGCAGGAACAAAAGCCTGGTGCCGCCTGGACGAGGTCCTCGCATGCAGGCCGCATGGCTGCCCGAGGAGGTTTGCTCACCCGCGCCGCTCTTCGCCGACGCCTGTCCGCCGTCGCCGTATCGCCGAGTCAACGGCACCTGCAACAACCCCGTCCACCCCAGCTGGGGCGTCGCAAACATTCCCTTCAGGAGGATGATGCCCGCGGACTATGCGGACGGTAAGACGAAGAGCGAGCGATTTTGCTACTTGTTGCAGACACTTTCTTTTTGTATACGATTTGAGACGAAATGAGTGGACGAAATTATTTGAATTTTCTTAGGATTGTTACTTCGTACTATTTTCTTTTACTATTTTCTATTTTATTTTCTCGCGGTATGCCGTAAAAAATTTAATTAAAAGAAAAACAAGCTAAAGTTGATTCTTGAAAAGCAAACTTGTAAAATTTGGTTTGGTCTCCAATCGTATCGGAATTTTTATAGTTTTTCGAGGTTTTGTTGAATAATCGGCGACTATTTAACAAAGCACGTAGCAAAAATAAGGAAGTGCTGCTAATATACAATTAGACTGATCACGTGAACTTCCTAGCAAAGTTACACCTACTTGAAACATTTTATCTCTCTCAATTTGTTCGAATGGCCGACCGCTAGAAGAAAAATTCTTATTTGAAAAATGGAAAGAGAATGTACACTGACAAGATGGTCGGAAATATTATTTTCGTTAAAAAATATTTTGGAAGAAACTAGGGCCTGTATGGAAGGGACGCCCGTCGGGTTTTAAACGGGGTGGAGGGGTCGGGGGCTTCAGACCCTCCTACATGTGTGGAGGTGCGCCTGATGTAAGCTATTGCCAGATTGCATGAATATTGCATTCTGTACTTTATGTCAATTTTTATATTTCAAAATGTGTCGAAGTAGTAAATAGGTACGTAATATTCATAAAAGAAGGCGTCCATTTATCCAAAAAGTGTAGCTATCAAAAATTAATTACATCTTTTTTGGTGTCCACATCATGGAAATTTCGTATTTTTGTAATCAACGCGTATTAATATTTATGTTAGACTAGGATTCTTCTCTGTTGAATTGTAACGTTAACTGCTACGTAAAGTGAGGCAATATTACATTTGGTGTCAGAGACTGGATTGCTACAAAAAATATAAACCTTGACTTGCTCGGTGTAGGTGTGTCCGCGCCACGTCGGGGTCTGCACGGCAAGAGTCTGCCCAATACACGCAGAGTAAGCGTGGTCGTACACCTCTATAAACCTTGTCTTGCTCGGTGTAGGTGTGTCCGCGCCACGTCGGGGTCTGCACGGCAAGAGTCTGCCCAATACACGCAGAGTAAGCGTGGTCGTACACCTCTATAAACCTTGTCTTGCTCGGTGTAGGTGTGTTCGCCCCACGTCGGGGTCTGCACGGCAAGAGTCTGCCCAATACACGCAGGGTCAGCGTGGTCGTACACCTCTATAAACCTTGTCTTGCTCGGTGTAGGTGTGTCCGCGCCACGTCGGGGTCTGCACGGCAAGAGTCTGCCCAATACACGCAGGGTCAGCGTGGTCGTACACCTCTATAAACCTTGTCTTGCTCGGTGTAGGTGTGTCCGCGCCACGTCGGGGTCTGCACGGCAAGAGTCTGCCCAATACACGCAGGGTCAGCGTGGTCGTACACCTCTATAAACTTTGTCTTGCTCGGTGTTGGTGTGTCCGCCCCACGTCGGGGCCTGCACGGCAAGAGTCTGCCCAATACACGCAGGGTCAGCGTGGTCGTACACCTCTATAAACCTTGTCTTGCTCGGTGTAGGTGTGTCCGCGCCACGTCGGGGTCTGCACGGCAAGAGTCTGCCCAATACACGCAGAGTAAGCGTGGTCGTACACCTCTATAAACCTTGTCTTGCTCGGTGTAGGTGTGTCCGCGCCACGTCGGGGTCTGCACGGCAAGAGTCTGCCCAATACACGCAGGGTTAGCGTGGTCGTACACCTCTATAAACCTTGTCTTGCTCGGTGTAGGGGTGTCCGCGCCACGACGGGGTCTGTTCGGCAAGAGTCTGCTCAATACACGCAGGGTTAGCGTGGTCGTACACCTCTATAAACCTTGTCTTGCTCGGTGTAGGGGTGTCCGCGCCACGACGGGGTCTGTACGGCAAGAGTCTGCCCAATACACGCAGAGTAAGCGTGGTCGTACACCTCTATAAACCTTGTCTTGCTCGGTGTAGGTGTGTCCGCGCCACGTCGGGGTCTGCACGGCAAGAGTCTGCCCAATGCACGCAGGGTCAGCGTGGTCGTACACCTCTATAAACCTTGTCTTGCTCGGTGTAGGTGTGTCCGCGCCACGTCGGGGTCTGCACGGCAAGAGTCTGCCCAATACACGCAGGGTCAGCGTGGTCGTACACCTCTATAAACTTTGTCTTGCTCGGTGTTGGTGTGTCCGCCCCACGTCGGGGCCTGCACGGCAAGAGTCTGCCCAATACACGCAGGGTCAGCGTGGTCGTACACCTCTATAAACCTTGTCTTGCTCGGTGTAGGTGTGTCCGCGCCACGTCGGGGTCTGCACGGCAAGAGTCTGCCCAATACACGCAGAGTAAGCGTGGTCGTACACCTCTATAAACCTTGTCTTGCTCGGTGTAGGTGTGTCCGCGCCACGTCGGGGTCTGCACGGCAAGAGTCTGCCCAATACACGCAGGGTTAGCGTGGTCGTACACCTCTATAAACCTTGTCTTGCTCGGTGTAGGGGTGTCCGCGCCACGACGGGGTCTGTTCGGCAAGAGTCTGCTCAATACACGCAGGGTTAGCGTGGTCGTACACCTCTATAAACCTTGTCTTGCTCGGTGTAGGGGTGTCCGCGCCACGACGGGGTCTGTACGGCAAGAGTCTGCCCAATACACGCAGAGTAAGCGTGGTCGTACACCTCTATAAACCTTGTCTTGCTCGGTGTTGGTGTGTCCGCGCCACGTCGGGGTCTGCACGGCAAGAGTCTGCCCAATGCACGCAGGGTCAGCGTGGTCGTACACCTCTATAAACCTTGTCTTGCTCGGTGTAGGTGTGTCCGCGCCACGTCGGGGTCTGCACGGCAAGAGTCTGCCCAATACACGCAAGGTTAGCGTGGTCGTACATCGACCTGCGTACGTCGACGACCCCAAGTTCACCGTCATGCTCGCCGTCTGGGGCCAGTTCATGGACCACGATATCACGGCAACAGGAATCAGCAGAGGTCAGTGTACAACCAATCCGTCACATCTCTCATTCATCACGTTGGCTCAATTCTGATCGAAAACTCACAAATATTTATTTTTTGAATTTACGATCATGCATTCTTTTGTCTTATATTGAGGTTTAAATTTGAACAAAACTTTATCACAGGCGGTATATCAAAGTCATATTGATTTTGGTTTATAACTTTAAAGTTCTTTTTTCAATTTATTCCTTAATAGAACGTCCATCTATCTACCAGAAAAAGTTTGTTCGATGTTGGGAATACATACCAATTAGATGTTCATTATAAGCCTGAATGCGACACGATTTTACATAAGATAACTTTGGAGAGAAAACTCAATATCTCAGAAACTAGACACGATCAGTGTATACATTTTTGAGATTTTTTGAGAAATTGGTGAGCCACCTTAATTGTTAAAATCATGTTAGGTAGAAATATGGATTTCATGGATAGATGTGTTACGTAGGTTGTTGACCCTCCCACAAACATAATGTTCTTCTTACATTTTTGCGAGTGTCAGAGTGTATTTTGCTTCTTGCGCAGGGGTGAACGACAGCACCATCTCGTGCTGTGTGGACGGCCAGCCTCGGCCGGACCAGCATCCCGAATGCTTCCCGGTGATCCTGGACAAAGACGATCCCTTCTACAGCCAATACAACATGACCTGCATGGAGTTCGTGCGATCACTGCCATCGGCGATCTGCTCTCTAGGTAACACACAACACTGAGTGTGGTATTTCAGCCTGCATACTGTCAGTATTTTGCATTGACTTGGACTGAAGACTACAATATCAAAATAACCAGACATTTTTCATAAACTGATGCAGAATACAGTCACAAGTGAGATGCATTGACCAAAGTAAAAGATGCGTTAAACTGTAACCTACCTATAGATATTACGATTATCTATTTACCATCTCAAACTTTCCCTATACTTTGAAATTCAATTGTTCATTTCTTTGTCCTTGTCCGGTTTGGTCAAGTCAAACCCGCTTTACTTTATGAACTTGAATATTTGCATTAATTTATGATAACAAAATACAATTTTAAACAGTTTTTATTAAAAAGTACTTCCCCCAACCCTGGAGACGAGCCTGAATCTTCCCCCTCCTCGTGTGCAGGTCCGCGCGAGCAGTTGAATCAAGCCACCGCCTTCATCGACGCCTCCATGGTGTACGGCAACGACGACGAGCGGGTGAACAGGCTGCGCAGCTTCCAAGGAGGTCGTTTGCGCATGATGGTGACGTCAGAGGGCCGCCAGCTGTTGCCATCCTATGACAGACCCGACGACGGCTGCAACCTTGCCGAGCGCATCAAGATTGGGAAATATTGTTTCCTGTCGGGTTAGTGGCAACCTTAGAGGCAACGTCGCAATACATTCTAAAAACAAAAGCCCTGCAGTAGCCTTCTAACGCCTTCATTCATTCTAGGGTTCAACATCCTATTTTAGGCATTTCCATTTTAAGAGAAATAAAGCACCATTTTAACGTCCAAGATTCATTAAAAAGTGCTAAAAATCGAAAAGAGGCGCACGCACTGAAAACTGACATGTCAGGGGATTTCAGTAGGAAACTAAATTAAAAGGATTTGAGCCATGAAGCTAGTAAGAGAGAGGTAAATACGTCTTTCTCAAATCCACTGTAAAAATGTTACTCCCTTTTGATTAAATGTAGAGACACAAACGACCTGAGCGCAAGAAAATAATTCATTAAAATCTAATTTGATAGATTTTGACAGAAAGGATTGTTATACAGCATTCTCAACACAGTAGAGTCTCCACTAGTGAGAATATAATAGAGAAGGGAGGAGAGGAAACCCGGTACCGGCATGTAGCCTACTCCTGACGAAATATACCAAGGGGGCCAACGGCTTAACGTCCCATCCGAAACACGGTGTGACATTAACAACACTGGCCTCCACAACCCGCGCCATCGAGAGACTGATAACAGGTGGAGGGAGGTCGTCACACTAACCCCCAAACACCCCAGTCTCTCTGGCCCAACGGCAGCAACTATAGCAAGTCAGAGTTGAATGGTCACCCATCCAATCGCTGACCGCGCTCAATGTTGCGCGCTACACCAGTCGTTGGGTTAAAAGAATGTCAAGTAATCATGGAGCACAGCACAGCACATCAGTAAACACAATTTGCTTCAGCATCTATTACCCACATGCAACTAGAACGCTCAACATTCCAGAACGTGCTCACGTGGTTGTGTTACAGGAGACAAGCGCACGAACGAGAACCTGCATCTGACCACCATGCACCTGTTGCTGGCGCGCAATCACAACAGCCTCGCCGACAAGATGGCGGCGGTGAATCCCACGTGGACCGACGAGCGGCTGTTCCAAGAGACACGGCGCATAATCGGCGCGCAGATACAGCACATCACGTACAACGAGTTCCTGCCGGTGCTGCTCGGTGAGAACATTCCCAACTATCATTCCAATCACTCAGTCGGAGAGTTGCAAATGTCTTATCAAACTGGAGCTCGAACCCGGGAATCCCACTTGCAGAGGTGAGAGCGCTCGCCCGGAAAATGAGACGCTTCGGGTTCGAACCCCGGTTCGGTTGGACCTTAGAGGAATAAGTGGTGTTGGACATATTTCGTTTATTTCTATCATCCACTGGAAATTACATAAACCCCAACCAATAGATCATTATCAATAGATCGTTGTGTTTTTACCAACTACAAGACATTTTATGTTTAACACATTATTATCAAATTAATGTATTGAACACTTTGGTTAACCCTTTATTTTGCAAAACTATGTGAAGTTGGATAAAAGCAGATAGAGACTAATTTTATTGACCTTATAACACTCAACAAATCATAAAACGGTAATTGAGGGAAACGGATTGGCTGCTGGTGAGGTTCCATGACAATCAATCCTTGTTTTCAAAGAAATCAGAGCTCAACTACTAGAGTTAGATGACGAGTTAGCATAAACTTCATCGGATGATGCCATCAAATCTTTTTCAGCCAACCCGTCTCTTTCGAATAACGTTTCATCTTTTACCTATATACCTACTGATAGTGTCACACCACGGCTGGTAGCGGAGAACAATGAATGATCGATTACATTGTCAATGAATGTTTAGGGACGCATTTCATGAGACACAACAACATGCTGCCGCTGACTTCCGGTTACCGAGACTCCTACAGAGTGAACGTGAATCCGAACCTCGCCAACGAGTTCGCCGCGTCAGCCTTCCGGTTCGCGCACACGCTACTTCCGGTACGTTTGCATAGCCGTATCATCGTTTACCTCCATCTCAACTGAGCCGAGGCTCCACTAGTGAGAATGTAATATTGAAACGGGAGGAGAGGAAACAAAGAAATGAGATACCTACCAAGGGGCCGACAGCTTAACGGCCCATCCGAAGGACGGTGTTACATTTACTGAACGGGCCTCTACAACCTGATAACTGAAAACAGGTGGAGGGAGGTCGTCACACAAACCCCCAAACACCCCGGTCTCTCTGACCAACGCCAACAACTGGCAAAACGCCAGAGTCACCCATCCAACTACTAACCGCGCTCAATGTTGCTTAACCTCGGAGATCTGACGAGAACCGTTCTATCCAATACAACAGCCACTGGGATTGTATAAACGTATTTTGTTACAGGCACTGTTCCGTCGCATTGCGAACGACTCTACGAGCGAGGCATCCATTGCTCTTCACAAGATGCTCTTCAATCCATTCGAGCTGTACGAGAATGAGAAGATAGACAGCATCCTGCGTGGAGGCATGAGCACCAATACCAGGAAGGCCGACACCTACTTCACTACAGAGGTGGGTTCACACACAGGCGTCGTGTCACCCCCGAGAGATGACTACCCAATCCCCTCTAAATGGAGACTGATAAATAATGTGGTGAAGAATAAGTTAAGGATGTATACCTGGTTGGAAAGTAGTAGTTTGTAGTCTAATAATAGCGAACCTTCCTATTGCAAATTTACGTTTTAGCAGCTACGCTGATCCTACGCTGAATTGTGAAAACGTCACGCAAATATTTTCAAATGGTATTGCCAATTAAATTCCTCCAAATCTCTCGTCTATCTAATCTCTTGGTCCTCAGTGAAGCAGATCTTGTAATTCAACCTCACTGAAAGCAGTCTCACAGAAGTTTTTCTGTGTCAATCGTGAAAGAACAACTAAGGCCGGCTTTTCAATCATCTGTTAAAACTAGTAGTTAAGTTTTAACAGCCATTTATCAGTTATATCATTGGTTGTTGCCATGGCAATAGTATACTAATAAGCTGTTAAAAATTTAGTAGAGCCTTGAAAAACTGGCCTTCAGAAGGTATCTCACGGACCTTTCCAATCTAAAATACTTCCGTTTAGAAGCGATCGGACATTTGCCATCTTCTAAATTCACATTTGCCATCCATATTTCTCTAAAGCAGAGACAAAGTAAGTTTAGAAAGTTAAAATCGGGAAAACTGAAAGGTTCTTGTGAATCTGACTTGAAAAAAAAACATGCTCTAAATCAAGAGTAGAACAACGAATTTCTGATGTCCCGCAACGTCGTTACTATATTAACGTGACGTATGCCTGATTGTTTCCCCCATTGACCTCCTCTTCTTGCAAAGGTGACTGAGCACCTGTTCGAGGGTCCTGCGACCGCCGACAAGAAGCCTCTGCCTGGTCTCGATCTCGTGGCCCTGAACATCCAGCGCGGCCGCGACCACGGGCTACCCGGGTACCCGAAGTGGCGCGGCCTCTGCGGGTTGTCGGTGCCTAAGGACTTCAGGGACCTCCGAGGCATCATCGACCCCGACACCATCGAGCGCTTCACCACACTCTTCAGGTACAGGGACATTCTTGTTAGAACAAGGGCAGAGGTACCTTCGACTTTCTGTTCAATGTTGTATGATTTTATAAAATAACCGAAAGAACGCAGAATCTAATATTAATGCTATTCTAAATAAGACAAGTTTTATTCACAAAATACTTAGTCACATCTCAAGTCAAAGCTCAAGTGAACGCTCAGTGTACGATATATAGGACATAGACTAAAATAATATACAACGGTTATTTGTGATTCTAAATCGATTTTTCTAACTTTGCATGACCTTCATTTTATGCCAAAGGGACTCACATTCTACTCAGTATATTATGAATAGATTTCTAATCCACGAGCAAAATGTGTAAGTGCTGTGTTAGAAAAGAAAGTAATACAAATCTTATGCCATACAAAAGCCATTACGTAAAATGTCGTTCTCTTCAAGATCCCAATACTCACCAATAGACCACCATTTAAAAGTAATTTCTAAATACTTATTTACAAATTTGAATGAAATGTCCCAAGGATGAACATTAGTGAGTATTTTTGGGTCTGTGGGCAAAGATGAGAGTTTGATAAATGTAGGTACGACCATCTCGTCTGTCCTCACTTTCAGTACTGTGGACGAGATCGACATGTACAGCGGCATCCTGTCGGAGATCCCCGTGCCTGGTAGCGTGCTGGGCCCGACTGTGATGTGCATCCTCACTGACCAGTTCCACCGCACTGTTTCAGTACTGTGGACGAGATCGACATGTACAGCGGCATCCTGTCGGAGATCCCCGTGCCTGGTAGCGTGCTGGGCCCGACTGTGATGTGCATCCTCACTGACCAGTTCCACCGCACTGTTTCAGTACTGTGGACGAGATCGACGTGTACAGCGGCATCCTGTCGGAGATCCCCGTGCCTGGTGGCGCGCTGGGCCCGGCTGTGATGTGCATCCTCACTGACCAGTTCCACCGCACTGTTTCAGTACTGTGGACGAGATCGACATGTACAGCGGCATCCTGTCGGAGATCCCCGTGCCTGGTAGCGTGCTGGGCCCGACTGTGATGTGCATCCTCACTGACCAGTTCCACCGCACTGTTTCAGTACTGTGGACGAGATCGACATGTACAGCGGCATCCTGTCGGAGATCCCCGTGCCTGGTGGCGCGCTGGGCCCGACTGTGATGTGCACTGACCAGTTCCACCGCACTGTTTCAGTACTGTGGACGAGATCGACATGTACAGCGGCATCCTGTCGGAGATCCCCGTGCCTGGTAGCGTGCTGGGCCCGACTGTGATGTGCATCCTCACTGACCAGTTCCACCGCACTGTTTCAGTACTGTGGACGAGATCGACATGTACAGCGGCATCCTGTCGGAGATCCCCGTGCCTGGTGGCGCGCTGGGCCCGGCTGTGATGTGCATCCTCACTGACCAGTTCCACCGCACTGTTTCAGTACTGTGGACGAGATCGACATGTACAGCGGCATCCTGTCGGAGATCCCCGTGCCTGGTGGCGTGCTGGGCCCGACTGTGATGTGCATCCTCACTGACCAGTTCCACCGCACTGTTTCAGTACTGTGGACGAGATCGACATGTACAGCGGCATCCTGTCGGAGATCCCCGTGCCTGGTGGCGCGCTGGGCCCGACTGTGATGTGCATCCTCACTGACCAGTTCCACCGCACTGTTTCAGTACTGTGGACGAGATCGACATGTACAGCGGCATCCTGTCGGAGATCCCCGTGCCTGGTGGCGCGCTGGGCCCGACTGTGATGTGCATCCTCACTGACCAGTTCCACCGCACTGTTTCAGTACTGTGGACGAGATCGACATGTACAGCGGCATCCTGTCGGAGATCCCCGTGCCTGGTGGCGCGCTGGGCCCGACTGTGATGTGCATCCTCACTGACCAGTTCCACCGCACTGTTTCAGTACTGTGGACGAGATCGACATGTACAGCGGCATCCTGTCGGAGATCCCCGTGCCTGGTGGCGCGCTGGGCCCGACTGTGATGTGCATCCTCACTGACCAGTTCCACCGCACTGTTTCAGTACTGTGGACGAGATCGACATGTACAGCGGCATCCTGTCGGAGATCCCCGTGCCTGGTGGCGCGCTGGGCCCGACTGTGATGTGCATCCTCACTGACCAGTTCCACCGCACTGTTTCAGTACTGTGGACGAGATCGACATGTACAGCGGCATCCTGTCGGAGATCCCCGTGCCTGGTAGCGTGCTGGGCCCGACTGTGATGTGCATCCTCACTGACCAGTTCCACCGCACTGTTTCAGTACTGTGGACGAGATCGACGTGTACAGCGGCATCCTGTCGGAGATCCCCGTGCCTGGTGGCGCGCTGGGCCCGACTGTGATGTGCATCCTCACTGACCAGTTCCACCGCACTGTTTCAGTACTGTGGACGAGATCGACATGTACAGCGGCATCCTGTCGGAGATCCCCGTGCCTGGTGGCGCGCTGGGCCCGACTGTGATGTGCATCCTCACTGACCAGTTCTACCGCACCAAGCACGGAGACCGATATTGGTACGAGACACCCGAGCAGCCGATGGCCTTTACACCGGGTAAGTGCAATCTTTCACTATCAATGCCCTATCCTTTTCACTCTAAAAATGTCCATTTTAGACGCAATAATGCAGAATACGCAATACAAATCGTTTCAAAAACTTTTTCTTGTACTCTATGTTCCTTCAGTCACATTTGATGGCTTTCCCATTCGTGGCGACTTGTTCGCTTTTAGAGATTTTTGTATAATTCTAAAATTAGGCGAAACTATGAGTCTGCAGGAAATTTGAAAATTACAAAGACCATTGTCATATTTATGGGAAAAGGTGATTGTGGAGAGAATTGCTGTTTTTTAACATAGTCTTACAGGTTAACATTGCCAGACGATATCATTCAGATGCGAAACTATAGTCGTTGACACTCTTGGAATCTTCATCAAGAGTAGCGGCAATAACTATAGGATGTACCGGGTTTCTTTCACTTCTTCCTTCTGAATCCTCCCTAATAGAATGCCACTCCGTTTAGGATAGATAATGAGAAATGCATTGATTTTCACACTGTTCTTTGTGTTCAGAGCAACTGCAGGAGATCAGGAAGACGACCCTCGCCGGCATCATCTGCGAAAACTCCGACAACATCGTGGAAGCGCAGCCGTGGGTCATGCGGCTCATCGCCGACCGCAACCGTCCGGTGCCGTGTCACGGCGACGTGATCCGGTACCCCGACCTTGCCATGTGGGAGGAGAAGGACGGCCACTTCGTCAGGCCGTGGAGCAAGGATGGCGGCAGTGGGACCAGTCATGGGGGACGTTGGCAGGGGCATGGATGGCGCAGGGAAGGCGGCGAGAGTTCTATGAACGGCTTGCACGGGGAGGATGGAAACAGATCCGGACACGGCTGGGACGGAGAGGGCGGAAATGAATCCGGACACGGCTGGCACAGGGAGGGCGGCAATGATTCCGGACAT
This sequence comes from Leuctra nigra, assembly GCA_934045905.1. Classification (NCBI taxonomy): domain Eukaryota; kingdom Metazoa; phylum Arthropoda; class Insecta; order Plecoptera; family Leuctridae; genus Leuctra; species Leuctra nigra. The sequence goes on from OW203762.1 coordinate 13,921,228, forward strand.
GACAGGGACGGAGAGGGCGGCAATGAATCCGGAAATGGCAGCCACAGGGAGGGCGGCAATGGTTCCGGACACGGCTGGCACAGGGAGGGCGGCAATGATTCCGGACACGGCTCACATGGAGAGGGCGGCAATCAAACCGGACACGGCTGGCACAGGGAGGGCGACAATGGTTCCGGGGATAGCTCACATGGAGAGGGCGGCAATCAAACCGGACACGGCTGGCACAGGGAGGGCGACAATGGTTCCGGGGATAGCTCACATGGAGAGGGCGGCAATGATTCCGGACACGGCTCGGACGGAGAGGGCGGCAATGAATCCGGACACGGCTGGGACGAAGAGGGCGGAAATGAATCCGGACACGGCTGGCACAGGGAGGGCGGCAATGATTCCGGACACGGCAGGGATGGAGAGGGCGGCAATGAATCCGGACACGGCTGGCACAGGGAGGGCGGCAATGGTTCCGGACACGGCTCACATGGAGAGGGCGGCAATGAATCCGGACACGGCTGGCACAGGGAGGGCGGCAATGATTCCGGACACGGCTGGGACGGAGAGGGCGGCAATGAATCTGGACACGGCTGGCACAGGGAGGGCGACAATGAATCCGGACACGGCTGGCACAGGGAGGGCGGCAATGGTTCCGAACACGGCTCACATGGAGAGGGCGACAATGAATCCGGACACGGCTGGCACAGGGAGGGCGGCAATGATTCCGGACACGGCTCACATGGAGAGGGCGGCAATGAATCCGGACACGGCTGGCACAGGGAGGGCGGCAATGATTCCGGACACGGCTGGGACGGAGAGGGCGGCAATGAATCTGGACACGGCTGGCACAGGGAGGGCGGCAATGATTCCGGACACGGCTCACATGGAGAGGGCGGCAATGAATCCGGACACGGCTGGCACAGGGAGGGCGGCAATGATTCCGGACACGGCTGGGACGGAGAGGGCGGCAATGAATCTGGACACGGCTGGCACAGGGAGGGCGGCAATGATTCCGGACACGGCTCACATGGAGAGGGCGGCAATGATTCCGGACACGGCTCACATGGAGAGGGCGGCAATCAAACCGGACACGGCTGGCACAGGGAGGGCGGCAATGGTTCCCGACACGGCTGGGACGGAGAGGGCGGCAATAAATCCGGACACGGCTGGCACAAGGAGGACGGCAATGGAACCGGACACGACTGGCACAAGGAGGGCGGCAACGAATCCGGACAAGGCTGGCACGGAGAGGGCGGCAATGAAGCCATGCACGGGCATCGCCAGGACGGCGGAAGCGGCCGCTGGTGGACACATTGGACGCACGACGACGGCAAATGGTGGACGCATTGGCGACTCATCAACGGCGAATGGGAGTTACACGGACGTCAACATAATCGACCAAGTAACAACAAATGGGTAACTCATCGACAGGAAGTCGATGGCCACATGATCAAGTACAAGAGGCTAATTCACAGCAAATGGATGCCGCATCGTCGGCTAATCAATGGCAAGTGGGTGACACATAAGGCGCAAAGTGGAGGTAAATGGACAACGAATGGGCAAGGAATGAACGGGAAATGGGTGAATCACCAACAGCTCAACGGTCACAGATCCACGACGAATCACCGACAAAACGGAGGCGAATGGACGTCGAATCATCAACAAAACGGCGGTAAATTTGAGTCAAATTACCGACAAAATGGAGGCCAGTCGACGTCAAATCACCGACAAAACGGCGGCGAAAGGACGTCTAATCATCAACAAAACGGCGGTAAATTTGAGTCAAATCACCGACAAAATGGAGGCCAGGGGGTGTCAAATCACCAACAAAACGGCGTCGAATGGACGTCCAATCATCAACAAAACGGCGGTAAATTTGAGTCAAATCACCGACAAAATGACGGCCAGGGGGTGTCAAATCACCAACAAAATGGCGTCGAATGGACGTCCAATCATCAACAAAACGGCGGTAAATTTGAGTCAAATCACCGACAAAATGGAGGCCAGTCGACGTCAAATCACCAACAATACGGCGGCGAAAGGACGTCTAATCATCAACAAAACGGCGGAAAATTTGAGTCAAATCACCGACAAAATGACGACGAATGGACGTCTATTAATCAACAAAACGGCGGTAAATTTGAGTCAAATCACCGACAAAATGATGACGAATGGACGTCTAATAATCAACAAAACGGCGGTAAATTTGAGTCAAATCACCGACAAAATGACGACGAATGGACGTCTAATAATCAACAAAACGGCGGTAAATTTGAGTCAAATCACCAACAAAACGGCGTCGAATGGACATCTAATCATCAACAAAACGGCGGTAAATTTGAGTCAAATCACCAACAAAACGGCGTCGAATGGACATCTAATCATCAACAAAACGGCGGTAAATTTGAGTCAAATCACCGACAAAATGACGACGAATGGACGTCTAATAATCAACAAAACGGCGGTAAATTTGAGTCAAATCACCAACAAAACGGCGTCGAATGGACATCTAATCATCAACAAAACGGCGGTAAATTTGAGTCAAATCACCGACAAAATGGAGGCCAGTCGACGTCAAATCACCAACAAAATGACGGCCAGTGGGTGTCAAATCACCAACAAAACGGCGGCAAATTTGAGTCGAATCACTGGCGAAACGGCGGCTATTGGACGTCAATTCACCGGCAAAACGAACGTCATTGGACACCAATTCACCATCATAACGGCGGTAAATTTACAAATCATCGGCAAAACGATGGCAAATCAATAAGAAGTAAATTGCATAACAACGGCCATTGGACAACGCACGAAAAGAAGCAGGAAAATCATAAGAATAAAAACTCAAGTTGAGTTGGAAAATGATAGGTGCATGATCGCTTTCGCTTTTATCATGTTTTGTAATAAACATTTAATAAGAAATCTAGTGATATCACAGTCCCTGAATCTTTAAGAGTACTATTAGTTGTTGTATAAATGTCAGAACACTTCTTCTTGACCATCTTCATACACTGATTTGATAATAATATTATATTATAGTGAATGGACCAACTCCTAAACTCTATTGTTGCTTTTAATATGCTTTTTATATTGATGAATCAATTGTCTGTACTGTACTGGGCCGCACTAGTTCTGTACTCAGTTTGAAATTTGCATTGAGTATTGTAATATGGTGACATCATTTCAGTGCAACCCTAGTGCGGCCAGTGGAAAACGCATATGGTTTTACATCTACCATTGTAGAAGAAATGACTAACATATTTCTAATTTATCTAGTAAATGTCTACGCAATTATTATATTAGCTTTTCGATTCTTTACAGTTTTATGTGACAAATTGTACCAGTTGAATTACCTAAAAAAATATGACTGTACCAGAGAAAATAAGTAAAAAATAAATTACTTTTTACTTTTAGGTAATAGAACTAAATTAACTAATACTTACTTAGTAGTATTCCTGATATTGGTATGATCTAGTCTAATATTATAGTAAATGCATTATTGCCAATTATGTGTCTTGAAAAGAACATTTGACTAGTTCAAAGATGATTGATCGTTTTCTTTCTTGGAATGGAAGAAGCCGACGGATTTACATTAAAGTATGTAATATAATCCTACAATATGACTAACCTCAGATATAAAATTGCCGTACTACTGGATTTTAAATATCACAATTACCTAATTTATCTCATGTTGGTTTCGGTGAATCTCAATTTTGTAATATTCCTACACTTAGGCCACAAACGTCATACCTACATTGTATTGTAAAAGTGAATACTATCTTAATATTTTTAAGTGATTTGTATTTTATAAACAGACAATTATAAAGGGTCAAGAGAGGTTAACTTCGCACAAGTCCTGTCTTGCTGCTTGGTTGTCTCTCTATTTTCCAATAATAATGTTACATAAATATATTTTTAAGTAAAGCTATTTGTTTGTTGTAGTACATACTACTTAGCAAAAGTAGTTTAATCTAGTAGCTATATAGATACATATAAAGTGGCAACAAATATTAAAACATTTTTGTAAACACTGGAGACTATGGTCAGTAGAAAATCAATTGATTTATTTTATTAAAAATGTATAGTAATGCTGATTAATAAAAACAGAAGGAAAAAGCAGATAGGGGATGTTTTCTTTCTGTATACTCATAAATGTACCCTACTAACCACATAACCACATTGTGTTTTATCTACTAAAATATAAAAGCATTTTACAGAGACAATAAACCCTCTCCATGACCCATACCATAGTAATCATTGCCATTAATAATATCAATGATAATCAGTAATCCATGATTGACATCATTGACATTGATCGTGGAGACAACAAGACGTACATCTTGGACCCGACAATAAGATTCGAGCGGGACGCTAATCAACCCCAGGACGTAGATGCAGAAAAGAAGGCAATCTACACCCCGATAAGAGAATACTACAAATCGCAATACTCAGTAGCTGACATCGAGGTTATAGGTCTGATGATCGGCGCTAGAGGAACGATTCCTGATTTATTTTATTCTTTTTGTAAACGTTTTAATTTAACCAAATCATTTATTATAGTGCAGTCCATAAACCGAACATTGTGCAAATAGTGATAGAAACATAAAAATTGGATTACTTACTAATTCGACCATGAGAAATCCAAAAATGTATGGCCCCAAGCTGAATTCTTGCAACTTTCGGAGTTATTAACTAATGAAATTAAACAACTAAATGTCAAATGACAAAAGAAATTGGCAACTTTTTGGAAATTTTAAAATTGAATATTATATATAATTGTTATTTAAAATATAAACCGTCAATGTTTCATAAAAATTTGATTAATTCATACTTCAATTAAATAATTAAGAAATAAAAATCAATCTCCAAATCCTTAATTTGGTTTTTCATTCAAAATCTAGAAGGCCTGATTGAATCAAGGTACTTATATTATGTGTTTGAATTAAAAACAGCATGTAATTTGACAATTTTACTAAAACAGTATGACTTAATTTATTAATTTCTCCAAAAGTTGCAGGAATTCAGCTTGGGGCCATAATTTTTTGGATTTCTCATGGTCGAATTAGTAAGTACACACATTTTCGTTGTTCTATCACTATTTGCACTATTGACCCCTAAATTGCGGTTTATGGACTGGACTATTAGAAACATTTCAATTTATGTACAAAAATCATTGATAGGTATAATGATAAATCATTTTCATTCGAAGTTTAGTAGTGATTGATGATTTTGTAGAAGTATAGTATTGATTTTGGGTTTTAATTTCCTTTGATGTCATTTTCTATTACTTAGTCTTAATATCATTATTGCTTTCCTTGTGGTAGGATAATTTCTTAAATTTATCTTTACAGTTTATTGAGCGAGCTTAGCGAGCGTCACCACGGTACTCTTATGGCACTTTCTCTGTGTGTTTGTTTGTTTGTTTGTTTTTTTTTGTTTGTTTGTTTGTTTGTTTTTGTGGTCTCAGCCCAGGTCAAACCGCTCAAGCAATCGATCTGAAACTGTGTACACCTACTAACGTAATCTATGAGGTCCCTGGGATCGTTTTTGAACCGGATCCCGTGATTGGTTCAAATCTAAAAAAAATTATCTTTCGATTGGTTTGTTTGATCAATTTGAAATTTTTACAAGTCATTACCACTAACATTTTACCCAATCATACAAAGTTATTGGGAGTTATTGCTTATTGGGACCAATATTTTTGGAATTTTTGAAGATTTTCATACCAGTCTGTGACGAAATTAAAGAATTATTGGCTTTTAATGACATTTTCAATAGACAGAATTTCGGTTCGATGAGTTGCGTATATCAATGCTCGCTCATCAACGCGTTACACAGAGCGTTTTCCTAGTAATCATAGCTTTTATAGTTTAACCAAACATTTTCTTGTTCTAAGTATTCTGTGTTTTTTTTTGCAATTTGTATGTGCTGTACAAACAGATACGAAATCTATGCAATCTAGGACGTGATTGCATACAAATTGACAAAACCAAGTCAATTTCGCGATTGCAACAAATGGATGGGGGTTAGTAAAGATCGCACCATTGATTATTGAGCGAGCGTAGCGAGCGTCACTACGGTACTCTTATGGCACTTTCTCTGTGTGTGTGTGTTTTTTTTTGTGGCCGCTGCCCAGGTCTAACCGAACAACCAATCGATCTGAAATTTTGCACACATACTAACGTCATCTATGCGATCCCTGCGATCGTTTTTGAACGGGATCCTGTGATTGGTTCAAATTTAAAAAAAATTACTTTTGATTGGTTGTTCCGATCAATTTGAAATTTTTACAAGTCATTACAACCAACATTGTCCTTAATCTTACAAAGTTTCAGCCAAATCCTCCCATTATGGTCAATATTTAAAACCATATTTCCAGTGATTTTTGAAATTTAAACAAGAACCATTTGACCGATCGTTTTAAAACTTTGCATGGTCATTGGGACCAACATTATCTGTATTTTTGAAAATTTTCAGACTAATCTGTGTTTGAATCCAAAAGGTATTGATCTTTTACGGACATTTTGCGTGTTGTCAAATTTCTCGAAAATATGTGATCACGGCATACTTCGACTCTTAATTCCAAGATAGTTAGAGCAGAAACTTTCAAACGCAACATTTTTTTATATATGCAACATAATTTTAACATATTTTATATTAAACATATAATATATAACATATTTTATAAACGCAACATTTTTTTATATATGCAACACTGTGCATAGAAAACTAATAATAAAGTTCGATCTGATATTGTGGCACACACTAATATCAGATGAGTGATCTCAGGTATATTTTTTGAACGAGATCCTGTGAATTTTTTAAAATAAAGGTTCAATCGATCAACTTAAAACTTTGTAAGATTTTTATGACCAATATTGTAGGAATTTTTCGAGATTTTTATACAAGTCTCGACGAAATTCAAGAATTATTGGCTTTTAATGATATTTTTCATGTACAGAATTTTGGTTCGAGGTGTTGCTCGTATCCGTGCTCGCTCATCAACGCGTTACACAGAGCGTTTTCTTAGTTCGTATATAACATTGAATTCAGGGATGATTGTTCTAGTAAAATACAGGTATTGATGGTTGGTGTTAGACTATTCAAAGGTTCAAAACCACAATGCCACAAGCTATTTTGTCGCATCGTTAGACTCGTGTCTTGGAGCTAAATTGGACAAAATAGTTGAAGAAAATTTTAGTATTGTAGGGTTGGGCGAACCTCGTATTTTTTAACCGAACCGAACTTTAAATATTTGACCGAACCTCTGAACAGAACCGAAGATCTTGCCTGTTTTACCTACTTGGTTTTATCACTTATTGAGCGAGCGTAGCGAGCGTCACCACTCACCACGGTACTCTTATGGCACTTTCTCTGTGTGTTTTTTTTGTTTTTTTTTGTGGTCACAGCCCAGGTCAAACCGCTCAAGCAATCGATCTGAAATTTTGTACACATACTAACGTACTATGCGGTCCCTGGGATCGTTTTTGAACGGGATCCCGTGATTGGTTCAAATTTAAAAAAAAAAATCTTTTGATTGGTTGTTCTGATTAGTTTGAAATTTTGACAAGTCATTTTAACCAACATTGTAGGTAATCATAAAAAGTTTCAGCCAAATCCTCCTATTGGTTAAAATTTGAATCCCTTTTTCCTGTGATTTTTTAAATTTAAACTAGAACCGATTGACCGATCAACTTAAAACTTCGCTAGGTCAATGGTACCAACAGTTAAGGTATTTTTTCCTATTTTCAGTCTGATCTGTCGTTATTTTCAAAAGCATTTGTCATTTTAGGGACATTTTATTCGATAATCTAGAAATAGTAGTAAAACGTGTACTACATTTTCATCCCTGTCTTCTTTAAGCTTCTGCTTCAAGGCCTGTAGAGCAGCCAAGCAGTTTACAATTTACAATAAAACTAGCGCTTATAAAATCGGATGCAGTTGGAAGGCCACATACTCCATTTGGTTTAAGTTTAAATAATATCTTCTGATTGGTCGACAGACGACAATCAAAATGTTCCGATTAGATTCACATTTTGCATGGTGATCAAGACCAATATAATCTAACATTTCACACATTGTAAGCCCTATCAGTCAATTATTAATTGTCATTTTACGAGTTTGGGTTGTCAAAAGCTGGAAAAAGTATGTAGGAAAGTCACGACACAATGGATCTGATATTCATCAAGAGTATTTATATGGAGATTGGAAATTTGCAGAGAAAATCGTCTTGTGCCGTGTCGTTTATCGTGACTGGGGATGTTGCATGTTCTGTGCTCACTCATCAACGCGTGACACTGAGCGTTTTCTAGTTACTTAGTCATGACACACAAGATTAACATAAAACATTGTTTGCATATTTTGCACAAGGGGATTTTGCATTATAGTTCCTTCCTAATTTTAACCCTTACTGTAACCCAGAGTGCATTATATTTTTGATAAAATTAATTCCCTTCAGTGAATTTATGCACTAAAAAAGGTATAAGAAAAGTAAAATAATATTAACAATTTGCATTATTTCTTCTTTGGCTTCTTTGTCACACAGCCTTCTATCAAGAACAATATAAGACAAATTCTTGGCGGGAAATTTCTAATTGCGGTGCAGCGAGGGAGGTTTCGCGGTTCGGGTTTCGAACCGGTTCGCCCAACCCCATATTGAAGTTTTTTTTCCCCCTGTGTGTATTCACTAAATTAAGAAATGAACTCAATTTAGAACTCTCTTGAACTCAATGTCTGGTTCTGAGCTCACTTATCTTGGCCACGCATAAAGTAGGTATGTTTTCCTCTTGAGTCACGATTGATCGCGACTTTCCTGCAGGCTGCTGACCACAGACATGAATTAGCATCTCCTTATCCGCCTGACCGCAGAGATCCCTGTGCATTGATTAGACTAAGTACCTGTGGGATGACAAAGAGGAGGCGTCAGCCCTCGGAGCAATCATCATTCTTTTACCAGCTTCAAAACAGTTTCATTATGTCCCAGTTTGTACCACACACATCAATGCCCTTTCATGAAAAGTGGTAATTTGTTATTTTATTCTACTTGTCTTATTTCGTACCCATATCATCAGTCAGCAGTACTTCAGTCGGCACCACCTTAGAACTTTGAAAAAAACTTGAATATTTTATCCAACTCAGGAAATAAGGCGTTTTCAATGAAAACATATCCAAAATATTTTTAAATATATATTTTTTATTGAGCATAATATTACGTGTTTATACTGACTAAAGATATGCCTACCGAAATGCCTCTTGACAGAGGAGGTGCCGAACTAATTGTCCTTTGACTGAGGAGATGCCGACCAAATTGCCTATTGACTGAGGAGGGGCTAACTAAACTGCATCTCGACTAAGGAAGTGCCAACTTAACTGCCTTTTGACTGAGGAGGTGCCACCCTAATTCAAATTGCCCCTTAACTGAGAGGTGCCGACTGAATTGTCTCTCGACTGAGGAGATGCCGACTGAATTGTCTTTCGACTGAGGAGATGCCGACTAAAATGTCTCTCGAATGAGGAGATGCCGATTGAAATTTCTCTCGACTGAGGAGATGCCAACTTAATTGCCCCTTTACGGAGGATATGCCGACCAAATTGCCTCTTGACTGAGAGGTGCCCACTGAATTGTCTCTCGACTGAGTAGATGCCAACCGGATGCCTCTTGATTAATAAATTAATTTCCAACAAAAACTCAGATTATTTAAAATATGTTCTTGGGGCACTCTTGAAACTGGCGGTCTCTATGTTGCAGTTGAACACGTCGCGTATAGAGCGCGCTAGTGTCCCGATCATCCGCCTCGTCATGAATCATGAAGCAAACTCTTTAATTGGAAACAAGCTCGCTAATATTTCGCCACCTCTCTCCTCTCCACCCAACGTAGGTGGAGTCAGGCCCGGTTTGACCCCCGGGCAGGGCAACGGCCCCCATGATTGTATCAACCTTGGTCCGCCCTACCCAAGCAGGGGCCGAGTTCGATGCCCCGACCGGGCGGTGATGATGAAGATCATGATGATGCTGGACCACCGCAGCATCCAGTGGCAATAGCTCACGTCTCAGCGACAACTGCTTCCGATCGAGAGAGTTACGTGATCTCATGCGACACGACATCAAATGGGTGGAGAGTATATTCGCATTTTTTTCGTTTTTATGTACACAACCAACAACAATGGATAGACAATTAATGTAATTATATCTTCTGGAGGGTAATCTGTCTGTCATTCAAACCATTGTTATCCATATTAAAGATAATCACTTAATTTTCAAATAATGCTTAAACAACTGGGATAAATATGTGGTTGATGGTTATAGTTTATTCTAAGTAACGACACACAATTCAACATTGTGATATGCATTATCAAAAAAAGTGCTTTGCCTTTTCATGGTTCGTATAGGTACTTGCAGTCGCGTAACTTAAGGATGAAAGGCCCCTGGCAAAATATTATTATGTGCCCCCTCCATCCCCTCCCCCCCCCCGCCCTCCCCTCCCCTTCCCAACTATTTCCCGCTTAAGAATTAATGAATTTATAAATTGTATCACCCACGGCCAAACTTTCATACCTAATGAAAATTGATACATTTCGAGGCGTTACCGGGGTGACTATGGATAACTACCCCCCTCCCCCCTTCCGATCCCATTCAGATAATTTCTTCGATTTGGGTACTCTTAAGTACACAATTTTCACGCTTTTCCGACGCTACACACTTTGTAAAGTTACATATTGCCAAGCAATATTATTAAAATTTGCCATACCTGGGTGAGTAGAAACCCCCCCTAATGCCAAGGGCCTCTGGCATTTGCCAGTTCTGCCCACCAGGCACTAGACTTTACAGTCTTCAAACATGTTGTAGTACAATAGTTGGAACAGGCGGTAACGCTCGTAGCACTGGTCATTAGGAAGGTACTTGCCAAGTTCGATTACAGCAAACATTCTTCTATGAGAATTCATCTTCTTCCTTATGTATCTTGTGCCAAATACTAAGTCGGTATTTTACTAATGGATCACGACCGCCTCCTTCCCATTACCATTCCATCATCTTCATAATCATTCGACGTCGAAAAGTGACCCAGGTGTCTAGTCTTTATAATTTTAAAAAATGACCAAGTCATCCTGTTCACTCACTCGTCATCATCTCGTCGAGCTCGACGGTACAAGTTGGCCCACGACTCAAGACTTCTGGAGGCCCGGTTTCGATTCCAGCAGTTCCGCACAGAGTCGTTATGGTTTCCCTCAGTCGAGACGAAAGCAGGGGTGGCAGGAGGGGGTATCCACCATTTGACCCCCCTCCCAAGCAAAAATGCATCGACCTATATGTTCTAAGGTGATTTATAAACTTTGTTTCCCCACCCCCCTCAGCTTTTTATTGCCACTCTGCTTTTAAGCAGTATTTTTTTCTGGCGCCGCCACAGAATGTAAATGCGCGTAGGAAGGGGAGATGGGGGGATTATCCCACCACTTGAGCAGTCTGACCCCCTTACAAAATTAAGTTTAGCGTCCCAGGAGTACTTATAAATTGTTTAAAATTGAAACTAAAACGTCCTGCGGGGCAACTTTGCTTCAGATTGTGCATTTTAGAGCCCCAGACATAATATATCATAAATTGTTTAATTCTAAAAACGTCCTGCGGAGCTCAAACTGGGGGCTATCGCAGCACTTTCCCCCTCCCTCCCTGAGGGATGAAAGTATACGAGTCTGCTTAGAGGCCACTATCGTCTCTCCCACTCTCTCTCCATGCTAAACATCTTCATTATCTTTCAATCATCTTTCAAGCATCATCATCATCATCATAAATAATCATCCTTCGCGATTAGGCTAGTTGAGAATACTGAATAGCAATAAACACAATTAAAAAATATCGAATTATTTTTAAAAATCATTTTACAGCTTGTTTTTGCCCTGCAATGTCTCATTTCCTCGTATTGTCCGCTGAAATCTAATCCAAGCCACTGACAAATTGCAATAGTTGCAAACAATGGGCCGAGCCTTGTTCATATGTTAATTACAATCACGAAACAAATATGCCCGGCAGTATGACCATACTTGACATAGGTCATCTACCTGCCGATTCATTCCAAACAGACCAGAATCAACGACCAACGTTTAAAAATAGCCGCTTCGAAATTACCGCCCTCGTGGACATTTTAGATGAATTTTGTCTTTACTCGCAGAGTGGTTATTTCAATAAACTTTGCAGATTGCAATCGGATAATGTCAGGCCAGGGAAGAACATATACATTAGTTAGGAGAGTAATAATCACCGAACATAAGAAATGAAATTGCCAGAAGACATATTATTGCAGGAGGATGCGCTGCACATAATAAGTAGATGCACTCATGGTGATGCACTGAAAGTTCAAAGCACGGTAAAATGCAGTGAGAGTCATTTCACGAATTCGGTAAACATAGGTACCGTAATGTTTAATTCGGGGTCTCACGGAGTCAAAACTTGTTTTGAAATTGACGGAACATAATCAGGTAAGTGGGTATGGCGATACCCCCCCCCCCCCCCCCCCCACAGTTGAATAATAGAAAAAAATTAAACATATCAGCATCTTTACAATTCCAATATCGTTCACAAACAGGGTGCGAATTGATGGGAGGGATTCCCCCCCCCCCCCTCTGGTTTTCTCATCCCCGGCTCTGTTTCCCAATAAAGCATCCCAGGGGGGATAGAGTTTCCCCCCCTCTGTAAAATGGTTGACTTTTAATCAACAAAACAATAGATAGGTACCTACTTTTTTCTGAAATAAATCTTAAATTATACAAATAAATTTTCACACAAAACAACTGTCAAATTGCCTTAGTAGCAAATCTAGTCGGGCGCTAGCTCGACGCTGCCAAGCACCGCTCTAATACAACGTGCGAGCTACTACCAGACTTATACTGCAAGCGCTTCGGGCCCGATTTCGGGGTGTCAGTACGCATGCAAGCATTTAGAAATGAAAGTTGAAAACCATGGTTATCGGGTATATTTAGCCACCTGACAACACCTAACCAAATATCAAAGTGCTGCGATCATCCCTTCGGGGTGAATTTTGGGCCTCAAACATGCAAGGATTGACTTTCATGTTAGTTAGTTAGTTAGTTAGTTAGGCACGGTCAATTTGTTTGCCCCTCTCCACAGGTTGAACGGTTTGTCCTAGAGAGTTGAAATTTGGCAGAGACATAGAGTCATATTTATAGCAGTGCCCTTTGAAAGAAAATCTGAAACATTTTGACCGGAAGTGAAGTTATTACAATTTTAAATTTTAAATATTTTAAAAGTCAAACGGGTCCATCGAGAGTTTTGAAATTTGGCAACAATAAAGACAATGTATTGCTAGACACTCCACTTCAAGAAAAATCAATAAATTTAAACCGGAAGTGGGAAAATTATCAATATTTACGTTCCGCCCTTCTTCTTTGATACACTAAACAGCGGCTCTAATTCCCATCGGACTGATAGCTCATGTTAGGAAGGCAGCTGGCTTCGACATCTGCATAACACGTTCGATTCCCGATCCCGGAAAACTTTTTTTTTCATATATTATTTTTTAATTTGTATAAGCGATGATACCTTCATGGATATATATTCAAATGAGAGGTCCAGGGATGCTGTGAAGATCATCAATAGACCGAAACATCGCAATCGCGACACGCCAGTTGCCATCGTGAACACTGAAGATATCAGGGAATCAGGAATTGCGCACGTCGTTTTACGCTCCACCTTTCTTCTTTGATATACTACACAGGTTTATATTTCAGTGTGGCGAATTGGCTCGGTCACATGAGGCAAGTGACTTCGATCACGGCGTTGCCGGGTTCGATCCCCGTAACAAACGTTTTATTTTTTATCTTTTTATTTACTTAAAAAATGTTTAACCTTCTTGTGTATATATTCAAAATGTTAATCCGAATACATTCAACGATTACATAGCTACTCTTTTTAATATTATACTCATTGGACTCTAGTAATGATTGTCAATGTACACGTTGTACGTAAAGTTGTGCAATAAAACAATTCGTGGTCATGCTAATCTACAGAATCTTGGTGGCTCAGTTACTAAACTAGACACCACACAAAAAAGGTTCCATTACTGGGTGCATAAGGTTGTCACAGCTTTTAATTTATCCAAATTATTTAATTATGTAAAATTCAGTTAATTAAGTAAATAGTAAAATTCAGTGAAGGCTCCATAACTAATATTCAGAGTATTAGGTGTTTACAACTTTTCATTTGTCACACTTATTTAATTATTTAAAATAGAGTTAATTTGTCAATATTGGTGGCTCAACAAGAAACAAGAACAACACGAAACAAGAAACCACACAAAAAGGCTCCATTACGTGCATCCATTACGTGCATTAGGTTCTAAAATTAATTTAATTATTTTAATTATGCTTATTTGTCAATCTTGATGGCTCAGTTACGAAACAATAAACCACACAAAAAGGCTCCATTACTAGGTATATTAGGTGCTCTTTGCTCCTAATACTCTAAGAGACTAATGCTCTGGTGCTCTGGTACATTTTTAATAAATGAGACTACCAATGGATGCTGTGAAGATCATCAATAGACAGAAACATCGCCATCGCGGCACGCCGGTTGCCATCGTGAACAGTGAAGATATCAGGGAAACAGGAATTGCGCACGTCGTTTTACGCTCTACCTTTCTTCTTTGATATACTACACAGGTTTAATTTCAGTGTGGCGAATTGGCTCGGTCACATGAGGCAAGTGACTTCGATCACGGCGTTGCCGGGTTCGATCCCCGTAACAAATGTTTTATTTTTTTATCTTTTTCTTTACTTAAAAAATGTTTAACCTTCTTGTGTATATATTCAAAATGTTAATCCGAATACATTCAACGATTACATAGCAACTCTTTTTAATATTATACTCATTGGACTCTAATAATGATTGTCAATGTACACGTTGTACGTAAAGTTGTGCAATAAAACAATTCGTGGTCATGCTAATCAACAGAATCTTGGTGGCTCAGTTACTAAACTAGAAACCACACAAAAAGGCTCCATTACTGGGTGCATAAGGTTGTCACAGCTTTTAATTTATCCGAATTGTTTAATTATGTAAAATTCAGGTAATTTAGTAAATAGTAAAATTCAGTAAAGGCTCCATTACTAATATTCAGTGTATTACGTGTTTACAACTTTTCATTTGTCACACTTATATATTATTTAAAATAGAGTTAATTTGTCAATATTGGTGGCTCAACAAGAAACAAGAACAACACGAAACAAGAAACCACACAAAAAGGCTCCATTACGTGCATCCATTACGTGATCACAACTTTAAGTTTCTAAAATAAATTTAATTATTTTAATTATGCAAATTTGTCGATCTTGATGGTTCAGATACGAAACAAGAAACCACACAAAATGGCTCCATTACTAGGTTTATTAGGTGTTTACAACTTAGTAAAAATTATTTCATTATTTCAGATGTTGTAATCTGTCAATCTTAGAAGCTCGGTTACAATAAACAAGAAACTACACTAAATGGTCCATGATAATTAATGGAAATCTGTGGGTATGAGAGATTTAAATTTCATTTCATCATCTAACAATGCTTACGTTAAAAAGTTAGAATAATAAAACGCTTTTAAATTGTCATGATTTATTTCCAAACTGTGAGTCAAAGTCTCATCAAGTGACATTGTTTAATGGAAATAAATGAAACTGAAACTGATGTTCCTCCTAATCTGACACTAATAAAATAAACATTGGTTTTGATGCGAACGTTATATACGAAAGTGGTCTGGCTTGTTTACATCGGCAATACAATAATATTCTTCAAGTATCTAGGCAATAGCACGAAGTTGTTTCCTGGTTTGAAAATATGAAAATATTATCTTCCACAGCAACATCACAAAACAATATAATAATCACTAAATAAGATCAGTGGACTAATTAAAATGCAAGCTCGATAACTGTTTACAAGTACCTATAGAAGAAGACAACAATACTAAATGGACATCGATCGTATTTGCCATGAACAAACAAATGTAAACATTAAGTTGACCTGACAGGGAGAGGCAGAGAGGTGGAGATGCCAGGTATAGGCCGGCCCATGCTATCCGTGTACAGCCAACGCATTAAGTCGTGATCAAAGCCAATGATAAAACCAGTCTTGCAAATCACCCCTCTGTATACAAATATCTGTATTTTAGGCAACTTATACTACTTCTGTGTACGACTGGTAGTCGCGATAGGGGGTAAGTTTTATCACAACTTAATGCGTTGGCTATACATAGGCGAGTAAGGCGGGTAGCGTAAATTTCATCACCCGTCATACTCCTTCCCACCAGCACTATAAACACCAGGTGGCTCAGCTAGTTAATCTTAACTAAGTTCCTTTTAAGTTACATTGCCTTCCAAAAACCATCCGGATTTTATTTAAAATGTGTTGTAAACATATGTAAGCCTGCACGCTTTACCAATTGAGTTTATACTTCGGAACTTTGACATAAAAGAGTGAACATGGGAGAATTTAAAAATGAGGAAACGCATTTGCAATCATCTTTCGTGTACCTTTCAGTTTTCCTAGTGGCGACAAATACGCGTTTTACGAGATGAACGCACAAATTCCGGTTTACACCGGAACAATACACCTACAATTTACGTTATTCACATGACTCAAAGCTGTGAACTTTTAACAAATTATAATTTGATATAACTCAAATTCAACCAAAAGAAATGGACCCTTTCGTTATACTAACTTCGGAACTATTGAAATAAAAACAGAAAACTTTAGACAAGAAGTGACGTTGTTGGCGTTAACTGTAATGATAGGTAACACTTAATGATCAGTGAAAGCTGCTATAAACTTATACCCCATATGACATGTTGTACAAAAACAAAAACTTGTAAAAAAAACTGCCAAGCACCTTCCCACTTAAAACAATTGAGATCTAAAAGAAGGGTCAAGCAATAATATATTGTTTAAACATTTTCGCACTTAAAATTCGTGAAATCATTTCGCCCAGTTACTGCCGCCAAGCACAACACTAAAAACCTAATGTTGTGTCCAAATTTGAAGAATACAATCTAAGTGAACCATCATTGTAAATTTAACAAAATTATAAAAATTAAAAACGACTTCAAAGTAAATTTAAAATCGAAATTAAAAAAATTAAAAATAAAGCTTGGCGCATTGAATTTGCACCGACCATATTGTAGACTTCCTCTTTCTTCTTCCTACTTTCTGTCTTTCTTCGGCTCCTTTATCGTCATCTTCTTTCTTATGTTGCCTTCTTCTTGACACAATGCGCCTAGCTTTATTTTTTATTTTTTTAATTTCAATTTTAAATTTACTTTAAGTCGTTTTTAATTTTTATAATTTTGTTAAATTTACAATGATGGTTCACTTAGATTGTATTCTTCAAATTTGGACACAACATTAGGTTTTTAGTGTTGTGCTTGGCGGCAGTAACTGGGCGAAATGATTTCACGAATTTTAAGTGCGAAAATGTTTAAACAATATATTATTGCTTGACCCTTCTTTTAGATCTCAATTGTTTTAAGTGGGAAGGTGCTTGGCAGTTTTTTTTACAAGTTTTTGTTTTTGTACAACATATTTTAAGCTTAGAGAAGGATTCATGAGATCTTTGATGATCCGGAAGAAGTTAAAAGTGATGTCGTGGTTAGATTATTAAAAGTAATAGGTACAATTTTATCAAGTCTACATTTGCCATTCTTGTTGCACCAAGGAGTAATAATATAATACTTTTGAGGTATTAGCCCGCTATTAGCGGCTAAGGCAGTCTTCTTCCCACCATACATCCAGACCTATTCTTTATCGTGATGGCCCTATGATCATCATCATTATTCATCGGTCGTCATTAGCATAGATGCAAAACATTTTTAAACTCTGCCGTGGGCGCCGACTACACATTGGCTCAGGGGCCCATGGAGACATTTTCAAGATGGGCTGAGAACCCCGCGAATAATCCGAAAGAAAAGTTAGGAACATATTCACACCCCTAAAACCCTTTATTATTAATAAAACAAAATCAATTGACACATTTTAAGTTTTGGATAAATAAATGTTGTAAGCATGAGCTATATTTATTGAGCGAGCGAAGCGAGCGTCTCCTTTTGGCTCTTTTGGCACGGACCTCTGTTTTTTTTTTGATTTTTTTGATTTTTTTTCCGTTTACTGACGCTATACAGGTCAGAGTTTTTCTTCGATAGGGCACTAGCCAAACTATCTCCCGCTAGGGTGCTGCCATAGGTTTTGTGACAAGTGTGAAGTAAGCTGTTCGTGCCACTCAAAATTAAAACTCGCGAAACTTTATTTTGACATGCGTAAGAAGATGAACTCACTGTTTAGATACATAGATTTTTTACTCTAGTATAATTAAATGTGTAAAAATAAGAAGATAGTGCAATATCTAAAGCAAATTCTATTTCAATCTGAAGCGACACCCTCTCAATTGTTTTAATTGGAAGTTACAAAATTCCATTAAGCAGTGAGTCAGTTCAAGAGAGCACTGGAAACAAAAATAATTCTGTGAGCTGTCATTATATGATCAAAATATCATTATTACACTATCATTTCTAATAATTATCCACTATTTCGTTAAATTACCAAATATCAACATTAATTATTATAATATAACATAAAAATACGGACTGTGGGGTAAGAAATGCGTTGATTTGAAAAGCACAGCCTCGACGCTAGCGCCAAAGTGGCCGATCCCGTCGTCCTAGCTTGGCATCGCCCCATCGAGCTGAAATTTTGCACACATGTGGAGACAACCTTTTCTGTTTGCTGACCCCTAATTTTTTTGAAAAAAATTGATTGGGTAAAATTTAAATAAACATCTCCTGATGGTAGGTTGAAAAATGAAACTGGTCTTCGATAAATCTGATCAAACTCATATTTTGGCTATACAGGTCTGAGTTTTTCTTTGATCGAGCTGAAATGTTGTACACATGTAAAACCAACCTTCTCTATTTGCATACCATATTTTTTTTTGAAATCCATTCATTGGTTAAAATTTAAATAAATATCTCCTGATAGGCTGAAAAATGAAAACGGTCTTCGATAATTCTGATCAAACTCATATTTTGCATGATCATTAAGACCAATATTGTCTCTTATTTTACAAAATTTCATCCCAATCAGTTAAGAACGTATGAAGTTATTGACATTTTTAATATCTGTCAGTAATGAAGTATCGAAATGAATGTTTTCCAGTGCCAATTGAAAATTGATTCTGATTTGCTTTATGAACCAGGTGCTTAGATGCTATTTTAAAGTTTCGATGAAAAGCATACACTTTTAAGTTGATATCATAATCAATTCAATATGGATGTATATGTTTTCTGTGCGTTGTGTACGCATTTCCGGTTCGAGAATTTGCACGTACCCGTGCTCGCTCATCAACGCGTTACACTGAGCGTTTTCCTAGTTAGATCCATAGTCGAAAAAAACTACTTCAAAATCCACAAAAACGCTACAAAATAAATGTTGATATTTATGGAACATAGTACACTTGCCAAATAAAAAATATTGATAGACAATTTGAAAAACTAGATAAGATTAGATTATTGTGGTTTAACGGCGCGTCAACGACGAGGTTATATTGCGCACATTAATTGTTAGATTTAACTTTGTTGATCATAAGTGGAGGACATGGGGAGGGGTCGCCTAACGGGCCCGATCCGGGGGAGTCCAGCACTGGTGGGAAGGCCAGGTCGGAATGGGGACGGACCGGGGGGTGTGAGGATTCGGGCCGGCGGAACCCGATTTCAGGGGGATCACCGTCTCGAGGGGGAAGGCCGGCCCGAGGGGACCGCAAATTCAAGGGAGGATATGGTTAGGTTGACCCTGGCTGCTCTTTGTCTGGACCTCACCAATGACCTGTCCGGTATGGGTAGCCCTTACACATGAGCATATGCTCGCCGGCCTAGCTGCAATGGATCATTGGCCAAAACAAACCCCACCACCGCGATAAGGTGACAGCCGTCGGTGGGGGAAAAACCGTCGGTGGGTGGGTGGGTTGAAAAACTGCTGGTCATGTTCCATTTTGCCGGTGCTCATATCTTGTATCTGAAAGGTAGAAGGTCCGATGTGAATTTCAAATATTCTTAAGATGACGTTTTTAACCCAGTAAATCAGACTTCAGCCAATCAGTAATGATAACACCAGTTATTACGTAAGAGAAAACTTTAATGCCATTATTTGTTGACTTTGCAATTGAAAGAGCTATATGATCACATGATTCCGAAGGGATGCATGCAACTGACAATCGTGATCATGGACATTGGGCCTTCAACCTCTGACATGCCAACTGATCCACCCCCTCCGCTCAACTCTGTGATTGAGTCATGGAGATTAACTCCGCTACACGTGTTCCTCCGCCCTTCAGTCAGCGACATCTGACGGAATAATCTCGCTACACAATGTCAACTGATCTCTCAAGATGTCTGACGTCATCGACTCTTCCCGCGCGAATCTTTATCTCGAATGTGATCTTGATTGTAGTTCGCGGGATTTCAGTCACGCCCTGCAAAGTGGAATGGAAATTAATTCTTCGGGCAGAAGCCAAGGCGCGAGCATGATCGTCATCGAATCAGTAATACTAGGTGGAAATTATACGTGACTTGAGATCAAGCTACCTCTTACATCGCCATATTCAGTCAGTATCAATAAAACTTTAACTAGGAAAACGCTCTGTGAAACGCGTTGATGAGCGAGCACGGATACACGCAACACCTCGAACCGAAATTAGGTCTATCGAATGTCATTAAAAGCCAACAATTCTTTAGTTTCGTCACAGACTTGTATAAAAATCACCAAAATCTCCAAAAATATTGGTGCCAATCCTTGCTAAGTTTTAAGTTGATCGATTAAACCTTTATGATTGAACTGTTCCTTGTTAATTTTCGAAAATCACAGGATCTCGTTCAAAAAATATACCTGGGACCACTCATATAATATGATATGTAGTGTGTGTACACAATATCAGATCAATCTGTTGAACGGTCATTATTAGTTTCATATCGTTTAAAACTTTCTGCTCCAACTACCTTGCCTTGAACTGAAGATTCGAAGTCGCCGTGAATTTGACAGCCAACACGCAAAATGTCCCTAAAATGACAAAAACTTTTGAAAATAACGACAGATTAGAGTGAAAATTGGCAAAAATACCTTGAATGTTGGTATCAATGACCATGCAAAGTTTTTAGTTGGTCGGTCAATCGGTTCTAGTTTAAATTTCAAAAATCACAGGAAAAATGGTTTCAAATTTGAACCAATGGGAGGATTTGGCTGAAATTTTTTTTGATTGGGTACAATGTTGGTTGCAATGACTTTGCTAAATTTCAAATTGATCGAACCAACCAATCGAAAGATAATTTTTATAAAATTTGAACCAATCACAGGATCTCGTTCAGAAAAGATCCCAGGGATCGCATAGATTACACAATCAGATTATACATTATAGATTATAGATTATACAATTTTGTATGTGTACAAAATTTCAGATTGATTGGTTGTGCGGTTTGACCTGGGCAGTGCAGGCAAAAAAAAAAAAAAAAAAAAAAAAAAAAAAAAAAAAAAAAAAACACACAGAGAAAGTGCCATAAGAGTAGTATCGTGGTGACGCTCGCTACGCTCGCTCAATTACTCTCAGGGTAAAAAAGAATACATGAAACATAATTTTAAAATAAAAATGCTGTGGTATTTTGCTATTTGAATCTGTATTGATAGTTATTTGTTCATGTCCCCAATTACCATGTGGCTTTCTCTTAAATTTTTTTTTTTCAGTTTTGAAGGTATTTTCGTTAGTAATTTATAAAGAGATCTATAAGTTTATGGATTTAGTTTAAAAAAAGGTATTCTGTTTAAAATTATTATTTCGTTTAATGTTGATACAAAAATACAATTGATTATTAGTATTTATTTATTGATTCAAAAGCTTTTTAAATTTCATCTATAAGATAAGAATTCTATTGTATATTTTTTGTGTAATAAAACACAAATTATATTAAATGAAATATATTATATTATATTATATTATATTATATTATATTATATTATATTATATTATATTATATTATATTATATTATTATATTAAAATACACATTGTATTTTTTTGTGTTTTAATTTTGTATACATTATTTTACTTGAATATTATTTCAGGTAATAATTAATTGCAGAAAAATAAAATGACCCTCATAATTTGTTGAGCATGTCTTTTAGTTTATTGGTACCAATGTAAATGTACACACAAAATCAGGACTTTTTATATCGTATAGTAGAAAATTGTTCCTAAACAATGCAAAATACTCAAAACTCAAAAGGAGAAAAACGACTCTGAAGCTTAAACATAACAAAATCACTCTTTATCAATTATAGAAAAAAAGCAAAAAATGTAGACTGCCAAATATTTTTTTGACTTACCAACTTTTGAAATATAATTTTTAAACAGATAAAACCTTGATGATAAATAATGAATAATTTGAAACATTTTGTCTATCTACACTGTCCCCATTTAACAAATTAATTTTAGTTTACCCAATACCTTGAGTACAGCATGAAGCATGAGCATGACGGTATAGGCTGCAAACACACGGGCGTTTGCAGCCTAAGTAAAAACATCTAGTTTTATTCATTGTGAGAGCCCGAGGAGTCTTGATGGATTTTCCTTGTGTATCGACTTGAATAATTACCAAATAACTGTACAAACCAATTCGTGTGTACTTTATTACGTTCAAATTTTAAATTAAAAAATCGCAATAAATTTGAATAAAAAGAGCTGAAATCGACTAGGTACAGTTTCAGTGTCCGCAGGTGTACAATTACCTCCGAGGATTGATGTCAAAAGGCGCGAAGGTGTGGCATTTATTAAAATCATCTCAATTAGTTTCACTTCTCTGAGTGTATAAATCACTCACGTGAGACTTGGAGCGCTGTGAGCTCGACATTTAATATTTATGCAGTGCGATTTATCTTGATGATCTGTGCTCTGCGTTATGAGAGGGTCATTTGCATGATGCCATCCCTGTGGGGGGTGGGGTGGGGGAGGATATTGCTTCGTCGGTCAAACAACACACTCTTGATTCTAAAATAATTTTATAAAATCCAAAAAAATTGAGCATGTTGCACTTACTGGCATTTTCTTCTAACATTGTTTTTTCTGATGTGCAATTATTTTTAATTAACATTATGGCTGGGCCCTTATTGTACCTCAATACTTTTCAGCAGGGGATCGAACCCGAACCTGAACCCGAACCCGTAACCCGAAAAAACCGTATTTTTTGTGAACCTGAACCCGAACCCGAACCCGTATTACATATTTGTCTGAACCCGAACACGAACCTGAACCCTTATAAATAATATTTGTGAACCCGAACCTGAACCCGAACCCATATTTTAAGGGTTTTTTATGGGTTTTCAAATAAAATAAAATACGTTATATTTAATAATTTTATTCAGTAACTCGTGGTAACTCGTGGTAACTCGTGGTCTGTAGTGTCCCGAATTCGTTTTAGTAGGACCGTGGTAGTGAGTAAAATTAAAAATCTCCCAGCGGGGCAAACTGGATGTCTGATATCCCAATTCTGCCATCATTTCGCATTAATTATCACGTAATCACACATTCAATCCCTTCTACGGGATCTAAGTACTAATTTTATAGAAAATAAAGCATTTAAAAAAATAACAATAAATGCCTAGAATTTTTTCCTAAAACCTTGGTTCAAAATGCCTCAAAATTGCACACAAATTAATGACAATTGAAAATACCTCCGGGCCCCCCAAAACAAGAAATTTCTGATGATTTTTCTGATAGCGGATATAAGATATATACATAACCCAGCATATTTCTTTGTGTCTTCCAAATTTTTTTAGAAAATCAAAACGTCTTTAAAAATTAGTTACCAAAAATCGCGTAAATTCAGACTGATCATTCAGTCCCCCACCAACACACATCATTATCATTGAATGACATGCGTTCAATGATAAAGCATTGTACAAAAAATAAAATTTTAAGTCAAATTAAATGAAGTTTGTTGATATAATTCAAATTTAATAAACTGTACACCAGAAAATGTATTGGTTTGAAACACAAATAGGTACCTGTATAGGTACTGATTAATCTAAGTGTGGAGCCGGACCCGAACCCGAACCCGAACCTGAACCGGGAACCCGAACCCATGTTATTGCTTTGCCTGAACCCGAACCCGAATTATTGCTTTGCCTGAACCCGAACCTGAACCCGAACCCGTATTAAATTTTTGGCTGAACCCGAACCCGAACCTGAACCCGTAAACGATCGGGTTCGATGCCCTGCTTTTCAGAGCTAAATGTTTAGATTTAATTTATTTTGTAAAGTTGAGGGGTTATACTTTTTACACGGGAGTGATTCTTTGTGGATAAAAACATATTTAAATAACATATCGTCTTTTATTTGTAATATCAACACTCTAAATTAATAGAGTTAAACAGGAAGTAGGTAATATCCATATCATCTCATTCATGGTGATTATTTAATTACCTAAGCAGGCCAATAAATGTATCCATTTTCATAACATCTTCAGACTTCAGCATCAAAAATCAAACCACTAATTCCAACTCTCAACTTTCTCTCATTCTCAACACTAAAAATCTTGTTCTCTTTGAAATCTTGTTCTCTTGTTTTGTTTTGCACACCTTCCTATCGATTTCAAAAGTTCCTAATTTATGTGCCAAGTTAATTTTCTTCTCGTTTTTAGTTAGGTGTTGTTGGAGATCTTCAAGAGTTTGTTGAAAATGTTCGCTATGCGGAAATGCACAAGGGATTCAGATACTTTATCATTGATGAAAGAAGATATTCACTTGATTTCGCAGTCGAACATTTTCCCTAGCGGTCCAACTCTGGATAGGCACCCTGGGTGTAACGGTCATAATAGTGAAACCCGCTGTTTTTGGCACATTCATTGTCAAATAATATGAAATTAATAGATACAACTATTTTTATACAACAGGCGCCCACGACTATCATGATATACAACAACTGCTGTTAAAAATGAATATGACTACAAATACATTGATGATTGAATACATTTGATTGCACATTTAAAATTAACCATTTTGTAATTAACTATAACCTTGGGTTGACTTTTCCTGGCTAATATATTGTAAATGTGTTATTTTTTTTAATTAATTTTGAATATGTTGTACTACAAGATTTATTATTGCATTAACGACCAGTTATCAGTTTTAATGCCAACAAAATGACCAACAGTATCAATATTATAATTAATAAATTAGAAACAGTTGCTTTAATCCGTACCACCAAATCAACATAATTATCTCATCCAACTACATATTATGTCCATTAAACTTGACATTTAAAATCCAACTTCTATTCACTCGCCTACAAAATAAGTTATTTGCCGTTTTGTTTTTGGCAAACCCGTTATACCAACCCCGAATACAAAGTGACATTCAAAACTTGAACTGTAAATCGATCTGTTGCATTGAAATGGTGTTTAAACAGCTCACGTGTTCGCTGGACATATTCTCGGAACAGACAATGCCCTGAGCTGCGAATAATGTGCAGTTTCTGATGAGAAGTGCAGTTCGAAGTGCATGATGCAACAAGTGTGAAGCCACTTATCACTGTCGCTGGGATAATGGAGTGTGATACAAGGCAGCCATTAGAGAAAAAAACCATCGCTCAAGGCATACAGTGAACAGTCGTGGAAGACAAATTGTATTTGTTGAACTGAAAACAGAGAGACTGTACTTACAACAAACATCATAACTCATGATGTTTTAGCTATTTTCAAATGACGTATTCTGAATGCAAGTAATTGTATATACAAATCACACTGTTCTACATAATAAAGAATTATAAGTTCATGAAAATATAAATATTGGTAAATATAATGGCCTACCAGAATAAAATCTTCCCTAGGTCTATAAACAAACGTAGTTATGAAGCAAGCTGGCTCAGGCAGTAACGCCCTCGGGAGGTTTAGGTTCGATTCCCGCGCCCGACATTACCGTCTGAGGATATTTCGTAGCTTCCCTCAGTCCAGAGTCAACTGCTGTGAAGTTATCTACTAATATACCACAACCGCCTCTTTCCAACGTCCAAGAATAACTCCATGATTACGACTAAAGAGATGTGTGTGTAATGGCCGTCTTACTATCAGCTCTGGAATGAAAATGCCAATCTCGGGCGTGGTCCATCATTGGCCAGTGGATTTGGCAGCAAGATCCTCGGATTATGCAAGGTTTTGAAGGAATATGTTCGACCGACTACGCTCCACGTTTTTGCCTAGGTTTCGTTTATAATGCGGAAGAAGATTGGAGATTGTATACCTCATTATCATCAAATTAGGAAATAAATGTAGTTACGAATGTGTATTTTCGTCTGTGCCCATTTATTCAATCATAATTGCAATGCAAGTTCAAAACAACAATAAAAAATAACAAAGAATTCTGACTTCTCTATCATTAGATGTGTGAAATACTTAAGGACCAAATTGGACCAAATTGAGGCTAATAAAACGTTCCATAGGATATTGTGGAAACTAAAGAAGTTCAGTAAATGTCCATATCAAAATTTGTTATTAATAAAACTATGAAAACACTCAGTGTAACGCGTTGATGAGCAAGCACGGGTACGTGCAAATTCTCCAACAAGAAATGCGTACACAACGCACATAAAACATATACATCCATATTGAATTGAAATATGAGCCACTCAATCAACATAAAAGTATGCTTTTCATCGAAACTTTAAAATAGCATCTAAGCACCCTGCTACATACAGCATATCAGATTCAATTCAATTGGCACTGGAAAATATTCATTTCGATACCTATTTACTTTATTACTGAAAGCTCTTAAAAATTTAAATAAGTTCATACGTTCTTAACTGATTGGGAAGAAAATTTGTAAAACAAGAGACAATGTTGGTCTTAATGACCATGCAAAATATGAGTTTGATCAAATATATCGAAGACCATTTTCATTTTTCAACCTATCAGGAGATGTGTATTTAAATTTTAACCAATGAATAGATTTCAAAAAAATTTGGTTCTGCAACGCCCAGAGAATGTCCGAACATGTGTGCAAAATTTCAGCTTGTTCGAAGAAAAACTGTGATCTCTATACTCTCAGTAACAGAAAAAAAAACAAAAAAAAACACAGAGGTCCATGCCAAAAGAGCCAAAAGGAGACGCTCGCTTCGCTCGCTCAATAAAATGATTTCCCTTCTCTAGTGTTGTCTGGCTCACAACAGACAGGCGAATTATTCATGTCCAATCACTGAATCTCTATCAGATCTGCTATCTGCAGCAGGATGCGAACCCCGGTCTTCAGATCTCATCTCATACCACGTGACGGGCTCGTGTTTGACAGCATCTTCTGGACCAGGATCTTCTCGACGTCTTGATTGATTCGAGATGTCAAACAAGCAGTCATCTTGCTGAATATCACGTCTAGTCGGTCAGACATGTGATGTCGGACACGTGTCCTTTGACAGGGTTTATTGTCCTTTACGTTTACGACTGAGGTGACGAATGTTTTGATTTGTAGAACAATGTATTTGTCTGTGAGAATCACTTAATTCTTTGAAAAATTGGTGGACTTCCTAGAAACAGTATTATTTTTAGTTGCTACGATCTATCAATATAAGCTTAGAAGCTTATAATTTAAAATTGCGAGCAAACGTGATCATTCTGGGCTAATTTTCACTGTTTTCTGAAATAAGAATACTCGTCAAATACCATTTTCATAAGAGGAACGTACAGGAATCACCGAGATAAGTAAAATAAACGGAGACACCTGCTTAAAGCATTAATTATTTGTTTTAAGTGCAGTTTTTAGATATTCATAATTGAATTTGTAAAATTACCTAATCATTTTTGTTAAATTGTCTCGTGTGTTATGATGAGCATCATTTCTATACGTCTCTTATGCGCGTCCCACCGGCTCCACCATTGTAATATCTACTTGAGCTGTGAACTTGAGCTGAGGAAGTCAATGAACAAACAGAGCGCTAGTGTCGCTCAAGACAAATGCACAAAGAAACACTTCGAAACACATTTATTTCTTTTATTATTACTTCATCCTTTTGTTGGCGTGCGTTTCTCTTCGTAAATAAGTTGTATTTAACATGGATTATAGTATTTAAAACATTACATTTTATCGTTCGTACATTTTCATATCCGTCTCGCAACAATCACTTTTCTAAACTCATCTCTGCCTTCTGTCTAAAAACATCCTTCACGGCCTCCTGGATTCCCTACTCTACCTTCAACAGGTTCTAAAATCGCTAACACTTTCCAAGTTGACTATGGGTAATAAAATTTAAAAAATGTATTGTTTTCATTTTCAATATAGTTTCAGCACCTGTTAGCGTCAGTTTGTCAGAATTTACGCTTCATTCTCTCTTCAATTTCTCTTCTCTGTCAATCATCTTTCTCCTCTTCTCATCTTCTTTCCACTACTTCTCTTTCTCTACTTCTTCCCATATTTCTGATCTCTCATCTACATCCCTTTTGATTTGATAATTACCATACCTACAATATTTCTGACACGATTTCTCATTCAAAAAAATTACAAATGATCCAAAATAAATCTTGAAGTTCCACTGATTTCAGCTCGATCGAATAGTGAATATTTAAAGTGAATATTTTCCACTTTTCAACCAATGATATGTTTTCCTCAAAACCTATACAAGTGACCGCTGCTATATCCTTAGTGCGTGTGCAAAATTTCATATCCATTGGTTGATCGGTGTAATCAGGAGAGTCATATAACCCAGTCATTCTGATAGATCAAGATATTGTACGTCTTGACTTGAACTACAGTGGCGCCCTGTGATTCCAATGTAATCATGCAGTGAATGAACTTTACATCCATTGACCGATCTGCATGAAGAAATGCGAATAACTCTGCTCATTGTGTTGCAATTCGCAACTCATGTTGGGCTGTCAGTGTGCGCATGGGCAGATTAATCTCTCGGCATTGTTGGGGAATGAGCGGGCGAATCTACGAGCACATTGTTATCCGTTGAGTTATCATCTCCATGAGTTGTGGAGGAGATGAAGACTTGAGATGGAAACACGATGGTGTCATTGAGTGACTTGCCGGACTAAACTGCAGGGATTTGGCTTGTCGATGGGACGATAATGCTTTCGACAATTTCGTGGTAATCGATAAGTGCGAAAGTGTTTTCATGTCGTTCGGTGCTTCTCTTTGAAACATCTCACACATAATTTATAACACGAGTTGTGTGTCTCCAACATTTTATTCCCTATACCTCCCCCCTCCCACTTCTCCCAATCATGTTCCACCATCAATAATTACTAGGAAAACACTCCGTGTAACGCGTTGATGAACGAGCCTTCGTATTGCATTTGCAAGATTCTGCTCTAAAGACCTTGGAACTGAAGCGTCGAAGTAGCAGTGATAAAATTTCCTTCAAGAATTTTACAGACAACATGCAAAATATCCGTTAAATGTCAATAACTTCTGGATTTAACGACATATGAAAATTGATTGAAAATTTTCAAAAATACAGATAATATTGGCCCCTAATAACCATGCAAAGTTTTAAGTTGATCGGTAAAACGGTTCTATCATTAATTTTAAAAATATCACAAAAATCACAGGATCTCGTTCAAAAACTATACCTGGGACCGCTCATATGAAATTGGTTTGTATACAAAATTTCAGATCAATCGGTTGAACGGTTTTACAAAGAAAAAAATAGAGACACGCTATTTAGAGAAAAAAAATCGCTACGCTCGCTCAATTAATCCTTACTCTGATTGTTTAAATAATATTTTTTATAATTTATTGTGAATTTCGTACCATCCTTTTCCACGAAATGTAACATGAATTAAAAAGAAACGTATAATAACTCGTTTGTTAAAGAGTGTGTTTTGAAGGAACAAGAAACGGGGGCTTATCTCCAGGCGTCAAGAGTTGATTGAAGTGCGATCAGAAACCGACATCCAAATGATACGCTACATCAGGACTTCAATAAAAACCATTTCCAGGAATATCATTGCTCAATGTTTATTCGGCAAAACCCAGGCACATATTATTGATTAATGATTATAATTACGTGTTTGGACTAGCTAAAGTGGGCTGATTGGCAAAGAAACAAGATAGAATATGCGTCGAAATATTTGATTGTGAGTGTGGGCCGGAACCTTGTAACATGCTCGATTTAGTTCTTGTTTTATGTAATTAGTTTAAAGTCGCACTG
Organism: Leuctra nigra; assembly: GCA_934045905.1. Lineage (NCBI taxonomy): Eukaryota > Metazoa > Arthropoda > Insecta > Plecoptera > Leuctridae > Leuctra > Leuctra nigra. Next base: position 13,951,435 of record OW203762.1, read on the forward strand.
TTCTGCAATAATGGCTACCGATGAAGATGAAGATGTATTAGAAGATGATTGAGAGATGATGAAGAATGGGCTAGGATTGTACAGAGTCCCCCCCCCCCCCCTATTCTCGAAAAAGTTATCATGTCATAAGTTATGATAAGATGAAAAGTCATAATATTAACATGGTGAGAGATAGGGCAAACCTCCTTATGATATCATCACTTGGAGCTATGACGTGATAACTTTTTCGAGAATATACCCCCTAAACTAGATCATAGCTCAGAAAGTTCCCAGAATTTACCTCTCGATTGAGGAAAACCGCGAAATAACTACAATCTGGGTTGGGGTCGAACTTGGGCCTCGGGAATGCAGGCCGAGTGCATTACCCCCTGCGTCAACTTACCACTTCACTTCTAATACACTCGTAAAGATTTCAGAAGATGAATTATGCATTTTCAAAATTATGATCAAAACGGCAGTTTGGCATTTACTTTCCTGGCAATTTTTTTTTAAATTTAGAAAACCTCTGCTATTTTTAATCTTAAAGGCTGAATTACACGATTCAAGACTTGGATCGTCTAAATGAAAACATTGAAGCATTTTACACGCGTCCAAGTCTTGAATTCAAGACATCTCTTTAGCCAATTCAATTAGAACATGTCCTATTTTCTTTCAAGTCTTGAAGTACTACCACCAATTGTTAATTTCACCGCAACTTCAATCAACAATAAACATTAAATCGTCTAAATTCTCTTTCAAGTTTCCTTGAAATCAAGGGTTGAATTCAACACCTTCAAGGAAACTTGAACCGTGTAATTCAGGCTTGAAACACGAGTATGGGAAGTAATGAAATGTATTTGATTTGTCTTCCTGTTTTCGTTATATTTTAGGATATTATGAAGAGATTCTTTGCATATTAATACTCTTGAACTCTATTAAAAGTTTATAAATCAGAATTATAACTCTATTGCTCCGTTTATTTAATTCCTATTTTACTTGACATGCCATTAGTCAGTTTCCTATGAATATTTTGAATGCCTCGTCCTCAACATGTCCAGTATTCTCAAACACACGTGCCTGTGATTAAATCTCCACAGAACTGAATCCAGAACAAGTAGCCTTTTGCCTGCCAAAATCAGTGAAGGCCAAGCAAGGTAACTCATGAACTTGACTGGAAGTGATCGGAAGAATGTCAATGAGACAGCTCTGCACTTGGTCCAAGGTTTTATCGATTGCCGAACATTTCAAATTAGAGAATGAAGCAGATATTCAGTCAACTTGAATTTATATCTTCCAGATTTTTTATGTTTCTTTTCATATTAATCAACATTCTGTAATTCAAACTGAAATATGTACCTTATTGCGTACCTTGTGCGCATCTTATTGCGCAGTATTGAATACGGTATTATGCACCATATATTGCGAGTAAGTAATCACTAGGGCTAGGATGTTTAGGATCTATGAAACGTCCAAAAAGGCAGGCAAATAGTACCTTAAAACTATTAAAAAATTAACATAAAATCCCGAAATAGGACCTATGAAATGTTATGCTTTCGTCAATTTATTATCCGATTTAATTTTTTAGGAGTTGAATTTGAAGATGTTAAAATGAACTTAAATTATTGTATGAGTGTGTCAATGTGTCAAGTATCGTTGTTGGTCATCCAAGTGGAGGATGGACATTTTGTGAAGACATCATTAGTTGTAGAACTTGAAACAAATATTTGATATTATTTTCCCCAATAATTAAAACAAAGGTCAAAAAAACTTTAAAATAGCAAAAAAAAAAAAAAAAAAAAAAAGGACTGAATTCATAAAAAAAAATTAGAAAAATGCGTTTTCAGGCAAATTAAAACACATATTTTTGAAACCAGGATCACATTAAATATAATTATGTATCAATTTTAGACGTATCTGAACAAAAAATTTAAAAAGAATACCTATGTCATAAACATCCTAGCCCTAATAATTATAATCTAGTAAAAACTGTCAGGAAGGCCGGCCACTCGACTTCAGTCTATTGAGGCACAATATTATTGCGAAATCAGACATTTAGATAGATAATTAGGTGCCTGGAGACAGAAATATTATTAAAATTTTCATTGTCATTCTCCACCAATCAAATGTTAAAAGATGACGCAAGGTGCTCAGAGTAAACCCCTTTTATGCTTTTAACGTATCTGTATTTCATGATATTTTATTATTACAAATATGTACGTGTAAGTAGGTATATTATATTCTGTTGAAACAGAGTATAACGAAAATAAATCTCGATTATTTTACCATAATTAAATAAATTGCAGCAAATCATAATTAATTCTGGCTGTCCAAATTACCTACAAGGTCGACCACTGATGTCCGACGTACTCGTCAGTAAATTATACAACATTTAGTAAATTATTCATAATGTGATCACTGATCATTATAGAGCAAGAGATAGCTCAAGACCAATAACCAAAGAATCAGTAATGGGTCAAAAATACCCATAATACAATAGGAATTGAAATCGGTCAATTTCAATACGGAAGTCCAATATTTAAAGATAGTTCAATAGTTGCAATGGGGCATCACCCTGGTGCTATGCATTTGGTAGTAATAAACACGCCGCCATATTGAAATGTAGTCAACGGACATGTAATTTTTATTTTACATGTGTGTTAATTTAATGAATATTTCCTCAGTTGAGATGAAGCTCTTACAGTTATTTAAATGCATTAGAGCTATTTTGATAGTCAGTGTTGTGAGTAGATAATTTTATTTTTATCTAGATAAAGATAAAGATAACCTGCCAAAAATCTAGATAAGATAATAGATTCAAATATTTGTGTACACAAATATACTTAATAGGGAAGTGAAGTGAAGTTTAGATTTTGGATAATAAATATTTTATGAAAGTTGAAAGTTGGGATGTTGTTGAAGACAGATGGGGTATTATTTTTGTTGTGTGATGAATAGTTTTCAAGGAACGAATTTACCAAGTTTGGTAGATTGTAGCTGTCTATGAAACACAATTTGACGTCACACGCCGAGCCTATAGATAATGTTATCCAGAGCCGGTTCTATGCATTCCGTAACACAGGGAACACGGCGTGTGACGTACAGCTTGTTTTTGCAGATGAGTGAAATGTCGAAAACTAATAAATTAATTATGGGAAATATATGAATTAAATAATTATAATAAAATTTCACATTGCTCTTTGAGGCTATTCTGTATATAAACAAAATATAACCTCAACATTCACCTATTCCCCATTGTGAGATACAAAAATAGCATCAGACTCCATTCAGCCAGAGCAGATTCTGATCTCTCTGATTAATCTAATCAAACCAACAAAATTTAACTTTGACAAAGCCCTGCAATTCAATAGACCATTTTAAAAATTATCTCCGTGGCTCTGCTTTCTAACAAAAATCATTTGCAGTTTGATTTCCAGATACCCAAGTCCCTGTTTGAACTAATGATGAAACAGGGACATAAAATATTTACAATGGCTTGTGATTGTAATTGTACATATTAATTAGCTTGTTATAATGGTGGACTTGACGCTGTTGGTACCCCAAATAAAGTCATTCAACACTCCTTATATGAGAGGTGTTCAGTTTAGTCATGGTTCTTATACACTCGACTACTAAGATACCTAAAATAGCCCTCATTAAGTTCATTAGTATTTAGTACTAGTATTACAACCAGACGATTTATAATTGTTTCACTCTATACAGTTTACTAATGGTTCAGTTCATAAAAGATCTTGTCTGGTTACAAATTGTCCGTCGTATAAAAGTAAAAAACGCGTAGGAATTTCGTGCAGAATTGAGGAGGTCGAGGACCGACAGACACCTTGCTAACAACGCAGCACGGAGCCTACTGGATGGTATCAAGTACCTCGTGACCGCCTCAGCTTACAACATCGCCAAATACACTTCCAAACCGATTACCACCCTGAAGTGACCAGTCGTTCGCTTTTAGAAGCTTCATTCGCTTAGCGCTAAAAGCTCGAAGACAAATTGGGAGCTTAGTCATTGTTAAGTCTTTCATACATTATTGCTATTGTGAACTAATTCAGTCTAATTTATTGCGATATTCAAATGTAAGGATTGTATGACAGCGTTTTTCATGTATTTCTAAATTATTTGTCTGTACATCCTGGATGATTTTCACTTCCTTGCTAATTAAAGTTAATTACAATAATTTTTTTAAACAATATTACGTCTTAAGGTCCAGATCACATAACATTGGTTGGCTTTGGCAAGGCCACGGCTAGGCCGACTAGTGCAGGGCTGGTGCAGGGCTAGTGCAGGGCTCGCTAGTGTAATTGCAAGGATAGTGCAGGGCTACAGTGCAGGCCTGCAGGGCTAGTGCACGGATAGTGCGGGTTAGAACAGGGCTAGTCGAGTAGCCCTGCCAGTCGAATGCAAGTTTATAGTGCAGAGCTAGTGCAGGGCTAGTGCAAGGATAGTGTAAGGATAATGCAAGGAAAGTGCAAGGAAAGTGCAAGGATAGTGCAGGGCTATAGTGCAGGGCTAGTGCAGTACTAGGCAAGGCAAGGCGACGGCTTCCCGGGGGCATAGCTATCTGACATTTAGCAGTTTCATCACGGGGCGTTGGGATACTGTTAAGTAGGTGCAAAACACGCAACATAAATATAAAATAAACATATTAAAAATACATTTAAAACATAAAGAGTGTAATTATACGAATGTTGTCTGATTTTTTTTTAAACCAGCGGGTAAAGTAGTGGGAGGAAGGGGGGGGGGGGGCACAAAATTTCACTGGTTTAAATACTATTGAATGTATAATTATTATTTATTATTTCTTCTCCAACTAAAAAGAAATAAAAAATAATCTATCATCCATATAATATTTTTGCAATAAATAAAATATTGTGCAACATAGCTTAAAAATGTATTTACGTGGAGTACCTACTCATTTGTTTGGTGGTGGAAATCTTATAAGGTATATGCAAATAGTTCAAATATCATGTATTATTATTCACTGCCCCGCACCTAGCACACTGCAGGGACATCATTTACCGATTCAGCAAGCACAAGAACACTCGTTATATCTATTCTATGTACAACAATGCATTTATAGTGGGCGTAATATTTAAACATATTTGAATGTTGTATCGTATCATTTGCTTATAATCCATGACATTTTCGTATGGCAGCAATTGAGAAAATGACTATTGATCTTGACAATATAAACATAAAGTTTTCGTTTGATGAACTTATAAGGGTCTGTTTTTCATGCTCTGTTAAGCCAGTAGCTAAGTTTAAACGGTCATTCAAGGAATTGCTATGGTTGTTTCCATAGCAATAGTCTTAATCAACTTTTTAAAATTTAGTGGAGCATTTAAAAACTGACCTCAGTAATACTTCGAGTGCATTTTCGAGGTTTTAAAGTGTCTGTCTGATAGACTTTTATTTTGTTGTAAATTCCATGAAAAGTATAGTTAATTTTTTTTTTGTAAAGTACCCTGTTCACATTTGGACATTTATGTTGGGATTGCACTTTTATTGCATTAAGGGCCGGTTTTTCAATGCCCTGCTAAACCAGTAGAAAAGTTTTAAACTGTCGTTCCAGGATTGTCATTGGTTGTTTCCATGGCAATATAGTCCTAATTAACTGTTAACAGTTTGCAAGGCATTAAAAAACTGGCCATAAGAGGTCAAATCAGGGAGATCGGTCAGAGTTTTAGGTGTTTTTATAATTGTTCTTTGAATAATAATGAAGGGGGAAAATACTCCATAGGTAAAAAAATCAGTGACAAACATTAATCACAATGAAAGAGCTGAGGGACAATCAGTCAGTTGAACTCCAATGGAATTACCCAATAAGTTTCCTCTTCAATACAAGTTATCTCCGTCAAAAAAGTCCTGGCTTCGAATCCAGCTTCCAATAAGTTATCAACAGACGCCAACCAAGACTCCCCTGACTCCAAACCACTCTTGTTTTTATTACCACAAAACCTTGGCACTCGCTCTTCAATCTGGTTGGTTCTTCGCGAACCAGTATTCCTCATCCCCGATTGGTCGGATTGCAACCTGTGGTCAATACACCGGACAATCTGTCTTGAATCGAGTGTGTGCAGAAACACGTGTGCTCGCGCGGCGTTGTGGTGGGCAAGTGATCTGACCAATCAGGTCGCGAGGTAACCGACGAAGAGGTTCGCGTGCGAATCATCTTGGCTTCAGTGTCGCGCAGTTCGCGTGTGATGAACGATGAATGTAGCGACTTGCATCGGTCTGTCAGTGTGTCTGTGGTTACTCAGTTGTGTGACAGTGCTCGTCGACAGTGACACGGCGATCTGGAGGCAGGGGTTGGTGTATGAGACGGAGGATGCCGTCGTCGTTGAAGGTGGGTTGGGGGTGAACGCCGATGGGGACGACATTTACTCAGTCAGTTCTTTCATTTACCGATTCATACTACACTTTTTAAACTTACAAAGTTTCCGGACGATCCGTATCGACTATATAAAATCTCCCGTGTGTACAACTAAGTAGTTAGTTTGTCCCACCCTAACAGTAGAATGAGATTGTTTTTCCTCGATAACATTTATAGTTCAATATTGCTTATATATATAAAGTAGAATGTCTGTCTGTCTGTATGTTCTTTATACATTTCCACACCCTTTGACCGATCTTAACCAAATTTGGTATGGAGATTCTAACCGATCCTGCGCACATCGTAGGGTACTTACCCCCTCCACCAAACCACCCCTAATTGAAAAAACCACCTCAATTGAAAAAATGTAATTCACACTTTCGGCCATATACACCTACACCATTGACATACCTCAATAAATTTTTGCACACGTGTACTTCGTCAACCTGCCTTCATTTCAGGCCATCTCACCCTCACCCCCAAACCACCCCTAATTTTAAAAATAACAAATATAAAATATACACCTCTTCTAAAATTCAAATATTTTATATTTTGCTTATATTTTTGCTTCGGAATCGAAAATGACGGTGTTTCTACTTGGATAGGAAAACAGTTTAAGTGCTGTGGAGTTTCTCGACGTCTGGGAATAATCAAAATAATTGTTTTGCTGGAAGATTCCATTGCCACGTTAGGGTGTGATATAGATGAACATTTTGAATTGCGAAGATTGATTTCAATATTTTTCATTGCCAAAAAAAGACTGGAACTGCTGTTCAGAACGTCGAAGTTTGAGTCCACCGCGTGAATTGACTGAAACTTGGGGTGAACTTTCAAAAGTCCAACATTTTCTTCTCGTCCAAACCGATCTTTAGCAGTTCAAATGTATTGTAAATTGTAATTGAATTGACGAACAATGGAACCATTTTGAAAAAACCGTGAAATAACAGGGCCCCCTGATATCATTAATTATTTTGGTGTGAAATAAATTATTAATTTTTAATTTGTAGTTTAATGAATTCCGTAATATTTCGTGCATCTTGGTGTCAATGTCCATGACCGATGATTACAACGTACACTCGTGAATATAGGAAATAAGCAGGCATATTCATGTAACGAAGTTATCCCCTAAGGACCTAATTTTGTACGCAAATTGTTGTAGAAACGGTTGTTATCGACTTTTTAAATTACTTCACAATTAGTTGTCATTTTTACGATAATTGGCCAATTTCATAAACCTAAACACATAGGAACAAAATTAGCGGGCAGAATAGCCTGGGAACGGACTGCATCTCTGCCGGCAATTTCATCACTTTTCGCCATTTTAAGATGTTGCAATTTAAACTTACATTTGAGTATAATACTAACGACAAGATGATCTTCGAAGTTTTTACTTGGAATTCAATGAGATCGGGTCATAATCTCAAGAATAAAATGCACTTATCTCAGGACAATAATTTAAAAATAATAATTTAACATCTATAATCATAAACCGAAAATGATAACAAGTGAACCTTTCATTTTGGTTAATTATCTTCAAAATAATTGTGGAATTCTGATCAATTACATGACACATGTAATCAAGCTATAGACTTTTGCATGCATCACCCCTACTTGAATAAAACATATTGGCTCATTAGTGTAGGAGATGTTTTTACTTGTATAAATAAATTACACTTTTTCACATGCAAATAGCAACATGGCAGGCAATGAAATGTAATGAACTTGATCGTGGAATGTTGTGATTTCAATTTCGCGCCGTGTAATGTTTGTAACTCGAGATCATTGCACTGTTGCCGTCAAGGCAATTAGCAATTGCGCGTCGCCGCCTCAGTCTGCGGGCTTGACGCATGTGCGTGGCATCACGCTCAAGGTCACGTGTACAGAGCGCGTGCAATTACTCTCATTCACTTTCAAACAGTGGCAAGCCGCGATTGAGACATTGCTGGACGCACAGCAAGGCGCGACTGTGATCATTGTAATTACATTTAATTACGGTGGACGTTGGATTTGGCAGAAGCCTTCTGTACTTAACGAGAGGTCCGGAGTTTGCAACCTGCGGCCGTCCTTCTAGGCCGAGGATGTTTTGCGTTTTCACTCAATCAATGTCAAATGATAGGATGGTTAGCAACTTCCAGGAGGCGCCGCGGCGTCAAATAAATGCCAAATTATGATTAAAATAAAATATGAAATCATATGTGCCGGTATAACCAAAGTTAATCTGAGCCGGGCGGATTAACTAAATATTGGACTAAATTGGCGGTACAGCCAATCAGATACCTCAAAATTATTGAAACAGTTGAATTTAATCCAATAGTTAGTTAATCCAGCACAATTTAATTTTGGTTATTCCGGGCCTAAACAAACTATCAAAGCAAAGTAAATGAAAATGTGAACTTGTGTCAAGACAATTACTGTAATAGTCTTTTTAATAGAATTACGAATATGGAGATCCCCCCCCCCCCCCTCATGCAAGAGGTAGGGAGCTCGAGTGAACTTGAGGTGTTACAGCGATTTCGATAGAAAAAGGCGCTATTTCCCCGCCCCAGATTCAATCAAACAGTGGATAAATTCTAAAAAAAAGCCCTTCACCCTGCTGCGTCTGTAGTCTTCTATATTGTCTTCATTCTAGCGGGTTTGACATCCCATTTTAGGCAGTTTTGAAGAGCACTATTTGAGCACTATTTGAACGTCCAAGATTCAGTAAGATGAGAGGTCCCGAGTTAGAGCCCCGGTTCGGTCGGATATTTTTCACAACGCACATCCCTTCCTATCGTTCATTATAAAAGTGTTAAAAATCCAAGTCGAGGGCTATTGAAAATAGACAAGGTGCAATTGTTTCCCTTTGTGTGGGGGAAAGCTGGGGCTCATGTGAATTAGGCTAGGGGTGCCAAACTGTTAAATCCGCCCCTTCTGGTGATATGGAACGTATTATCTGATAATCAACCTAGCTGTTGAGTGCCACCAATCAAAATATCAATATGTATCTTATACCATGAAATGATATTTTGTGATCTAAAGACGGGCTTTCGTCAGATACTTTGGTATTTAAAATAACATTAGGAAATTTTTCGTATCTACTTGCTGACATGCCAGAAAATCTTTCTTTTTTAAATATCCTACCCATGAGTTATTTTTATATCGAAATATTTAGGGGTTTCAATGTTTAAGACCTGCCACAAAACTTTTCGGAGAGTATTTTGTAACAGAACCTTAAAATGTTCAATTCTGCTTCGAAAACGTTCATTTTACAATTTGCACATCCGAACCCCAAAATACAACTTTTACGGCAACTAAAAACATTTGTTTGCAAATATTTCACTTGCAAAACGAATAATAGTCCGATCGCACCAGCATTTCAGTCTCCTTCAACATCTAAATATGAACTTTATTTCTGTCTGTAGTCTGTGTACCACAGACAGACATACAGACAGATAAGATAGCCTGACAGATATACCTCATATCCCTACATCTGTCACCAATTTGTGAAACATTTACCACATTAAATTGGGCGCTTAGATATAAAGAGTTATATTATGTACATTTTGCTTCAATTGGGGGATTTCAACTTTAACGGACATCCTTATCAGGACCTCGACTTAACCGGGGGTCACTAGTTCGATTCCAATTGTCGTCCTTCCTGCCTGCTGACCGTTTTCGTGGTTCCATTTGAGGCAATCACAATGGGAAGGAGCTCTACTCTAAGGCCATGAGCGCCTCCTTCCCACCGCCCATCCATACATATTCTTCATCTACATCTTCATATTTATTCATCCATACATAGCCAATGCAAATAGTTGCAGAACCACTGAAATAGAAAATCTTTTTACTTTTAAGTATAAGCTAATATTTGTTCAGTAAATCCTTTCATTTAACGACATGTATGTCATCAATATGCATAAGCATCTTCAGTGACTTAATTAATCTACACGACGACTTTTATCTTTGAGAAAATGCGACTCCGAGTTTCTTTCTCGGTTTTTCTTCACCTGTTGCTACCTAGTTCAATGAACTCTCTAGCAAAAGGTTGATTTAATACGTCTCATTGGCATTAGAATAAAGTAGCAATGAACAGTCAACTAGACATCTCTTGAGATCTCGACTATTTCCAGCCGAGCTCTGCTCTGGATCTGTTGGGTTTGGTTAGGTTGGGTGTGGCCAATCAGTGTCTGGTAGTGTCAATGTCATCTACTTTCAGGTCATGAGCACCGGCAAGGTCGAGACCTTGCCCTTTACGTAAACAACACGCAGTGGCGCATGCGCTAGCGGTGCAACAATGGGGTTTCTTTGCATTGTTGGGAGAGATAAGTTATGCGACTTGTGTTAATTAAAAGTCTATGCATAAAGAATAGTAAAAGTTTTATTAGCTTTGAGAGGAAGCTGCGGTTGAATTGTATTTGGAGAACTCGGTATTGTGTATGATCGTGATTGGATGGTTGCATAATGTAGAGAAAACAATGTACATTATGTAATAGAGCGAAGAGGGCGTTTAATTTGGCTCGAGTCACAGTATTTTTCTGTTTTTCTCTCTTCTCTGATTGGATGGAATTTTGCACACACCCGTAAAGATTACTTGCTTGGGATTGACTGTTTAGTTTTTGAACAACTTATTGGCTGAAATAAAAAATGAATATGTTCCTATCCTGATGACATTATGCAAGATCATCAAACGAAATGTTTAACCCCCGTTTACAATTTTCAGCGAATGATCCTATTTTTAAATATGTTGTATTTAATTTGTTTTATCAAGAAAGTATTGAGCACTGTTACTTGCATTTTATTCTCAATTCAGATCATCTCTCATACAACATTATCTAGTGGAGCGGTCGCTCCACACCCAGCCAAGTCGTACTGTACACTCACACTCCCTCAACATACCGTAAATGCCTAATAAACTGAGGAGCAGACCAAACACTTTTACTGTAAGCAACAACATGGCATTTTCGGCCTACTGGATCTCAAAATTGGGAAATCTCACATTGTTGCGAAATATCTTAATTTCGAGCTATGACCCACCCCACCACATATACCAAATTTGAGGACAATAGGTTATGCCATTTGCGAGCTAGAGGGCCGTGAAAACAGAGAAATTACACCCCTTTTAAATGCTATCTGATGATGATGATGATTCAGATTCAGATATCAGGAAACACCGCTATCACCGCCACAGCCTAAAGGGCTGAACCGATCTATCTGAAATTTTTACCACATTTGCACTTTTGGCGTCTGATGATACCTTGCCCTTACACATTTTTTGTGCCGCAATTTTGAAACCGGAGGTGACGTCATATCTCAAAAATAGATGGCCCGATCGATACGAAACTTACGCCAAACAATTCAGACGGTCTTCTTTATGAAATATCAATAGTCGAAATTGAAATGTACTATTACCAAAACCGGAAATGACGTCATTTCAATGCCAAATCTGACTAAAATCATCTCTTATAAAAATAACTATATATTCAGAAGGCTCATAATGCTACATAACATTTATAGATGCATAGCATATTATTTATAGCATATACACAGTAACAAGCACAACTTCTTAGCAACCAAGTCACAAAGGCATATTTTTTAAAGGAATTATAGTCGTTAGTGCCACAATATATGTTACAAGTTGTAAGAATGAACTGAAAAAAGGAGTGATATCCCCATAAAAAACACTCCGTGTAAAAATACCAGCCAAGTCTCTTACTCTAAAAAAAACAGAAGAAATCTAAAAATTCAGCACTGAAAAGTAGTGATATCAAAAAATGGCCAAGTCAAAACTTTTCAAAAAATACTTGGCGCATCGATTTTTTAGAGGATTATAGATATATTTTATGTATATGAGTATATTTTATTTCCGGTCTACTTCTATACTATTTATATGTACGATGCGCCAAGCATTATTTGAAAAGTTTTGACTTGGCCATTTTTTGATATCACTACTTTTCAGTGCTGAATTTTTAGATTTCTTCTGTTTTTTTTAGAGTAAGAGACTTGGCTGGTATTTTTACACGGAGTGTTTTTTATGGGGTACCATATTACTTTGCAAGCAATTTGACGGCTCGCTCATCAAGGAGATAAGCGTTCCAAGTATACACTATTCAGAGAATTTAATTACACAACAATATTCGTATTTTTATAACATCTTGTAATTATTTTTATGAAAAAGAAAATACGTAAACGGTTTTCGTATTTTTAGTTTTACAATCCAATGAAAGTAAAATTCTTGTCGGTAAATTAGACTCCTATGTCATGTGACTTTTAATTTCAATGAAGATTGTTTATGTTTACTCCTTTTCTTAACGATAAAATTCATAATTACTTACACAGAAATCTAATTTTTATTTAAATATTCGCATATGAAAACTTCGTTTCTCCCTCCCAACCTCCAGCAAAGATATTCCTTCAGTTGTAACTGACTTTCAACAACATTGAACTTGAACTTAAACTTGAAATACAGCATTGCTTTATTTAATATCGCTCAAGCTGTTCGATAGTTGTTATAATGAAACCGTCAGGAGCATATTATTTTTGAAAACAAAATGAAATAATGTATCACGAAGGCAAGATGTTTATGATCAGTTTAATATGCATGACTGATTTCCCCCTCTCCCCCCGCCCCTCCTTATGTACAAGTACCACTCTCTGTTAACTTGCTTGAGCATCTTATCTGTGGCTCATCCATGGTACAGCGAGATGTGCGCCAGCATATTGGCAAGGAGCAGCCACACACTCCCGTCAGAAGCCAAAATATTAAATATTTGGGTCATAAAAATACATCGCGTTTTAAGCTCAAGGGTATTATTATTTTCCACATTCACTATTTCTTCCTGAAGTTCATAAAAAAAGTTAAATTGACCAATGCGCACCAGTGGATGCGCGCGAAGGCGTTCCCCACAGACAGACAGACACACAGACATGCAGACAGACAGACAGACAGACAGACAGACAGACAGACAGACAGACAGACAGACAGACAGACAGACAGACAGACAGACAGACAGACAGACAGACAGACAGACAGACAGACAGACAGACAGACAGAACTTGGTAACTATAATATAATGGTGAAATGAGTCCATGTGTAAGAGAATACTTCAATATAAGTGTGTTTGTTGACATAAGTCAAATGCAAGTGATAGAAGTAGCTTGATTACGATTCTAAGTGTGCAACACAAAATTGAGAATATAGACATCCAGCCTTCTACGTCTGAAGCAGAGATTTATAAAATAAAGTCACATCATGTTTTATTGCACTCCCGAGGTACCGAGTTCGATTCTCGAGGCTGCCTTTCCATGACTGAGGCAATTCCCTCAGTCGAGAGGAATATGTTGGGAAGGATTCTACTACTCATACACCTACTTTCCTCCTTACCGTCCATTGTTATCCCTACTTCATCATCATCTCCCAATCATCATCATCATGATTATCATCCAGAGCTTTAAACAATACAAATATAAAAAGTGTAGTAAATAGCTTACGTGCTGCAACGTCCCCCATATTATTGTCGATGGCAATAGCTGTTTATTTATACCTTGTAATTGCTAGTCGGCAGATCAGGTGTTGTTAACTATAGACATCAAGTGTAGCATTTATAAATAAGCGAAATTCGATGGAGGGTACACGAAATAAATATAATTAAATTTTTATCGTAGTGTCCATTACACACACACACACATTATAACGTAGGTAAATAATAAACAGCGCAAATCAAATCTAAACGACGTAGGGAGAAAGAACTTTTATATACGATACAATTCCAATTGATACAATACGTACAAGAAACGGATTGGCTGAAAAAAATTTGATTGCATCATCCAATGAAGTCTATGATTAGGTACTCGTCATTTTACATCTAGTAGTTGAGCTTTGATTTCATTTTGATAATATCAAGCAATTAATTGTCAAGGAACCTATAACCAGCAGCCAATCCGTTTCGTTCAAATACCGTTTTATGATTTGTTGGGTGTACAACGATGATCTAGATGAAAAGTAACATTCATGCATGCAGTGACAGCTCCTAAGTTTACATATTTACTAACTTACATATTTAATGTAATTTAAGGATTGCATCAATATTTCCTTCAAACCGATAGAACACTTTGGAAGCTCATCGAGTCCACGACAAGATGCCACAATATCTTATTTTACCGAAAATTTACTTACATCGTTATTCCTCTATACTCAAGGATTCTTCCCTTGCACCATTCATATGAAAACATTCATATTGAAATCAGTAATCACAGCATTTGGATGGTCGAATGCAGTGTTGTTGTTTAGTTCGGGTATTACCAACTGTTTATAGCATGTTTATTTATCAACTATAGTATACACCCAGTCTTCGGAATCATTTCGGGAGTTTTGATTTACTGCACAAGATATGATTTATAATGTAGTATACATTCGTAATCGTATCAGAGCTTCTTGAGATGGTTATACCGCCCTAGAGCGTTGGAGTGACAGACAAGCGACAGTTTCGAGTCCAATAGGTGACAAATCATTTAAATGTGCCTATACAACTGGAATATTAAATAGATAGTGATAATTTACACTGCATGATTTTAAAGTAACACCCATTTAGAATTTGACTCGTCGGTTCTGTGCATTGTTCTCCATGTCCAAGGCTAGTCGTGGGGGTGCAATTATTGTGTCAAATTACTAGGAAACTCGGCTCATAAACATGATAATTGTGCCGCTTGAGTTGCTAATCTGCTGACAGTGGGCAGCAAGAAGTAATATTGAATGAGAGCAAATTGCATACTTTTCTCTAATGACCACAGAAAACATTTTGTCACCTCGAAAAATGTTCAGTATTCTATAGCGTTAAGGTGATACTAGCGTTCGGCCGTTTTAGAAAATTGAGAGAGAAAAATTGTTTCATAAGTGAGTGTTACTTTTATACAGGATGTTCACATGATCAGTCTGATCGGATATTAGTAGCACTTTTTCATTTTTGATTATTGCATCGTTAATTAGGCGCCGGTTATTCAACAAAACCGCACAAAACTCAGAGATTTGCGATACGATTGGAGACCAAACCCGTAAACCCATTGATCTCAAATTTTAATCATGATTAGATGAAAAACAAACTTAGGGTTATCCCTTGGCACATTTTTGAAATTTAATTTTATACGGCCGCCAGGGAGACAAGAAAATAGCTTATTTTTCACCAAAAATCCACTAATTATTACTAATTAACGAAACAAAAAATAAAAAATGTACCAAGGGATAACCTTAAGTTTGTCTTTTATCTAATCATGATTAAAATTTCAAATAATTTGGTCTACCCATTTCGTCTCCAATCGTATCGCAAAAAGTGTCAACAAAAAACAGCAAAATCGCTCGCGCTTGCAGCACCTTAAGATTCCCGACTTGGCATGAATCCGATTCGGTGCAATGTTAATCCATATGTCTGTGAATCGGATTCCAGAAGAATCAGGAATTTTAAATTTATGGAATAGGGCTACTGTTCGAGACATATATTTTCTTTGTTTTACATACAGAGTTTGGTTAGGGGAAAGAGTAGTTCATGACAACGTTTGACCGGCATTTTACTAAAGACTATAAATAGCTTCCTCATGATCAAAGAATTTCCAGAGTCTACTGCATTCCGTCCATAAGATTATAAAAAGGTCTGATCCGCAAATATCTACTTGCGGTCGCACCTTCATTAGAGCTGTAGCTGTAAGGAAAGCAACAAGAACGTGAAAGCTCATCTGTACTGACGGAAGCTCTTAGGAACCTCGCCTCGGGTATGGCTGTGCGTGTTGGTGGTGTTGAGGATAATGAGACACTTCTGCTTCTACACGACGTGCCACGAGCAGCGACGCAACGAGTCGGCTTGAGACGTGTGTACAGTTACACGATCACTCATCAGTATTTTCACCGCGATCATCGGCGCCCTTGACCCCGTCGAGGTCACACTTTTGATTTCCTGGACTAAGTCGTTTCGCGAAGCACCGTTAGTGGATGGAATATTTGCAGAGCGATGAGGCTGCAGAAAGAATAGAGGTTTTGTTTACCTTTCATCAACTCTTAATACCACCAGCTTGTTAATTTGCACAGGTCATTAAGTACTGGTTTTGCATCATTTGACATATCATTCAGGACAGTTGAATGGCCTTGTCACATATATAGTAACACATTCATCAATGATAGGAAACCCGCATCACATTATTTTAATAAAATAGAGTGAATTGTTTACATGTTTATGAGTTTTAGTGAACATTTCACTGTGACGCGAAAAAATGTTGAAATTCTGAAATGGATTGAAAGGGATTTTAAGTTCTATCGGGAATTAAAATGTCCAAGTAAAACTGTGTATACCTAATTCGTTGGAACCATACTTTAATTATCATAAAAATTTATAATTTATGTAGTGTTAGTAAATTTAAATACATCTGAGAAATATGTGTTTAAAGTATTGTGGCGACACCGGGCGGGACAGAACACAAAATGGGACCATTTTAAGGGTATTTTACTGCTAAGATAAACAGTAAAATGAGTGTGTCGAAAAAGTAATCTAGTTACGGGTCAAATAAAAGTTAACCCGCATTTCATTCTATGATCAGATACTTTGAGTTAAAACGAGATTTAATTATGGTAATTTGTATGTTTATTAAATAAATGCTGATCTTCGTTGCAGAAGGAACTGCCCCTTGGGCCCTTTGCCAGCCCCCCTTTAACCGTCGACAAGAAATATTTCTTGTCGGCGTTAAATGTTATTTAACATTTACGAAATTTCGTAAATGTCATGTGTTTTTAATGTCATGTAAAAATATTAGCAATTATGCTAAATTTTTTAAGAATTTTTCGAAGGCCAAGCAACGAAGGCTAAAAACAGGCCGAACCCGGGACAAATTGCAAGATTTGTCTTTTTCATCAGATCTTATTCAGAAAAATTCGCTGATTACAACAAAAAAAAGTTTTACGCAGAGATGTGAAGGGAAATTGCCCAAAATTACGTGTAAAGTTCAATTTTGAGAACATAAAATATTTTTTTTAAGAAACACAGAACACATTTTGATATTTGTTTTCAATAAAAAGTATGTATTATATTAGGATACAATACTCGAAAGAAAATTGGGTGATAATATTAATTATTTTTGGATTTATTCAATGATTTAATAAAATGACGTCATTTAAATAATTAGTCGTAGTGACATAACTAAAGGAGATAGAATAAATGTTTTTACGGGAAAATGTTGGTAATAAAGCCTAATATTTTTGGTATGAATATGATCAAAAGTTCACCACGCATCTACTTATTGTTGTCAAACAAAATTTTAATCAAATTATATGAAAAATTCAACATCAATATAACGCAATTATTGGCATAACGGCGGAACTGTTTGATCAGGAAATGTTGTCCCTTATAGAATTTTGATGCCTGATAAAACCTAGCCCAGAGAGAGATTTGGGACGCCATTTTGAAATCGGAAGTTGCATCATCTTGAAAACGGCTGAACCGATAATAACGGAACTGGTGGCAATTGACTCCAACGGTCATATGACAAAACAGATCAATAGTAAAACCAGAAATTACCAATAACAAATACCGGAAATGACGTCACAAATATTCAAAATTCTTCTAAAAACCCCCTGTTCAACAATAAATACATTATTCTGGCTTGTTATAATGTAATATATGAATTTATTTAAACAAAAATCTATGTGGCATTGTTTTCAGTCGCCATTTTGAGAACCGGAAGTGATTCCATAGCTCGGAAAAGTATTGGAATGAAATCAAATACCAATTAATTAAGTGGATACCACTCTGTGTCTGGAATTAGTAAAGGTTTTAAGCCTTATGCCGGAATAATTTTATGTCGGTACAGCATTATAACTAGGTACCAACATTTTTATTACCATGATATAACCATGTTAAAACTTATTATTTTATCATTATAAATAGCGACTTTTACAATTAAATTCATAAAGATATGCATTTGTGTATTTATTTAATGTACTTATTGTTAAATAGGGGGGTTTAGAAGAATTTTGAATATTTGTGACGTCATTTCCGGTATTTGTTATTGGTAATTTCTGGTTTTACTATTGATCTGTTCTGTAATATGACCGTTGGAGTCGATTGCCACCAGTTCCGTTATTATCGGTTCAGCCGTTTTCAAGATGATGCCACTTCCGGTTTCAAAATGGCGTCCCAAATCTCTCTTTGGGCTAGGTTTTATCAGGCGCCAAAATTCTATAAGTGACAACATTTTCTGATCAAACAGTTCCGCCGTTATGCCAATAATTGCGTTATATTGATGTTGAGTTTTTCATATAATTTGATTAAAATTTTGTTTGACAACAATTAGTAGATGCGTGGTGAACTTTTGATCATATTCATACCAAAAATATAAGGCTTTATTACCAACATTTTCCCGTAAAAACATTTATTCTAGTTCCTTTAGTTACGTCACTACGACTAATTCTTTAAATGACGTCATTTTATTAAATAATTGAATAAATCCAAAAATAATTAATATTATCACCCAATTTTTTTTCGACTATTGTATCCTAATATAATACATACTTTTTATTGAAAACAAAATTATCAAAATGTGTTCTGTGATTCTTAAAAAAAATATTTTATGTTCTCAAAATTTGAACTTTACACGAAATTTTGGGCAATTTCCCTTCACATCTCTGCGTAAAACTTTTTTTTGTTGTAATCAGCGAATTTTTCTGAATAAGGTCTGATGAAAAAGACAAATCTTGCAATTTGTCCCGGGTTAAATGCTTCGTTGCTTGGCCACAGTCAGGATGGTAGGAAGGGATGTGCGTTGTGAAAAATATGCGACCGAGACAGGGCTCGAACCCTTTCCACTAATATTTTTTTGTTAAATCGAATCTGTAAAACATTTAAAATTCTTCATTCCACGAGGGGGCAATAGCCCGGCGCCTTTGCACATCGGTACGACATGGCATCTTGTTGACGGTGTCAAATCGTCTACCTATAATGTTCGGTCCTTGGCCCTGGTTCTAGGTGGCTAACAGTGGGTGGTTGGGTGGGTCAGAGGACACCCACCATGCCGATTAAAATCCACATACATGAGTCAAGCTATGCATAGCGATCATGAAATCATAGATCGTGCATCGATAAAGCCGATACCTTACGAGACGAGCATTGATTCTCTTCATTGGTGTGAACATTGGCAGTTTTGAACTATAAGCGAGTCAAGTGAGCGTTACTTTGGGACTCTTCGCTTCGCCACTTTCTCTGTTTGTTTGTTTATTTGTTTCGTTTATTAGTTTATTTGTGTTTTTGTAGGCAATGCCCAGACCGTTCAACCGTTCAATCAATCGATCTGAAATTTTGTACACAGTCAATAGCGGTTTCGAGTAAAGTTTTTGAACAGAATCTTGTGATTTTTTGACAATTAAAAATGGAAAATGGAACTTTAAATTTTGCATGGAAGGCTCGATCGCATTACACAGAGCGTTAGTATATTTCTATTACATTATCTACGCTATGTGTGACACACTATCTTCCCAGACCTGTGTAACTGGAGGACCCTCCCTTCAATCCCCCCCCCCCCCTCCCCCCCCCCCCCATTACTTCCATGCATTATGGGTCTGTGGGAATGCTTTTCCAGTTGTTAATTTTCGTATTTGGACACACTGTTTTGTTCATTTGTTGAGCCCTAAATAAGTTTTATTTGCACCCCCTGCTTATAGAGGAAGTTACAGCTCTATAATAGACATTGGAAAAAATTAGGAAGACCATAATATAGTACAATAAAATGCGTCAAATGATCAGTGATAATATCTTTGAAATCTTATTGGAGAAATTAGACAAATATTTCAAAACAAGCCTAACATGTCAATTACTTTTAAAGTTCTTATAGATTTGTCTGAAAATTGTCAAAAGCTTCTAAACTGTTGGTCCCAATGACCACAACAAATTTGAGGGGTCGCTCGCTCATAAAATATTTTTTAATTACCAATTTCGGACTTCCATATTTGTGTTTCATGTTTACTCGACATAATATCACGACCATGTTTTAAGTGAACTCGTGACTATAACCTCTGTCCTGTGCGCAGCCGCGTGGGAGCTCGACGAGCACGCCGACAACGAGCTGCGCGAGCGGAACCGGCGCCATGTGGTGTACGAGCCGCTGGTCAGACAGTTCGGCGGCTGGCCGGGCGTTCTTCCCGTCGGCCCCTGCTTCACGAGCAAGGGCGTGTTCGGCCACTGCACGAGCTTCAGGAAGTGTTACCCCTACTTCAAGCTGCCGGAGCTGAGCAACTGGGAGACGTGGATTCTCGGCATGTACGATACGTGTAGCTACTTCTCGGCGTCGGGCAGGCAGGTGAGGATCAAACTTCAGATAATGATGCGGATGAGAAATGCGATCTCTTTCTGATTACCTTTTCTGATTACCTCAAGATCGGACAACTTTGAGTTACGAACCCACGTCACTGAACTGGACTGGCAATTCAGGGACGTGTTTTCGAATACCACAGTGGCAAATTAATAAAGTTGGGAATCAAATTGCTCTGACTCTACCATAGAAGCAAAAGAGCGGATGTACATTTTCTCGATTTTGTGTTATACACTTTTGGAATCATGAAGTCAATCTCTATCAATGACCAATAAACTATATTCCATATCTACCGGGTGGCGCAAAAAAATCCCCTGATTGAGAGGTTACTATATCGAAACTATTATAGATAGGATTCTGAAATTTGTACACTTATTAGAAAACATACCAACATTTAATATGTGAACGTTTCAAAAACATTACTATAGTAGGAAAAAAGTTACAGCTGTTCAAATTTGGTGGTCAAAAAAGTGATTATACGGAGCTAAAATAGCGCGCGTCCAGAAAACTTCCAATGGCCGGGACGCGGTTTCTTCAAACTACGTATACGATATCAAGCTGCAAATTTCAAATTATATTCAAAATAGATTAAGATCGATTGTGTAGAAATTTCAATCAATATGAATATTTGTTACGAAAGTTATTGAATCTTGAAGTTGATCTTGAAAAGAGAATAGTGGTGGAAAAATCACTTTTATTAGGTACGTTTGTAATAAAAGTTTAGATAATCTCATATTCAGATTTTACGCTCAACTTTAAAATGCCATAATTTTCGTTCCATTCATTCAAATTGATTGACATTTTTACACAATCGATCTCAATATATTTTCAATATATTTTCAGCTTGATATCGTACGTAGTTTTGAAGAAACAGCGTCCCGGCCGCGTATTGGAAGTTTTCTGGACGCGCGCTATTTGAGCTCCGTATAATCAATTTTTTGACAACCAAATTTGAACAGCTGTAACTTTTTTTCCTACAATAGTAATGTTTTTGAAACTTGCACATATTAAATTTTGGTATGTTTTCTTATACCTATGTGTACAAATTTCAGAAACCTATTTATAATAGTTTCGATATAGTGACCTCTCAATCAGGTTTTTTTGGCGCCACCAGGTACAGTTATTTACTTTCAAAAGACTGGTGCTATAGTTATAAATTATAGATTGATCGAAAAGAATTGAATTGAAATGGACTGCCGCCCTTCTACCACTGAAACGATAATCAATAATTACCATTCTACATTTAATGTTATTAATGATAAGAAATATGTAAACATTTCCCTGTGGTATGGTAACTTTGGTTGGGATTCAATAATTACCTACCTACTTTTAACAATCATAAGACAGCGCATGACATGTTATCTTCAAGTGTGATTTCTTGTCAATGCACCTCAATATGAATGAATGACGGATGATTGTTATTTGCTTGTTGACAGAGTGTTCAATGTTCAGATGTTCGGAGTATGCTGTTCGAACCCCGGCAATCCCCGACCCCCCGAGTATGCGCCCCCCGAGGAGCCCGCTCCCATCGGTCCGCCGGCGACGACCACAACAGTGAAGACCCCTCCTCACAACCCCAACAACCCCATCCCGCCGAACTGGCCGCCTCCCCTGCCTACTCATCCCCCAGATCACACCATCCCCCCTCTCCCCACGCACCCACCCTCGCCGGGCTGGCCGGGACTCAACCCCGGAACCACACCGAGCCCCCCTAGACCCCCACCCACCATGCCGCCCACAAGTAGACCCCCGGTCCCCGTCTGGCCCCCAGCCATGATCACTCATCCTCCACCTAAACCTCCGCCTACAGCGCAACCTCAGCCCCCTTCGTGGCCTCCTGCCATTATCACCCATCCTCCACCTAAGCCTCCGCCTACAGCTCAACCTCAGCCCCCTTCGTGGCCTCCTGCCATTATCACTCACCCCCCTCCTGTAGCTCCCCCTACAGTTCAGCCCCCTGCCTGGCCTCCAGCTATCATCACCCACCCTCCTGCCAAGCCACCTCCCGCAAACCCTTGGCCCCCGGCGCCACCTCCAGGACATCCTCCCACCCACCCTCCTATGACGACTCCAGCCCCTGATATTGGAGGCGGCGCTTTCCCGGGCGATGCATCGTGTGGGGCAAAGAACGGCTTCCAGGAACAGGAGCGCATTGTCGGCGGACAGAACGCGGACCTTGGAGAGTGGCCTTGGATCGTGAGTAACCATTATAAAACAATGAGACAATAAAGACTGTTTACTAACTGGTGGATACGGTTGCCATAATTGAGATGAGAAAATTGTCACGCGACAAGAAAGTTGTCATGTTATATGAATGCCCCAAGGATAGACATTCTGGTATCGATGGAGAGCATATTGTCATCATAAGCTGGCTCCAAGCTCATTGCCACAGTCATTAATACATATTAAAAACAGGAGGGAACCCAGTACAGATCCCTGGGGTACCCCTTAATCATTCTTCAAATGTTGCAAGTGTAAGCAAGTGTTGCTTGTCAGTGGAATGTATAGTGAATGATGATAAGAGATCAGTAAGTATAAAGTGTTCTCGTTGTAGGCGGCGCTGTTCAACGGCGGACGACAGTTCTGTGGAGGATCTCTGATCGACACGACGCACATCCTGACGGCAGCGCATTGCGTGGCACAGTAAGTCAACATCCCAGACTTCCCATCAGACATCCCCGCACACACACAGACGCATTGCGTGATACAGTTAGTCAACATCCCAGACATCCCATCAGACTTCCCCGCACACCACGCACAACCTACCATGACATCCCATCACTTGATCATTACATGGGGATTACGATAAAAAGCAGATTCAGAGCAGTAACGTATGAGAGAAGTGCAGTGGAAATCGTGATGTCACAGTGACAAAACGGATCTTACTTAGACCCTCAGTTCTTTCCGTATTCCAACAAATGTTCATGCTATTCAAGGAAGATAGAAATAAGGATGAGTGTCTCAGAACAGTGCTTTTGTAAAGTTAACTTTAATAGTTTCAAGCTGCAAAATGGTATACGTAACGCCTGTTAATTAAGGGCTTCTCTCGCTCCTGAACGAACTGGGTCACCATCTGCTCGATCTGTTCATTTTCTGCAGAATGAATAGGTCGTGTGGTGGTTATGTACCTGTATGTAAAGACCAAATTTAGCAATTTTTACCGAATCACTGAACAAACTACTATTTAATAAATGTTGCATGCATCTCTTTTAATCGATCAATAAGGTATTTGAAGTACCCCCTTTGGTCCTACTCTGTGTGGTCCTTTACCTCCTGACACAGAACTCTCTATGGTCGGCGGCAGACTGATTTGATACTGCTTTAGCATGGCTCGACCTAAATGCTCATGCTCGGTCATGCTGAAAGGGAATCAACTCGGCCTGTGACTGACCTTGAAGGTTATCCCTGGTTGTTGTCGGACTGACGCCGCGTGATGTTGCAGCATGAGCTCCTGGGACGTGGCGCGACTGTCGGTGAAACTGGGAGACCACAACATCAAGACCAACACCGAGGTGCATCACATCGAGAAGAAGGTCGCGAGGGTTGTCCGACACAGAGGATTCGACTCGCGCACTCTGGTGAGTACATGACCATTATGACCTCGCTAGTGCCAGAGTAGACGGTCTACACCGATCAAGTTTCTGAGAATTCGCTGTTATTTACAAGTGACTTTGCACTTTACTACATTCATTGTCCTTGCCTTACTAAGGAAAAGCGCGAAGCGCTATTTTTTGAATATCTCACCACTGTAATGAGATAAAGTAAAGGATTTGCGTCCTGTAGTGAGTCAAGTGATCTGGGTGACACTACAGCTGCCCGCACCTTCCCACCCTGTATTCTTCAACATCTCATTCCCAGACTCAATGGTCTAGTGGTCGAGTCGTCTATAACATGATGTGTGTTTCAGTACAACGACGTGGCCATCTTGACTCTGGACTCGCCGGTCACCTACAGCAAGCAAGTGAAGCCGATTTGTCTTCCGTCGGGAAGCGCCCTCTATAACGGACAGACAGCTACAGTCATAGGCTGGGGCAGCTTGAGAGAGGGTGAGCATTCCGCGAACTAACATTTTAACCATGCAAGAAGCAAACTTGAATTGAATGCTATGTCAAAATGCTTTGACGCTTTGTCAAAACTAACTACCACGTCCGCTAATATAAAAACAATTCTGTAGATTAAAGAATGAGGAACATTATTTTAGTACCCAGTTGAAATAACTGCTCGACGACTAAAAG
Organism: Leuctra nigra; assembly: GCA_934045905.1. Taxonomy (NCBI): domain Eukaryota; kingdom Metazoa; phylum Arthropoda; class Insecta; order Plecoptera; family Leuctridae; genus Leuctra; species Leuctra nigra. Next base: position 13,976,350 of record OW203762.1, read on the forward strand.
GTTGCAATCCAGGCCTGGGTTCGATTCTCGGGGACGTACTTCATGACAAACGTTTTTCGTGGTTTAGCTAAGCCGAGCGGCAAATACTGGGAAGTTTCCCTACTTATTAGCCACCGCCTCAATTTATAGCTTAGTTCAAAATTTAATAATATCTTTGGTTAAATATTGTCGTGGCTTTATAGAGGAGAGAGGTTTGTTTGAGTGAGAACAACTCAAAAGTGCAGAAAAGTTCCAATGTCGTTGCATTTTTTATTGTCCAACTTATTTTTGGGAAATTTTCAGCGAATACAATTGAGCATTAGTGTGACTCCATCTTGTGTTTTCTAGGAGGCCCGCCGCCCGCCATCTTGCAGGAGGTGAACATCCCCATCTGGACCAACGCCGAGTGCAAGGCGAAGTATGGCAACGCCGCACCTGGCGGGATTGTGGAGCACTTCTTATGCGCAGGACAGGCTGGCAGGGATTCGTGTAGTGTAAGTCGACCGATTAGAAGTATCATCGAAATACCCAGCGTTTTAATTTGTTCAATAATACCATGGGGAAATTCCTGGTGTAAATAAAGCACATCGTTTCTTCTTTGCATTTCCAGATTAAAGTCGAACACAAAAAAACAATGTCGAATTTTTTAGAGCATTTCGATTCTAGCAAAACTATGGCAAAACAAAAACGTTCTCTTACTCCAGTGAAAAGACGGGTACACAAATAGAATGTCATGGAATCATAATCAATTAAGCTTGTCTTTCGCCATCAATCTTCATATGCCTCCTGACTGAGGTAATTTCGTGGATTTCCTCAGTCAGTCGATCCTGGGAAAGTATCGTACTAACAGACAACGACTGCCTCCTTCCCACCGTGCGTCTATGTTGATGTTGCAGGGAGACATCGGGGGACCGTTGACCATCAACACCGGCCGCTGGACCCAAGTGGGCATCGTGAGCTGGTTGTTGACGCTATGTTGATGTTGCAGGGAGACAGCGGGGGGCCGCTGACCATCAACACCGGCCGCTGGACCCAAGTGGGCATCGTGAGCAGGTTGTTGACGCTATGTTGATGTTGCAAAGAGACAGCGGGGGGCCGCTGACCATCAACACCGGCCGCTGGACCCAAGTGGGCATCGTGAGCAGGTTGTTGACGCTATGTTGATGTTGCAAAGAGACAGCGGGGGGCCGCTGACCATCAACACCGGCCGCTGGACCCAAGTGGGCATCGTGAGCAGGTTGTTGACGCTATGTTGATGTTGCAAAGAGACAGCGGGGGGCCGCTGACCATCAACACCGGCCGCTGGACCCAAGTGGGCATCGTGAGCAGGTTGTTGACGCTATGTTGATGTTGCAGGGAGACAGCGGGGGGCCGCTGACCATCAACACCGGCCGCTGGACCCAAGTGGGCATCGTGAGCAGGTTGTTGACGCTATGTTGATGTTGCAAAGAGACAGCGGGGGGCCGCTGACCATCAACACCGGCCGCTGGACCCAAGTGGGCATCGTGAGCAGGTTGTTGACGCTATGTTGATGTTGCAAAGAGACAGCGGGGGGCCGCTGACCATCAACACCGGCCGCTGGACCCAAGTGGGCATCGTGAGCAGGTTGTTGACGCTATGTTGATGTTGCAGGGAGACAGCGGGGGGCCGCTGACTATCAACACCGGCCGCTGGACCCAAGTGGGCATCGTCAGCTGGGGCATCGGATGTGGCAAGGGGCAGTATCCCGGCGTCTACACTCGAGTCACGCACTTCATGCCGTGGATCACGAAGAACCTCAAGTGACGTCACTCTCTCACTGCTCGACAACAAACTGCAGGCATCTCCTTGGTCATTGCTCGCGTCTGGAACTAGTTTTTACAATTACATAATTATTGTATTTATCGCTATATTAGCGGAGTTATACTAATTGGACGAGAGTTTGTTATGACTAAGGACATTTCTGAAATCAGAAATCTGTGAATTTGTTTTCAGGGACTCAACAGAAACCCTTGCTTTAATTGTTTGTGTTGGAATCTAATCGGAACATAAAATTTAATTGTCAATGTGTTGCCAAAATTAAACTATGTCTAGTGAAAATAAAACGATAAAACTATTTGCCAACTGTGTTATGAATTGTTCTATTATTTAGCCATCGCGTTGTCCTAAATATGTTATCGTCATTTTCATTCGTTAAATAAAACCCTTGTCTGTGTTATAGGTAACATATTGAATATTAAATCTTTTTAAGAGTGGATAAGCATTGTTAAGAGCATGGGCGCCGGGAGGGGGTGGGGGGGTGGCACTTATCCCCCATGAATGTAAGGAAAAAATAAGTTATGTGGTGTGCTGCACCGCCCACGGTTATTCCCGAATAACTCGAAAAGTAAGTGCGCACTAATTATGGGAATGAGGGGGATCGAACGCACTAATTGTGCACTAATTACCTGTGTGGGTTTGAAAATTAGTGCGTCAATGGGCGGTGCTGCGTGAAGTTGGCACCGCCCATAGTAAAGTGCGTTTTTCTCGGAAACGGATGACGCACTAATTATAAAATTAGTGCCGATCGAACGCACTAATTGTGCACTAATTCATCCCACACATGAGATAATTAGTGCGTTAAAGGGCGGTGCTAACTTCACGGACCTCTTTATAGTCCATCGCCTGATAAGGGTGGGAGCTCCCCCCCCCTGCGGACTTGCTGTGACTATATTTTTTTGATAGATGGTCATATTTGAAGTGAAAATTCACTTGTCTGCACTTTGACCCCTGGTGGGTGTGGTGTAAAGGGGGGGTTAAAGTGCCATTTTTGGACTTTTTTGAGTACTTTATTAATTAATTGTGACCAGACGGTAAGAGATAGAGTCTTTCTGAACACATATTTAGAAATGGCATATAAAACTACACTGCAAAGTATATTTTAAAATCTCCTTCTACCGTCAAGTCAAAATTTTGACCTTTTCCAAAAAAATTAAAATGCTTTGAAAATTAAAAAAGTGAAAATCAACCAATATAAGGTTACCTTGAAAGATAATATAAGATAGTTAAAAGCCCTAATCAGTACTTGCGTCGCTCCCAAAAGGCAATTTTTTTTTTTTTTTTTTTTACATTTTCAAAAAAAAATTTACATACGTGATCAGAAGAAAATATTGTGAATTTTTTATCACATTCGGGAGTGGTAGTCATTAAGTGTAACATTATTTTGCATATGCCACCGAAACCAAAATTTCGATTTCTTCCACTTTTTGGGGTTTCTTAACTATGTTGGGCGGAATCACCCCCAACCCATGGGGATTTTCAGCGACCTAATTTTTTTGATAGAGGGTCATATTTTAAGTGAAAATTCACTTGTCTGCACTCTGGCGCCTGGGGGGTGGGGTGTGTGTAAGAGAGGTATAATTTGGGAAATTTTGAGACGTTGTACAAATAATTGTGACAATACGATAACATGTTTTATATATCTGATTTTATATTTGTAAATAAGATTTAAATATACACCCTTCTGTATATTTTTTATAAAGCGTTACCCCCCGGGGTCAAAAATTTTGACTTTTTTACATATGTTTGAAAAGTAGTGTTAATACATGAAAAACATATGAAAACAATTAAAACAGATCATATTAAGTAATATTTGTGGGTTTTCATGCTCTACCTCATCGATTGACGAATTTTGAATTTTTAAAAATAAATCCAAAATTACACCTAAAACCGCCCCAAAGCTACCCCAACCAACCGCAAAAGTTAAAACTAGTTAAATTTTACTGAAATTATAATGCTCGATCAAAAAAATAATAGGTTTCGAAACTTCGCCTGGTGGGGGGAGATTTTGCCCACATGCTCCGTTTTGTGGGAACATCAAATTCTTAGTTCAAGGTCACACAGAAAATAATGGAAAAAAAAATTGTAGGCATTTATCATAGAAGTAAATTTCTGCAAAGTGTGTTGAAAAATATTTATTCGTTGGTGAGTTATTTCGTTTCCAAAATTTCCCAAAATTTCACAAATTTTGCTGTTCAAGGTCACACAAAAAAATGCACCCTACATTTTTTTGAGATTTTTTAATGTTGATTTTGAATTTGAACCCCGATTTTAAATCGTGTGCTTGCATCAAAAGATATTCGGGTTGGAAGATTGTATAATTTTGACTTTTCGGGCCCCCCCCCCCCCCCCTGACCGCACCCACCAGGTGCCAAAGTGCAGACAAGTGAAATTCTACTACAAATTTAACGATCTTTCAAAAAAGTATTGTCTCCATGCGTCCGCAGAGGGGGGGAGCTCCGGACACCTGGGCGATGGACTATTAATAGTTATTAGTTTATTAGTTTTATATGCGTTTGAAAGTTTCTGCTCTAACTACCTACCTTGGAACTGAAGATTCCAAGTTGCCGTTATCACATATTTTCGAGAAATTTGACAGTCATAACACGCAAAATGTCCGTAAAATGTCAATAAATTTTGGATTTAAACACAGATTAGTCTGGAAATATTAAAAAAAAATATATATAATGTTGGTCCCAATGACCATGCAAAGTTTTAAGTTGATCGGTCAAACGGTTCTAGTTTAAATTTCAAAAAACACAGGAAGTATGGGTTTAAATTTTAACCAATGGGAGGATTTGACTGAAATTTTGTAAGATTGGGGACAATGTTGGTCGTAAAGACTTGTCAAAATTTCAAATTGATCGGACCAACCAATCTAATTTTTTTTTTAAATTTGAACCAATAACAGGATTCCTTTTAAAAACGATTCCAGAGACCACATAGATTACGTTAGTATGTGTGCAAAATTTCAGATCGATTGGTTGTGCGGTTTGACCTGGGCAGTAAATACACACAAAAAAACACACACACACAGAGAAAGTGCCATAAGAGTAGCGTGGTACTCGCTACGCTCGCTCAAAAAATAGCTCCTAATATCCGCCATTTCCCTAGTACCACAATAGCCACCAGAGTGCAGTCGTGTTCTTTGTTTTCTCGAATACTTACGACGTCAGCAACGAGTAAAGCTAATTGGGTTTTTCTATTCCAGTGATAGATAAATAATTGAATCTCAGAGAAAATATCCCATCTCCTAACTATAAAAATGGTCGAAGCTCAGCGAGACATTTTAACTATTTCTACACGTCGAGGGCCAGAGCGTTCAATACTCCTTGATTTTCAAGAAACCATGAGCGAAACATTAATTAGGAAAATAGAATAGCAAATTGAAGTGGATGAATCATAACTCACAAGTGAGCAACATGATACTTTTCATGACCAGTGAGTCAAAGAATCCGCAGAAGATTAAATTTCTAAAAAATATTAATCTAATTTAGCGATCTAGGTAGTACTACTTACTTTATGGTACTACAGTACAGGGATAGTTCAAGCTATTATGTACACTCCTGGACACTGAAATTGGCCCGCGGTCAATGTTCGGCTAGCATTTATTTATTTAAAGTAATTTTTCGGCCCTAAACTCACACTAGCCATCCAGTCTTTGTGCCAGAAAATTACATTAAAATAGGTACCTATGTAAATGTTAAATACTAGCCGTAGTGCCACTTGAACATTGACCGCGGGCCAATTTCAGTGTCCAGGAGTGTACATGCTTCCGATTATTATCTCAATAAGTCTATTTTATTTGCATCCTGCAAAAGGTTATGCATCCAACCTATGCGCCAGCCGCCTGCCAAGCAGTGGTATTATCATCGCTACTTGGGCTGGTGCTTTTGCGTTGGAAAGCAAAACCTTTGGTGGAATGCAAATAAAATAGACTTATTGAGAAAAAGAACGCCGAGAATTTAAACAATATCCTGAACTATCACTGTAGTATATGAACGCTGAGAGAATAGCACAGCAGTCACATCTGATTAATTCATTACCATGCGAGTTCACAGTAGGTACAGTTGGAAAACTAATGAAATGATGAACACCAACATTTTATGAACAACGTTTATATAAAAGCAATTATATTTACTACATGGACAAATTCACATAAATTCAAATTACTTATAATTGGGCTCAACAGAAAGAGAGTAAAATGGAGTTTGAATTTGTCTACAATATTGATTTACACTGTCTAATCTAAAACAAATCCACCTACCTACCTACCTAAATGTCTATAGTCAAAATCACAAGTCGCATCTTTTATTTCGTAAACATTTTTACATCAAACCATCGATTTATACATTTTGAACACAAATAAAGAACAATATGAGCAAATATTTCATGGGACAGGAACAGGATCCTTTATCTACCCAAGAACACCAGAATATATGGCAATCTCATATACCTGCACAGCAGTTGTTGCTCTTAATATGTTGTTCACCTGTCACCCCTTTTCAACACTTTCTCCACCAAAAATAGTAAATCACACAACGATATTTTGAACAGATTTCCGTTTGTGTGGAATGTAGCGGTAGAAAGTGGATACAAGCGAACAGACCTAATGAAGTAGTAGGAAACAATTGACACATATTTTGAATGCAGACCAGAAAAATAAATATGCATCATTTTACAAGGTCACACAGTTCTGCGGGCAAATTGTGGCGGGTTACTGAGACCAGATAATTACAGTCGTATTGTTAGTCAAGGTTAGGCCACAATTGTCGTAATGCCTAATGTTTAATGTTTAGTGTTTAATGCTTAATGTCTAATGTATAAGGAGGGCCAGAATAGGTTCTTATTTCAACTGTAGTAGCGCTAGTGTCTCCAGAGCCTCCTGAAGATTTACAGCCTTCATTTGAAACAAAAATCTGCTCTAAAATTAGTAAATTACTTATTTCGTCTAGTCAAATACATTACTATCTAGTTTAATATTATCTGCCACTTTTCTGCAATTTTTAATGTTGTTGTTACAAGTTCTGAATTTCTCCACTGCGCAGCAACAATAGTAAGTCTTTCTGATTGGCTTGTCGTAAGGTTTTTGTCATAAGAAATGGATTTTATTCAATTCTTATTTCACTGCGACTAAACACTAATCACTATTTCATGCTGTGGCCCATATCACATAAACCCTATCATCCATTTCTCTTAAACACTAAGCACTAAACATTAAACATTAGACATTAAGCATTGCGACAATTGTGGCCAGCATTTTCCTCTCGACTTAAAGAAACCATAGAAAACCCTATTAGGTAAGATGGCGGTGCAATAGGCACTTACACACTACATTGTTTGACAAAGTACGTTTAGAGAATGTCAGATATACTCAAACATACTGTAACTTTCTAAATTCATTGAAGTCGAGAAATTAATTCAATGAGGTTTACAATAAAAACAAATGTACATAATATCCTTATGAGATTAAAAACAGGCTTCATTTTTACTTGGATATACTGTATAGGAATTCATAGATTTAGCATCACAGAAAATTATAAGACTAAGACTTACTAAAATGTATTAAATTTTATCACACAGCTACTTTCCACTGCCATTATAACAATTTCAAAGTGTCACTCGCACTCTTTATCCCATATTTATCAAGTGTCAAACTAACAATCTGCTTTGCTAAACAAACTTGACACGATTTAACAAGGAAAAGATCACAAGAAGTCAGTTTATGGCTATCCTAGTATTTTATCATTGTGATAAATATTTGGCTAATCAAAAATTACAAAATTATAATAATAGTAATGAAACTATACAAAATTTAAAGAAACTATTGAAAACTATAAAGAAACAAGAGTTTCTAATAAAACTGATGTCACTAATGTGGTAGCAATGAATGAATGAAAGAAATTCATCAGAAAGAGAAGCGAATTAAAAAAAGAGGTTAAAAGAGAGTTGTTGTAAAATCAAGGCTCGAAGTTGGAAACATTGAGATCCTGTAGAGTGTTGCGAGCTGGAACAAAATCAAACGAAACAACTATGAATCATTGGCAAGGTAGTGGCATCAGTGCTCTCTGTCTACACTGCTTTAATGTTCCCCTCAACCTTCTGTAGGTAAATCACACGTATTCCTTTGATAAAGGGAAAAACTCACTAAATACTGATTCCAACTGATGTGGGAAGTGAAAAAGAGGCTGAAACAAAGAATCTGACGGCTGGTAGAGAGCTCAGTTAGTAGAGCTCTCGTCTGACAAGTGAGAGGTCCCGGGGTCGAGCCCTGGTTCGACTGAATTGTTTTCATCCACTTACCTTGAAAGTAGAAGGTGTCTAGGTTGTCGTCTGTCTGAGGAACAAAAGGGCCGTCTTGGTTTAACAGCTGGTCCCAGTCGATGTCGTCAAACAGCTGCATGGCTTTGACACCATCTGCCGCCGGACGCAGCGCGGGGTCGAGCGTCAACAGCTGGTTGATAGCGTCGGTGGCGGGCTGAAAACAACGTAGTCATTTAGGGCTGGAGTTAGCACTCACCCGGCAACGAGAATAATTTCTGCTGAGTAAAATTGACATAAAGATCATAGGCGTGCGCAGGATAAATCATTAGGGGGGGCCAACATGGACGCCGGCAGGGATTAATGAGAGGGGGATAAAGTCTAAGGGAAAAAATTGCCACGGGTGAAGGGGGGTGTGGGGGGCACGCCCCCCCACCCCCCTTCACCCGTGGCAATTTTTCCCCGCAGGGCATTTTTTGGTTTTTTGACACTTTGAAATCAATTTTGAGACGTTCTGACAAGCATTTTTTACAAATTCATTTTTTTTAAATTTTACACAGCTTTTCATTACAATAAGGTGAGGGGTGCATGCCCCAAAATATACTAAAAAGAAATTTTTAGGGGAAAAACCTAGAAATTCATGAAAAAATTGTGTTTTTGGAAGATACTTTATAGACATTGTTTTTCAAAATATTGTGTTTTTGATCAACCTAGTACTTGATTCCAGTGAGTTGAGCAACTCCAGTATGCCCCGCAGGGAGATTTTTTTGTTTAAACCCTTTTAAAACAAAATTTTGACACTATGAGGACCACATTTTATAATTTTTTAGTTAAGGCTGAGCCATTAGGGGGGGGCAAGGCCCCCCCGGCCCCCCCCGTGCGCACGCCTATGATAAAGATGTCACGTAACTGGTAACATGTTTTGTTACGTTTGGCCATTGACTTCCACTCTATATGGGATTGTGGCTTCTAAGTTCTATAGCTACAGCACTGAATGCTATCGCCAATGTCGGATGCCGCACTGCTTTACCAGATTCTGGCAATGTAAAGACATATTATTAATTTTGTTTAATGCCACGGTCGGTCTACAAATATATAATACGACAGCATCAAAAGCATATTGTTGTACTGTGTCGTCAGGTTTCCCTGCAATCTCGTCAAATGTAGGACGATCTCAGCCGGACGCGAGAAGAATTTTACCTTGGTATATATGTAAGAAGGGGTCGGTATTGTATGTCACTAGAAATCAACGACAGTCTCGCAAATCCCCTAGAGCGGTAGTCAATGGTTTGGCGATGTGTTGGTCCTGAAAAGGACCGTTCTCACGACGTGTCAGAGGTCATACTCCCGAAGTTAGTATTTGCGTGTCAGTCAAGGACACGAATGATGGCCACGCCAAGAACACACGGGCCCGCATCTGGACAAGAGATCGACTTACCTCCGAGAGAGCCTCGTCACCGACCGGCCACTCCATGGAGCGTGCGAGGATGTTCTCGAACACCGCCTGCACGCTGTCGTCGCTGAACGGAGGCACGCCGGTCATGAACTCGTAGAGGCACACGCCCAGCGACCACCAGTCCACGCCCGTGTCTGCAGGCAATACATTCACTACATTTCAAACACCAGTTTCAGCGTTTCAACATTTCAAAAACCATTTGTTTATATTTATAAATTTATAATGTTGTTGATGATTTCACACTTACCCTACATAGATTAACTACCTAGGTACTAAAGAGAGAATTCAGTGAACAATTCTAAGTTTAAACCTTACCTATCTAACATATAAACAATAATATCAGAAACAACACTCAATTGACAATTAGGTATAAATTAACAATCAATCAATTGTATTCATAGCTTGCACAACCATCTTTGGTTTTATATCAGCAATGCAAAATTATTGAATTTTCCACACATATGACGGACATTTTGTTGGCTTGTTGACAAGTCAGATTGTAACTTTATAAAGGTAAATCGATGAATTTTTGCAATGTGAGCGATTCCTCTTCGTACTAAAGATATCTCCGGAGCCAATACAATATCCCAGGTACCCATTAACTATATAATATCATAAAAAAAGCAGAGAATCACAGCTATTCTGCGTGCCATCAATATGGTGACAGGCAACAATGAGATGAGATCACGGCAAGCTATGAATTGCACCTGATAATCCAAGGTCTACTGATCAGCAACTCATATCACCGACATATTACACCAATGCACTACAAGGCAAGTGCTAATAAACACTTTAAAAGTGTTCCAAGTGCTACGGAGGTATCGTGACTGCTCGCTCACCATTGCTCTGTCCCAGTATGAGTTCCGGCGCGAGGTAGTCCGGTGTGCCGAGGATGCGCTGGCTGCTGAGCTGGCCGCGGCGCACGGACTTGGGCGTACGGTACGAGGTGAAGTTCTTGGACCCGCTGGGCGTCACGGTCGCGATCGGACTCAGATCGTGCTGTCGACATCACACATTGCACTCAGTTAGACGCCGTGGTCAGGGATACTTAGTCAAGTCAGACTTATGAATGGTAAAAACTAAAAACATTGCCTAACAGCGTATGTGTGATTGTAAATGAGGAAAATTAGTAAGAGAAAATGAGGAAATTAAAACAGATGTGGCTAGCGCTTCATCTTACAATAGTAGGTGAGCTCTGATTTCATTGATAATAACAAAGGTTGATTGTCAAGAAATTCTGACCAGCAGCTATCAGTTTCATTCAAATACATACAGTTTTACTTTGGCGAAAAGTGTTACATAAAGAAACATACCAAATTTGTATAGCTGCTACTAGAACTGGTATATTGGAACTACTTTTCCAGTCTAGTACTGTATTTTATTTAGTCCTTGCATTCCAACAATGCAACAATTAAATATATAAATGCCTATTTAATTAGGTACTATGAACAAAATCACAAACCCCCCACATGTGAATAATAATAATCAGTGAACATCATGCACCTCCGCACAGGCCAATGGCTTATGGAGGTGCTATGATTTCAGATTTTTACTGTATGACTGTTTTTACTGTTTTAATGTATGATGTACACTCCCCCAAATAATAAACGGTACTTGGTATAAAACGTATTGGCTGCTGGGCCGGTTCCTTGACAATCAATCCTTGTTATTATCAATGAAATCAGAGCTCACCTAAAAGAGTTACTAGATAATGTGTTAGCACTGACTTCATGGGATGATGCCATCAAACCTTAATCAGTCAATTCATTTTCTTTCGAGTTTCGTTTATTATTTGGGGGAGTGTAGTATATGAATAATAAAAAATGAAATGAAATGAACCAGCATTACGCTTACAAGTGAAGAATGTTTCGCTTCCGCATGGTTGGCAACGACGGTCTGCGGCAGATCGAACCTCGTCGCCTTTACGACCGCCGGCTTGGAGGTGGACGACACCGGGGTCGTGAAGACGCAGTCCGCCTCCTCCTCCGCCGACATCCGCGTCTTGAGAGCGCTTCTGAGCGGCGTAACGGACATGGGCTCCGAGAACACCTGGAACGCCTTCACCTCGGTCGACGCGTAGCTCTTCGCTCTCTTCGGCGTGCTGCCGGACACGTTCAAGTTGAAGATCTCCTGCGTCAAGCCGGTCGATCCCGTCGAGCCCATCGACACCGATGCCAGCAGCTTGTGCTTGCGCTTGATGGACGTGCGCTTAGGTCGCTTGAACGAAGTTCGAGGGGACTCTGTCTGCTCTTGCCGTAGTTCGATCACGTCCGGGCCCGGGTTGGGGAAACCGGAATCCGGGCTGCAAGTGCATGAGTCGGTGCACGTGTGATACGAGTCGCTCGACTCGGCGACCTCCAAGCTGTGCTCGGCGGATTGGATCAAGGTCGTGATGCCGGACAATTGGCTGTCGTTGGATGTGCTGTGAACGGAGTCGGCGGAGCTCAGGCGGAGACTGCGAGCTATCTTCTTCTCGGGGAGATACTTTTCTCCGCTTAGTGTGCTTTCATCTGGAAAGAGGTGAATAAAATGTCAAGTAAGACTGCACTACACGCAGTATTATTAAGTATCAGACTAGGTATTTCATTATTATGATGAGCTAATAATGGGCATTTGTCTTGTGTAGAACAAAATAAAAATAGAGTCACTTTAATTTATTTACTGAACAAGTTCAGGTACTACTTAGACAGTAAACATTGCTAATGAGCCCTATAAAGAATGGAATGACAAAATTATATTTCCTATTCGAATGATGCAATGTTTTACTAGTAAAACATCAAGCTATACCGCCATCTCTAAATCCATTAAGTCATTAATTTACTATTACTTGTTCTCCCAGTTCCAAAAGCTGGTAGTGGTAGGTAGGTAATAATACGTAAATTACTACAACATTAAACTTCACAGTTCAAGTTTTTTGAAAATCAATCATCAAATTGATTTGAAACTTGAAAGTCTTAGGTAGTACACAATGTCAGAAAATGCTATTTACGGATAGGATTTCCTATCATCTCAATTTCATCAAGACTGTGACTTTACTAATACACCCCGTCATCGTAAGTCCTTGGAGTACTAACTTGTAATATCACGAAGAGCACTGGGTCCACTGAACCGCTGACTACAGTATATCGCGTTCATTTGAAATACAGATGCAGTCTTGTCGTCTTCAGTCTTTGGCGTGGAATGTTGTCCCTTGCCGACACTCTACAAACAGAGGAATTGTAATCAGTCGGAGTTAGGAACCTAATATAGTCCATTGACGAAACAAGAGGACATGTTTCCCAACAGACTTGTACATTCCAACTTTGCCCCGTCACAGGCTTTTCGTTTTCAACTTTTCAGTCATATTTAAATTTTGGTAAAATTTAGTGATCCGCTTAAAGTAATTTTAAGGGAAAATGCATACTGCTCTTCTCACATTTCAGTAGTAGTACATACCTAACCAAGGTCCGCAGGAATTAAAACACTTTGCCATTTTAAAAAGATAGAAAAGAGCAGATTGTGACCATGGGTGTATGAAACAATTAGGTAAATAGGTAGTAAATTGACAACAGAAAATTCCTAAAAATAAAACAACTGTCAGATTTCTAAGGTAATACAAACACAATACAAGCAACATACAAACGACAGATGAGACGTTAGCGACAGCAGCTGTCCCGGCGTCCGTCTGAAGACGTCGTTCAAGTCTGGCGTGTGATTGACAAGATCCGAGAGCTCCAGATCTTTGTGAATATCCACCTTGCTCAGTCCAAAGTCTGTCAGCTTGACGTGGCCTCGTGCAGACAAAAGCATATTGTCCGGCTTTATGTCTCGATGGACGATGCCGTGATTGTGCAGGTACTGGAGAGCCAGAACAACTTCCGCGGCGTAGAATCTCGCCATCTTCTCCTCGAAATAGCCGAACGAACTGAGTAGAGACTTGAGATCCCCACCGCTCATATACTCCATGACTAGATAGATATTTGACTTTGATTGTAATGAATAGAAGAGCTGGACGCAGAACGGACTCCGCGAAAGAGCCAAAGCTTTACGCTCGGAAACTACCTGGCTGACCATGTTCTTATTTATCATGTCAGATTTCTTCATTACTTTAATGGCATACAAAACATCTTCGTTTGTTCTCTTAAAGCCCAGGAACACTTTTCCATATGCACCGCGACTTATGGGCTTGATGATGTCGAAGTCGTCAATGACAGGAGGCTGCTGAAATAAGTTAATTTATTAGAAGAGGAAAGCAAGGAACATCCCTTATACATACTTAGCAATTGTGATGATAGGGCGATGCAAAGCTAGGACGCAGGTCGGTCACTAGTTGGCGCTAGCGTCGAGGGATATCACTTTTAAATCAGAATATTTCTTGAGACACAGTCCGTATTTGGTCTGTATTTTCATGTATTATAAAAATTGATGTTGATATTTGGTTAATTACCGAAAGAGTGGATAATTATTAGAAATTGTAAGTGTAATATTGATATTTTGATCGTGTAATGACAGGTGTCGTATTTTTTTTGTTTCCAAGGTTCTCTTGAAGAGCTCACTGCATAATGGAAACAATGAAACAACTGAGGGAGAGGGAGTGTCGTCTCGTTATGACATGGATTTTGACTTAGAGATTGCTTAATAAATTATATAATACTGTCCAGTAAAAAACGGTTACTATCTTAATAGGAAGTAGATGGGATCTCCTTATTGAGTTGACATTTCTCCATTAGAGCGGGAGAAAGTTTGGCAATGTCCCATAGCACTGTATCATCTTCACCAATGACCGGATGTACGTGAATGATATTTCGGATGGACATTATCCGTTGTTTTGTGGCAACATAACAATGGGGCAATGTTGAGTTCGTATCAACCTACCTACCTACCTATGTCCGTCCTGCTTTGCATTAAATGTCAATTGTGTTGTGTATAATAGGCCTTGAGCAACCACGTACCTACAACGGTTAGGTGTGGTCGGTGACATGCAAAGATGAACCCTACATTTAGCATTGCCAGGTATAGGCCGGCCCATGCTAGAGAGGGTTCATCTTTGCCTGTCACCACACCGACCATAGGTGACACACTCCTAGACAAGTTACCTAGTACTAGGTAGGTAGGACCTAGGTAACCTATACATATTTTTTGCCATTATCACCATACCTACATAGTACTACATACTAATACATAGATACTAATGCTACATGTGAGTTATTACCAAACTGAAAACTAGCGGTAGGTAGGTACCTAATTATAGACGAGACGTCCACACGGCTGAACAACAAATGAAGGAAACTCACGATGTAAAATTTTCCTTCATTTACCTGTGGGAACATCTCGAAACATGCTTAAGTAGCATCCTGTCCTCTATTTGACTGGAACTTTGGAAGTAGGTACCTAGGATGTAGTTAGGTATACGGGTAAGGAAGAGAAAACCATGGTTTGCATTACCTTGGACACATGCTGTTGAATCAGTTTGTTATAGATTGAAGTCTCCTCTAAACTTTTGTTTGACACTTCCTTTTCCATTGTAAATAAGAAAGACGTTCTTCTCTTTCGAATCAACTCACTCAAATCAACACCAAAGAAAAGAATATTAGATATAAGATACTAGAAAATGCTAGAAAATATTAAAAGGCAGTTCTTTCTTCCTTCAAAATCGTGTCCTGACTTGTCTTTTAACTACATGTCCTTGAAAAACCAACCGCCACCGCCGAATTTGTTGACAATCATCCACAAGGCACTGAGAACGTTCCGTGCCGTTGCGAGTTTTAAACGTCACACTACCAACTGTTGAGGTTATTGACACTCTCCGCCCATCTCTGCGGGCGCAGCTCAAACCTGCGACAGCCAGATCCGCGAATGCTCAAAACCGCTACTTCTTGGTTCAAAACCGCTACTTCTTGGTTCAAAACCGCTACTTTTCAAAATGGCGGGCTGTCATGCTCATAGTAGCGAATGCTCAAACTGGCGAAAGTTCAAAATTGCGACTGTCATATATCGTACATTTGACAACATTGGTTCTGTAGATCCGTGAAGTAAGTACCAAGAGTTGTTTATACTACTTTATCTTGTCGATAAAGAAGTTTCTACTTTGTTTCGTTTCGTTCAACAAGTTTGTCTACCAAATTACTTCATGTTTAATAATAAATTAGAGCTGCAATGAAGTTAATGTTGTAATTTTTGGGGGGAATACATGAATAATATGGTACCTAGAGAACGTACTAAAAGTAGGTAGGTATGTGGTAACTGAAATCTTCAAACCCTTGAAAATAAAGGTTAGGTTGCCACCCTATTTTGATGTTAGAACTCCTTTCTTGCATCCATATTTCTAGCTTCCAGGATTATAGACGGGATTCTATTATCTCAATGCAAAGTGGTAAGAAAAGTCAAAAGAAACGCAGTTATATAGAATCAGGCTCTGGATCACTTGGCCAAAGTAAAAAGCGTATTTTGGAGGTAACGGATTGTTTGGCAGGTTCCTTGACAATGTCTATGCCTTGACTATGGACTTGTAACCCTCCTTGCATTGCAATTCAAACTTTGTTACTATCAATCAATGAAATGGAGCTCACCTATAAGAGGTAGATGATGTGTTGTCACTTGTTAGTATACCTAGACTTAATCGGGATCGGATGATGCCATCAAATCTATATGCCAATCCGGTTCTTTCCATTACCAATTAACATTCTAGATCAGGTACCTACCTAGTACCTACCTACCTATACAAAATGTACCTTCCTATATTATTAGTTGATAATTAAGGTGATTTCAAAACAAATGGAGTAATTCATTCTTGCATATTCTTTCAAACATATCAAAAGACCACATGAAGAAAGAAATTGGTCAAGTGTTCGGTCAAGACTCACCACAGCAATCGGAACTGTGGTTTTCCTTGATTGTCTGACAGGTTGAACAATGATGCTCAATCTGATAGGACGGAAATTGGAATCAAATTCACAGATCGTTAGGAATAAATTTTCTCATGAAAATCTGCTTCAAGTCGTGGGACTGAGTGTGCTTACACTCTTCACAGGGGAATTAATTAGGTAATAAGTTATTTTGGACAGTCTTCAGTTTCATCTGAATCTTGATACAACTGAGGACTGATAGGTACACTTATATTCAATATTCGCGCATTCGACAGTGGCGGCCCCTTCCCGGGACGGCAGGTGGGGAACTACAATTTTTCCTCGGATAACGGGCAGCTCACAGGAGGAAGAACGAACGATGAGTGTACAGACGGCTGTGAGCATGACATTGTCCACTGAATCCACTCGTCATTTTTTGCACATGGAACGACAAACATTTAGATTAGGTATGTATAGTTTGAAAGTAATGTGAAGAAAGAAAGTTAACATTACTTGCTCTGGGGATGAGCAACAAGCCACAACCAGAACATCTCCACAACATATGCTGCAATTGTAAGACGGACTTTACAATTAGAAGCTCCTGTGTGATGCTGAGTTAGATTTTTTTCATCAGCATACTTATACTACCAGGGAACAAACTGCACCAACACCACTTGTTTTGATACCAACATTACTAAAGGCAAGAGGATGTATCGGATCTGGCAACAAACGTTTACTTTTTCAATTTTAAACAATGAAAACGTAAAAGCTCCAGAATTGGCCTCCTGGCTGGGACTAGTATATTTTGGTGTAGAAAAACCTAAACTGTAAATGCATCCATCATCTACCTGTCATTTGTTCACTAATATACTTACTCGACTCGACGTGTTACTTTCATAGCTTCCAAGTTATCGATAATTAATTAGACATGTTGATTTTTCACTTGAGTAATAGTCCATCACTAAAAATTGGCAACCAAAATGTATTTTGGAATAGCTGTCAAAAGTAATATCGAAAAGTAAATGCATCGCGCCTCAATATCTTGTATAAGTGGTTGGGTTCGTTTTCTCTCCAGGTTGTTTTGGTGGCCAGTTGTAATGAAAAGCAGAAATCGTCTGCCTTCTGCAGAAAGTCACCAACTCGGCTCGTTGCATAGGTAGTTCTGAGATAATTGAGGTACAACCACGGTCTAAGAAGGTGCAACAAACTTGGCTCTGGAAAACAAACCGATGTAATTTATTGGACACTTTTAGATCTCACATCATAGACAGTGTAAAGAAGGATAGAAAATCTCTAAAATATACTTAGTTTTCAATAAACACTCTTTTTGTATGTTTCTGTGAAGAATAGTGAAAACTGAAAATTTAATTTTGTGTGCTTTTCCAATTGCAAAATTTGGAATTTCCATTTCCAGTTTGCGCTCTAACTGGACTAGAGAATTTTAAGTTTGCTTTCAACCCAATTTCAAAACATGTGAATATAGTGATTTATGTTAAAAAAAAATCCAACGGGGTAATACAGTAATTGAGCAAGCGAAGCGAGCATCTCCTTTTCCCTCTTTTGACACGAACGCACCTCTGTATTCTTTCTGTTTACTGACGATATTCAGGTCGCACCGTTTCTTCGATCGAGCTGAAATTTTGCACAAATGTTGGACCAACTCGGGTGTACTATGCAGACACTTTTTTTTATTTGAAATCGGTTGATTGGTTCAAATTTTAAAAAAAAATGTATTTTCTGATGGGTTGGTCCAATCAATTTGAATTTTTTTAAAGTTATTGTTACTTCGGACAAATTTTACAATGCTTCAGCCAAATCCTCCTAGGTATACTCTTTAAGATTAAAAAATAATCTTTCGATTGTTTGAAAATCAAAAATCTCCGTTTGAGTTCAAATTTGGCATTGATCAAGATTCAAGACCAACATTATCTCATATACACATTTTCAACTTAAACGGCTTGTATTTACAGACTTGTTGCCTTTTATGAGTTTAGAAATTGAGAGTCAAAAGACATTTTTGGAAAATCTTGACTCATGAATCAATGGACCACTATAGTCATTATCTTGCTATGTGACATCACGAATAAAACAGATGACAGAAGTATGTGGGCCGTGACCGTCAAGAAGGCTGTGACAGCTAATTAGCTAATGCTAAAGAGACTAGACCTACACTTCCCTCACCTCACCATGGGGAAGTGTAGGTTTAGTCTCTTTACCCCACACGTTTGATTGGCTCTCTCTCCCATTATGGACAGTGCTGCTCTAGTGTGAGTAAAGAGAACTTCATTGACTCCTCCCATCACCATTGGTCCATTATTCAGTTCTTCCAGATCCAGAGTGTATTATTGCGAAGAAAATCGTGTGTATTTTGATTGGTTGCCAGTGAATTCCAGTTTCTTAGTGATTCACATGCCAATGCTCGCTCATCATCATGTTTACTGGTATGGTTTTCTGACTTGGTTTGATGTCTTAAAATCCACTGCTGTTAATAAAGTCCAATCCAATTAGTGGGACTATTACTCCTTGTTACAGAATAATTTGTACATATATATATATATATATATATATATTGTGAGTATTTTACAGCACAGGCCGTTTCTCACACCCCAAGCGCCACCTCTCCTTGTCCACCCAATCATCTCTTCCAGCAAGTTTCTTCTCTCCATCGCATCCTCTACATCTTCTTGCCATTCTCTCGGCAGTCGGCCCCTTTTCCTCCTCTCTGGAGGGGACCAATGCCATATCTTAAGTGGCCTCCTGTACTTATAACAACTTGAAATTATCACTTAAAAATTTTTGTTAGGACATTCCTATTTTATAAGGACAGTTTAAGAAGCTCACCGTTAGGGTTGCCAACTGTCCGTAATTTCTCCCGACACTTCGGAATTGGACAACATTGTCCGAATGTCGGAATTACCTCATTCCGGACAGCATAATGTCCGGAATTGTTCAAATGTTACGTATCGTTCAAACGTTACAATTTTTCATATAATGATCATACTTGTTTTAGTCACACTAACAATTAAATTCTGTTTATAAAGCATATACTTACAACATGAAAAATTTGCAAACCTAGGATGTAATCTATGCTATTTCATTGATACAAGTATTATCAGCATTTATTAATTAGGTTTGCATTTTGATTTTTAAATTTAAATTTAAAAAATGAATGTATTTTTTTATTTTTTTATATGAGGTATATTACACATTGTATTACAAGTTTACAACATATCAAAAATGTAGAAGGGGAGGCAAAAACTTCATTACCAATTGATACTAATTATTCATGATATGATCTCATTCGATTTTTCATACAATGATAAGTACTTATTTTAGTCACTCTAACAATTAAATTCTGTTTATGTAAAGTATCAACTAACAACATGAATAATTCGCAAACCTATAGGATGTAATCGCTTCAATGCAATTTCATTAATATAAGTCTTATCAGCATTTATTAATTATGCATTATTCAATTCAAATTTAAAAGATGAACGTATTTTTTGTAATTTTTTATTTTTTTTAGTTTCATTACACATTGTAAGGGTGGCTGCATATCACGTGACTTTTCAACCAAAAAGCTACACATTTTCATTTGGAAGGGTTCAGTTTAGCAAATACTTTTCACTCATCAGATAAGTTAGGACACATCTGTTGGAACTTATCTACGCAGAAAAGAACTGCGAAAATAACTTATTAGATGATTTTACTTCCTTGCACCTAAATATTCTCAAATCAAGACCTGAAGTTTAAGGAAATCCTATGAGTTGCCAAGAACAGCAAACTTTAATCTAATAAAAGGGCACATATGCATCACAAACCTGACACAATTTTGCCAACAAAACATGCGCTCTTTCTTCATCTTTCCAACGAAATGTTGAGATATTAATTATATCCACTATTATGAATGTAATATTTAAAATAACAGCACTGGGTTTTGACAGCTTTCAAACGCGTACGGATACACACGATTTTCATTTATTTTATTCTGAAACCACTGCAAAAATAAATATTATTGACTGCAAATATTGATAAGCTCCAGTATGCAGTGAATTTCCTTCATAAATCACCTTGGATTACTCAACATGAACGATGTAAGGTATGTACTCATAGGTAACTATTTCTTTTGATCGGATGTAGAGAAATAAAGTCACGTGATATGTATTGGCCTTATGGGAAATTGTAAACTTCATTTAATTAGTTGATACTTATTATTCATGATATAATCTAATTCGGTTTTTCATACAATGATCATACTTATTTTAGTCAGTCACTCTATAGCCATTCAAATATGTTTATTAAAACTAACAACATAAAAAATTCGCAAACATATAGGATGTAGGAAACTGCTTCAAAGCCATTTCATTGGTATAATAAAGTCTTATCAGCATTTATTAATTATGCATTATTCAATTCAGTTAAATCAGAAACAGAACTTTTATCTTAGGTATGGTATGCGTCAATCTGTACATTGTCATTAATAGGTACATTAGTGTGTGCAACGTTTGATGATAAGCGATCACCGTCTCGAAAACTGGCACCCTTGATGACCTGCATAAGAAGTGTAGTAAACTAAACAAACAAAGGTCAACCTTCATCTTACTGGGGGGCATTTTTAACACCATGCTGGGGGGGAGAGGGAGGGAGGAGAAAGGAAGCAACCCAGCAGGGCGCCAAGCGACCACCAGCAACTGGTGTGAATTTTTCATAGCAGCTCGTTGATCTCAACTTTTTAATTTAATACAGGATCTTTCTCAATTATTTATCAGAATATTTTTATAAGATTGATTATAATATATCATTATATAATTTGTATTATGTGTCAAAGCGTATTTATTAAAAAAAATTACGTAGTTCCTTCCAAGCTAATAAAAAGGTTTCTAAAATAATCTATCGACACTTTCTCAATCATTAGAAATGATAACAAATCCTCCTTCCCTGACCTCTCAGAGAATGAAATCATTCATTCTTCAAAGAATTAAGTATGCAGGGTTCAGTTCATGAAAAATATTGAAAATTTGGAATGTCAGAACTTATGAGGGATTTCATCACATTTTCATATATTCAAAAAAATGTATTTGATCGTCAATGTATCCTACAAGAAGAACCGAGAATTATAAAAATAAAAAAATATATAATTCATTTCAAAACAAAATAAAAAATAAGTCTTGGAGCAACGAATTTTTACCGACCACGATATTTTTTCTTTCTTTCATTATTTTATCTTTTTCTTGTGATGCCTCTGCACACGTTGCGCCAAGCTGTTTAAAACTTTAATATACATTTAAAATTTTATCGTTAATATAATATTTGAAGTTTGAAGTCTTCCCTTATTTCAAATTCAGACACAGAGCCTCAGGCCGACCCTCAGTGACAGAATTGACACCTCATGTTTCAGACCATCAGTCAAAGAGCCAAGGCTGGAAAGGTATCCTCAACCTCCTTCCTTCCATCTGTCCATTCTCCCGTCATTATTTTGAGCCAAGTTACCGTAAAGTGTGACGTTAAAACAATTATTTTGTATGTTAAGCCCGACAATGCTTTCTTTTGACTCTTTTTTCGGTTCTTGATGCGATCGATATAGGATCACACCATCTAAAATATTGCGCAGTTTGTTTTTTTGAAGACAATTAATTGCCCAATTGGTTGAAAAGTCAGCATCATCAAGACCAACTTGTCGAATATTGATTTAAAAAATTATAGCTGCAGTGTGCAGTCCAATGTTTAAATCATTCTCAAGTGTTGCTGCAGCTTGGAGGGTATTGTATGAAAATACCCATTATGTAGTAGGTGGTCGATGGTTTTTTTGTGGGAACTACGAACAACAAAGAACTGCAAAGAACTACATTCACGACCTACTACAGCCTTGGAATTGCGCTAACGGCACTCTTTTCAACTGATATTAATTTAAAATTACCTTTTTTCAAGAATTGTGGCTCTTGGGCGGCGTAGTCATACCAAGATACGAAAGTGCGCTTTACGTTTCTCTTATTGAAATACTGTCACGTTTGGTCGATTTTAAGCCTTGAAAGAGCACTTTTTGAACTAATTTTTGGCTAAACTGCATTGAAAATACTCCCAGAATAGACATTGATACAATGATGCATAATAATAAACAAAATTTGCAATATTTTCTCCAAACTGTTGTTTTAAAAGCGAAACTAAGGCGCCCGCTTATTGCTGCAACTCGTATTTTTCGACAAAAATAATAATGAAACTAACTTTTACAAATTTTAATCAAATGATTCAGAAATGCAAAATCTGACTTGAAATCGTTCGTAGATTACAAAAAAATACAACAGTGATCAAAAACCTACCTGGGCTAGCCAATTAATTCATTTCTTATACTTGACATTTGTGTCCTTCGGCCGCGATATTGGACACAATTTTGAATGAGATGCACTATTTCTTACAGAATTGATTGTGAAAAAAAAAATTGATTTCCCACACCCAAGAGAAGAAAATCGAAATTAGGTGTTTTTAGTATTTATAGTCACTTTTAGTCATACTAATGACGAAATCATCAAACGGGGCAGGATTCGTGTAGGGGGAACTTTAGTAGAGCTAATGTAAAGAGTAATATGACTAGTGTATGTCAGAGTTGATTTATAGCCGATTTAGTGATTTATTATTGGATAGAACGCGCAAAAGTACGCCCATGCTTCGGAAGCGTATAAAACGCTTTCTAATAAATGTTATCGGACACTTGGAATATACGTGTCGACATAGCTCATGGACCGGGGAATCGAGTGTTTCAATCCTCAAGTTTCTAAAGCTAACACTTTTAGTTTACAAGCAAAAGGCCGTGACGTCTGAAATTTGATTTAAGAAATGACTTAAGTTATTAGATCATAAGGTCGAAAATCCTACCAAAAATTGCAGGAAATTCACCTTTATAGGTAGAACACTTTATAAAACTAGTTGACAAAACATTCATTACAATTTCACCCATTTATAGGCCTTAGAATTGCACTAACTTCACTCTTTTCAACTGATATTGATTTAAGATTACCATTTTTTGCCATGAACTGTGGCTCTTGGGCGTTGTCTAGTGCCAAAGATAGGTTCGAAATTGCGCTTTTTACGTTTCTCTAAGAAAAAGAGAAAAACTAAGAGAAAAAGTATCTATGTATCCATAAGATACTTTTAAAAGTATCTTGTATATCTGTATCTCGATACTTTTTCACCCAAGTATTTGTATCTTGATCTGTATATCTCGATACTTTTTTCACCCAAGTATCTGTATCTCGATACTTGAAAAGGTATCTTATACAACACCGATAGCTAGTAGGTACTACACAACTGAGTTTTATTTTTGTAGTTACCAAATATACACTTATGTGACTATTTGTTTAACAATTATTTGAATGCCACCCTTTTCAAATATTTGGCTTCAAAGTTCGAAAAGAAATGGATAAGTTTGTGATTATTTTTTAGTTAGAAGGCAATACAAATTCAACAAGTTTCAAACTTCTATCAATGTATCCGGTTTAATACACTTATACAATCTTACACAAAAATAACTTATTTGAAAAATTGAGGCAATTTCTACAAATAAAACCATAGAACAAAAATTAAAAGAAAAATATCTATATTGGTGCCAAAAAATTACTCACCTTCATTAGTTTATTCATGATTATGTGTCTTCAACAATATATAGGTACCTTATTCAAATGGTTTTACAGGTCCTAGCATTTCCTGTTTACAAAAATAACAGTGAGAAATATGTCAAATAACTTTACTGCAAAATGAACAGAGTGAAAGAAGAAACTCTTGTTCGTGTATTATTATTTTGTGTGTCAAATCATTTATTTTTAATGTGATAGGTAGGTACAATTATCAAAGATAACAATTATGTATAAACTTACTTTACCTGATTTTTTTTACAAAAACAACATTGTCCACATTATTTTTTTAAAATAATTTTTGAAGAATATTATTGGGAATAAATTGAAGACTGTAGACTCCCCAACGTAACATACTAATTATATTTCAATGTATTATATTTATTTTTTTCATATACCTACAATATAGATTTTTTTATTATCTCGAAATCACTTATTTGTAGAAAACGCCTCAAATATTCAAAGAGCCAAAAATACTGGAAATAATCAATTTTCCAGTAAAGTTTTTGAACAATTTTGAGTAATGCATTATTGATGTTATATTGGCTTAATAAAGTTGGGACTACGTCAGTGTCTTTTACCTATTGATCGCGAAAGAAATCTGCACTTAGTGAGAGTTTAAATCACGCGGTACACAATGCCGATAAAGAAGTCGATCACAGCCTTTTCGAAGTTACGTCGAGAAGGCTGTGATCGTAGCCGCGTTGCCATCCGCCATAATGACAGAAATGTCAGTTCAAAGTTGCTACTGCTCAGAACGGCGAATGTTCAAAGTAGCGAAAAGTAGCGTTTATGAACAGTAGCGGATTTGAGCATTCGCGGATCTGGCAGTCGCAGTTTTGAGGCGTAGCCCAGGTCTCTCTGCTCGTACTTCGTGAGTTGTCATGCGAAGTGGCTATCCACACGAAAATTTTCGTGCGCTCACGAAAATATTCGTACGTCAGCTGTTAGTGACAGCTCGCATTTACGAAAATTTTCGTATTCGTGCATCAGCTGTTTATGACAGCTGACAGATTAACTGACAGCAACCAGACATGGGCAAAATACTCTGTTTCAATGTATTTGGAATACAAGATACTGATACTTTCAATTTGGGTATCTAAAATACAAGATACAAGATACATTTTAGAGATGTATTTAAAATACAAGATACAAGATAGTATCTTTAGATACTTCAAAAAAGATACATTTAAAGATCCTTTTTTTTATTCTCATACATATCATCCAACAGTAAAAAATTTAGGGACTTACTTTCTAAATTAAATTTTAATTTGTTCTATTTGTAAGGCAACATACTTAAGACGGCTGGGTAGTGAGTTTGACCTTGAAGAGTTTTTTAATCGATTTTTATCAATATCTTTTTCCAGTGTAATTGAGCGAGCGTAGCGAGCGTCACCACGGTACTCTTATGGCACTTTCTCTGTGTTTTTTTTTGTTTTTTTTTTGTCTGCACTGCCGAGGTCAAACCGCACAACCAATCGATCTGAAATTTTGCACACGTACTAACGTGATCTATGCGGTCTCTGGGATCGTTTTTGAAAGGGATCTTGTGATTGGTTCAAATTTAAAAAAAATTATCTTTCGATTGGGAATTTGAAAATTTCCCGTTCAATTTGAAATTTTGATAAGTCATTACGACCAACATTTTGCCCAATCAAACAAAATTTCATCCAATTAAAATTAAAAAAATTATTTAATGTGTTTTTTGAAATTTAAACTAGAACCGTATCACCGATCAACTTAAAACGTTGCATGGTCATTGGGACCAACATAATCTGTATTTTTGACTACTTTCAGACTATTCTGTGTTTAAATCCAAAAGTAATTGACATTTTACGGACATTTTGCGTGTTGGCTGTCAAATTTCTCGAAAATGTTGATCACGGCTACTTTGACTCTTCAGTTCTAATCCAAGGTAGTTGAGCAAAACTTTTAAACGCATATGAAACTAATAATTACCGTTCAACAGATCGATCTGATATTGTGTACACACACTAATATCGTATGAGTGGTCCCAGGTATATTTTTTGAAAGAGATTCTGTGATTTTTGAATATTTACTGGGAACGTAGTTCAATTATAAAGGTTCAATCGATCAACTTAAAACTTTACATGGTTATTGGGACTAATATTTGAGTGATATTTGGAGATTTTTAAACAAGTCTGTGAAAAATTCAAGAAATTGGCTTTTAATGATATTTTTGATAGACGCAGAATTTCGGTTCGAGGTGTTGCGCGTATCCGTGCTCGCTCATCAACGCGTTTCACAGAGCGTTTTCCTAGTTGTTAACAAAATAGGGCTATGGACGTGAATTCAGAACAGTTCAATGAAAATAATTTCATAGTTTGGAATAAGCTATTAGTTTTATTGTGTCCAACAGGTGTTTAGAACCCGAAAATTACTAAATTTTCGGGTTTTAAACACCTGTTGGACAAAATACAACTAATAACTTATTCCAAACTATGAAATTATTTTCATTGAACTGTTCTGAATTCACGTCCATAGCCCTATTTTGTTAACAATTACACTGGAAAAAGATATTGATAAAAATCGATTAAGAAACTCGTTAATGCCACGCTCACTACCAAGCCCTCTTAACATTTTCTTGATCGATTCAATACGGCAACGTGTATTATTTGATGCTTGTTTGAAATCAAGCAAGAGATCAAGCTATCTTTGAAATTCTAGGCGCATAAAAATGTATCTTGTATTTTAAATCTTCAAAAAAGATACAAAATACTTTAGAAATGGGTATTTAAAATACAAGATACAGATACATTTGGCTCATGTATTTAAAATACTAGATACAAGATACAAATGTATCTAAGATACGTATCTTAAGATACAAGTATCTAGATACTGCCCATGTCTGACAGCAACGAAATATTCGTGACTACGAAAAAGGTGCAAATGTTCCATAAATTCGGCACATTGTTTTAGGTAAAAGATAACAATCTACTTACTATCTTTTGGTATCTTTGACTAGGCAGGAGTATGGTAGGCAGGAGCGATGCACAATTGACTCAGACGTACGACGCGGACGGACGACGGAGACGGATACGATGTTTTGGTATTACGTCTGCGTCGTCCGTCCGCGTCAATTGTGCATCGGCCTTCACTCTAGGAATCTTGTCTCAAGGAATCCATTGTAAATTCTGTAGTATGGCCTAGGGAGCTTATTATCCCCGAAGCCGTGCTTTACTCTGAAGTCCTGTTAACTCAGTTACTCGAGTGGAAAGTACGACCCAAAGGTTTAATAGGTGTATACTCCGAGGAGTTCACAACCCTGAAGTGCTGGTAACAGTACTCGGTCCAAGTGTTCAGTTCAGAGTATAAGAAGCGATGACACATCAAGGAGATTAGGATAATCTGAGAGAATTGTAAGTGTAATAGTGTTTGTAGTTAATAAACAATAGTTAAGGGAAAGGTCGCGTTGTCGGTTGGAATCCCAAATCATTCCGTTCCTGTATCCTCATCATTGACTTCACAATACTAAGTAAGAGCTTCATTTATTAGTAATCAGACAAGTAGTTCTGAAGCTGGCACAAGAGCTGCCCAAGCTGTCGAAGAGTAATAATCAGTTGATAAAGCAGTGCAAGTTTCACAAAGTTCGATAAAGTAAATATCTTTGACATCAACACGTCTTGTCCACGAGACATTCGAGATCGTTGGGACGCTTTGTTCTAAGTGATAGGATCACTCCCTGATGGAAGTTATTATATAAATTATTTGTCTTCATTTGATAGGTCAATGTGTCCTGATAGATAAGTGCAAGGCTTGGTGACTAGCTAAAGCAGCTTTCACATAACCGTAGAAAGCGTTTTTTTTTCAAATTAAATATCACCGCTATGCCAGAACCTCTATGAAAATAATTGTGATCACCTGTAAAGCACGAAAATTATCGTGAACAGCTGTTATTTAAGAGCTGTCATAGTGACTATTGCACGAAAATACTCGTGATCAGCTGTAAAGTACGAAAATATTCGTGAACAGCTGTAAGAGTGACAGCTGTCAGGATGACAGTTTCACGAAAATTTTCGTGTATTCACGAAAATTTTCGTGCGGATAGACCCGGCCGTTGTCATGCATTGCTGTCATGCATGTGACTTTGTGGCAAGTGTCAATATGATATTTAGAATTCGATTATATACATATAAATAATAAATATTTAACCGATTTAAATATGCCATCATATAATTTGAGGATTAAATTAATTGTATTATTTTTCGTTTGTCTAATTCTATGGCAAACTCTTCGCTATTTTCCTAACTTGTTGTCTTACAAGGTAGGTGTAGCTATACCATAATTGTCACAGCTTGTAAACACAACTAAACAAGTAATTGTGAGCTTATGAACATATTTCTAGGAACCTAAATGGATTCCAGTGGTAGGTCCGCAAGAATCTGTGGTGCCTATTCCAGTAGCAGTGTATTACGAGGCTCTATGTCCCGACTCAAGAAGCTTTTTCACCAAGCAGCTGGTCCCGGCTTTTGAGCAAGCAGCTCGCTTGATGAAAATCTCATTGATTCCTTATGGAAAAGCAAAGGTATGTCTTACTGCTGCCCTTTAGTATTGTTTTGATGTTCGATATTATAAGCGAAAACATGAATCGTATCAACGTTTTGACATCCTATTTTTAGGCAATTATTATTCTAGATGTTTAATTACGATTCTATTTTGAATTACTTATTTTTATTCATATTTTCTTCAAAGTTCATTGTACCTACCTACATTTGGAATCAGTTTTAAACATTTCAAACTCTTCGATTAATCTGCTATGCTGTCTTTGTTGCGGTGTCTTTGACACCCCTGTTGAGGTGTCCACTACATCATTTAGGTAGCATATTTTGGGACATACCAGAGTTATGAATATGCACGAAATATGAGCATAACTTTGTGCACGGAGGGTTGACTAAAACAATAGCAAATACCTAATCTGACATCGTTTTCTCTTGTACAACATGGCAGACGGAGAAATCTGGAGATAGCTACACATTTACCTGCCAGCACGGACCTGTGGAATGCAAGGCCAACAAGGTGCACGCATGCGTCATCGAGAGGGTGCCACAAGCCGACGTTCAGCTCAAGATGACGACCTGCATGATCATTGACAATATGGAACCTATGGAGATAGGGGAGAGTTGTGCCAAGGAACATGGGGTAGAGTGGGACCCGGTGTTTCAGTGTGCAATGGGGAACGAAGGCAGTGATTTGTTGAAACACTACGGAGACATGACACACAGTTTGAAACCTGCAGCGACGTTTATTCCAACTATACTCTTGGCAGGGGTAAGAATATGGAATACATTAGATCTAGATTACCTAGGTACTACTTTTTTGACCAATTCACAGCAATAAGGAATATGCAAAACCAGCAAAAGTTTTTTAATACTGTTAAAATACAATATTTAAAAAGAACATTATTTTGTTGGTAAATCACACTATTTTCAGTTTTCACACTGAATGTGTTCATTTTCATTCATAAATACAAAATTAAAAATCATTTTATATTCTGGCGGGAAAACTCTATCCCGGCGAGTGAGGTCATTTTTGTTGTAGCATCATTGGTTGATATAAATTATTGACATCACTGGCCGGGATGGCGTTTTCCTGATTTTTTTTATTTCATAATAATGATATGATGATGAATGAAAAATTACACTTTTTAGTGTTTTTTTTTATAAAATGTTTTATTCACATTGTCAAATACAGACTTAATAATAAATAATAATGTTTGTAAATAAAGGAATAGCTACATAGAGAAAAAAGCTCTTAAACTTCCAGTCATGAAAATTATAAATTAACATGAATCTTTCTATAATCAAATACATTTTCGGAAAAAGTGAAAAGAAAACCGAAATATCTTTTTAGGGTTAAAATAATGTGATTAACCAACAAATATGTTGTTATTTTGAATTATAGTTTTTAATGAATTCAATTTTCCTATTAAGAGTTCTGTGACTGTGAGCGTAATTTCTTTTAATATTTCTAAAAAATTCTCTTTAAAACTTTTTCATTAGTAGGTACCTACTTTCACATCATACTACTTTTTAGACAAACATGGTAAATTAGTTATTGACTCGGCATATTCTTTCAAAATAATATCCGACTAAAGGTACACTTTTTAGTACAACTGACAAATTAGAAATAGCAATAGCAATGTTGAATTATCGCCATGAGTTGAGTTCCAATTCGACACTAAAAGTATCTAGAGAATGCTCTAATATCAGTAAGATGGCCGCTCACGCGAGTACAATCCCAGAGCGCATGCGTACTTTTACATACAAGTCACTTCTGATGTCAATCGTAACGAGTTCATTAAAAATTTATAAAATATAAATACATCGCGAAAAAACAGAAATTGAAGCTTACCTCAGTGTCAACAATCAAATACAATTGGCATATTTCATTACGGCCCACATTCTTTTAAATTCTTGTGAAAACGAGTTGTCTATTCACCAAAAGCAGCATTTGACAGATTGCAACTGTTTGAACGAGGCGTCAAGAAAAATGTGTGTTCAAAAGGCCGTGAGAAAAACAATTGCAACTGTCAAATGGTGATTTTTGGTGAATTGACATCTCGTTTTCATAAGAATTTGAATGAATGTGTGCTGTAATGAAATATGCCGATTGTATTTGATTGTTGAAACTAAGGTATTCATCAATTTCTGTTATTTCGCGATGTAATTATAACTTTTCCTGAATTGACATAAGTGACTTTTGCCTTCACGCGCCCTGTGTGCATGAGCAGAAATACTCGTTGTAGGTGACGTTTTGCAACTTTTAGTGTCAAATAGGTAGAGCCCCGTAAAAGTGGTTTTATTTTTTAACAAATTTCGTTTTAAAAATAAGAAATTTCGCGTTTTGGCGGTGTTATTCAAATAGCCCTCTATTTTGTTACTACAGCCCTGAAAAATTAAAAAAGTGTAGGAATTGGGCATATAAATTGATGTCACTTCGGTCTATAAGGAAGGATAGGTTCAAGTAAATAAAAGATAATGGTCAGGGCTGGGGATACTAATTGCATTAGGAGTAGGAAACCATTTTTTCTATTTTTTTCTTATTGCATTTAATATTTATAAGGTTATTTTGGAAAATATGGCGTGATTTCGTGCTGATTTCGCAGTAAAACTACCTATTTCGTTTTTATTGTTGATTTGACTTCAAATTTCGTTTTATTTCGCGAATAAATTCTAACATATTTAAACTTCAAATTACATGACTCGTGCACATTGAGCAAAAAGAGGGTTATCTGAACAACTTTGATTATTATCGCGATATCGCGCCTCGCGATATATACGTGGTCCAGATTCCTTGCACCAGATTAATCAAATAGTGTATGAATTCTAAAAAAATGCCATGCAGGGTAATTGCCAAGAGATTCTACAATGAATTTGGGGAATTGGAGGGATATGTATTCTTCTAATGCCGTCATTCTTGCAGGTTTGACATACCATTTTAGGCAGTTTCTGTGATTACAGCGTCGTTACATGATTTTAAGAGAAAATAGCAAGCACCATTTTTAAGTCCAAGATTCATTATAAAAAGTCATCAAAATCCAAAAGAGGCCCTGCGGGGCAAGTTGAGGTCTATTGACATAGACAGGGTGGAATTGTTTCCATTTTGTGTGTGGGGTGGGGGGGGGGGGGCGCCACTTGTGAATAGCCTAGGGACGCCAAACTGTTTGTGTGTGGGGTGGGGGGGGGGGGGGGCGCCACTTGTGAATAGCCTAGGGACGCCAAACTGTTTAATCCACCCCTGTGCTCAGTTTCAATCCACGTTCCCGACTTGTCCACCAACCGAGAGGTAGAAGTTTCACACATAACCACAGGCCGAGAGGGTCACTTTCCAAGTTATATTTGAAATATAAAATAGATCCGTAATTTTATAAAAATATAAAATTACGAACAAAAGATCGGAAAGTCGCGTAATTTTCTTTCTCCTCAGTAAATGCTGAAAAAAGATCTTCTTCGGCCTGCCCTTTATTTAATTACTACCTAGATAGATAGCACATGCTATTTTAATGAGTGTCTATTATTATTATTATTATTATTATTATTATTACTAAATAGTAAATTAGTAATTTTAATCCTTATTTATTTCTAATTTTATTTCAGAGTCATGAAGGTCAACCGGCAATTTTAAAGAATCTTCTAAAAGAAATTTGCCTCAAGTTTGAATCGGAAGCTGCAAAACTGCCAGAGTGCAGGGATTTCAGTTGATTCAGAAGAAGTGAAGAAAGAAGGCAATTATTTTGATCTCTTTTTAATAAAATTTACACATTTTGACGATAGGCATGTTGTTCTGTATATTGTAAATGCATTATATTATTATTATAACTAACATTCTAAAGTGGATCATTCCTATGCTATGCTCTTATGTAATAGGAGTTAACTTGAGTCATCAAACATTATAAAAGCATAATTGTGAACGAATATAAGTTTACAGTTTTCTTTCTTGCATTCCACATTAAAATGCCAAAGTATAATATAAGAAATGTTTCACTTACTTCACTTGAACCCAATCGAAGTGTATATAATCTAGGGTTCCAATCCTTAAAACTTGTATGAAGGCAGACTGTCCAATGACTTCCAGGAAATTACTAAAACCATACCACTCCTCCTGATGTTAAATATCTTTTAACAGATATTTGCATCGAGGTTGAGTTCGAAGCTACACAACATGATAGCAATAAATATGTCATTTGAACCAATATTTAGTACCTACATGACTGCCATAATTTGTATTTAACCCTTTCGGACAACAGTTTTGATAAGTGACAACTGTGGAGAAAAACTCGAGTGTTGATTTTCGATGTATATGAACTGCACAATCTTGTTGGATGGGTCTCAACTCGCAATACCTAATCGAAGGGCAAAAATCATACTTTAAAAAATACTATCAAAATAATTATTTGCCTGGGTCTGAAAGGGTTAAATATGTTAACTTTACTCGGCCAACACCAAGAAAGACTCTTTCGAGTCGGCTACATCGAGAGGTAAATTATTTTTATTTTATTTCATAAACCCAAAAATTGTCATGATGGCAAAGACAATTCTGAACTGTTCAAATTGATTGAAATGGTAAACATTGTTTAACTATTTCCAGACATAGCCTTAGAAACATAACCACTTTTGTTCTATGTGACAAACTTAAATGTCTCCTTTTAACATTTTTTCACATTGAATCTAGTTTGTGCAAAAACACTGTTTGGTAGTGATCTCTCGTAGGTTGATTCAGGAAAAAGCTACACAAACAATGTTTAAGAGGGCTTGGTAGTGAGCGTGGCCTTGACGAGGTTTTTAATCGATTTTTATCAATATCTTTTTCCAGTGTTATTGTTAACAAAATAGGGCTATGGACGTGAATTCAGAACAGTTCAATGAAAATAATTTCATAGTTTGGAATAAGTTATTTATTAGTTTTATTTTCGGGTTCTAAACACCTGTTGGACACAATAAAACTAATAGCTTATTCCAAACTAAGAAATTATTTTCATTGAACTGTTCTGAATTCACGTCCATAGCCCTATTTTGTTAACAATTACACTGGAAAAAGATATTGATAAAAATCGATTAAAAAACTCTTCAAGGTCAAACTCACTACCCAGCCGTCTTAACATTTCATTATATTATACTGGTTCAAAAGCTAAGGCTATAATATTTAGGAAATGTTCTCACAAGAATATCTCCAGATGCAGCCGGCTCTTTACTATCAAAAGCATACCTTACTACATACATACCTACTAAGACCTGGAAGCCATAAAACCAGTGATGAATTAAAATCATGCCTACATGGAGGCAGTTCAATGAAGTTGCAGATGATTATAACTACAGTGTACTCTAACATGCAACCATGAATTGACATGACCAATTTAATTTACAGTATTATAACTGCACACATCACAACACTGTTGACGGTTGATTACAGGGGTTGAATGTTTAGCATCGGATATAAATATTAATGCTTATTTTAACTAGAAACATAACATTAGCGGCAATGGGAAACACTTAAAATTGCATTTTTGATGAATGACAATAATATAATTTACCTAACGATCCATTTGCGGTGATGTCTTCTCTGCAACTAGTCCATTCCCTCAAGAAGTTCTAAACTATTTAATTTCTCCCAACTATAAAATCCAGCCTTCACCTGTCGCCCGCCAAAGAAACGTCCGTTAAGATCCACCACAGCTTTAATCGCCGACTCGATTCGTTTGAACTCGACGAATATCCTCACGGCCTCCTCGTGATGAACATTTGGTACTTCGTAGATGATGACTCGAATGACGTCTCCGTACTTGGTGTTGCACTCGTCCTTCACTTCGGGCTCTAGATCTTCGTCGACTTCGCCGGGACCTACCATGTTCCTGAGCAACACGACTTTGGCAGGACTGCGCATGATCTCTGTGATGGTCGGCTCCGGTTTGGTCGGCACGGCTTGCGATGCGGACGTCGGGGAATCCACGGACATTACTGGCGGAGGCATGATCTCTTTCTCATGAATAATTCGACCACCTCGTTTGCTCGTCTTTTCAACTTGGAGAGCCATTGCAATTCCCTGCTCTGATTTTCCCAATCCTTGGCCTTCCTGAAATAAAAGGACATTAATTAAATAAAAAAATTAATTAGTGCTCCACATCATTTGTCTAAAAGACTCTGGGCAAACATTTAGTTTTGGCTGAAGCGCAGCATGGAGACGATATATACCTAGAGGAGAATGGACTACCAAATAATATAGGCAAGGTACCTAGTAGAAATTATTCAGTAGGCCTGTCCTACACACAGCGTACGTCTGAACTCTCACCAGACGGGGCCACTAGTCTTTTGTTCTGCTACGCCGAGAAAGACTACATTGCGCGCTCACCTTGCAATGTAAGTCTTTCTCCGGCTAACAGAATAAGTAACGAGCAGGGCATTCTGTTGAGAGTTCAGACATAAGTTGAACGATCTGTATTATTGAACGAAATTAAATATTTCTGGCTGCTTGAGTTACCTAAGTCAGAATTTCGATTGCTTGGAATTACGTCTTTTAAATATCTGTCCTGACGAAACAGGTCCTAGTACTAGGACACTACAAATGTTTGTCAACAATGGTAGACACCTTACTAATTTTCTTAATATTTTTTGGAATAGGTAGTTTAAGGGCCACATCAAATTATGGTGGGCTGTAGTTTGCCTGGGGCTGGTCTAAATGGTATGTACATATCAATTGTCTATGCCAATACATACTTTGAATCCATATTTAGCCATAATTTTGGCTGCGACGGAAGATCCTGTCTGATAAGGGTTGACATTGATGCCACCTCCTCTGGTAGAGTCTGAAGGTTCCTGTAGAGATGGTGGTGGAGCAATGGCCGCTCCACCTGTCCTTGCAGGAAGAGGCTTCTCGTCGTCTTCTTCATCGCTGTTGTTACGACCTGCAAATCCACTGAACCCACTCTTCCGTCGCTCGTCTCCAGTTCCACCTCCCTCGAACCTCTCACGCTGACGTTTTTCTCTGTCTTCTCTATTCTTCTTCCGCTTCTCCTCGTCCTCTTTTTCTTTCTCTCGTTCTCTGATGTCTCGTAAATCTTTTACAACCTTCTCGTAATCATTAGGCCACATGGGGTCATATTCTCCCACCATATTCCAGTCGGGATCTCTTGTAGGGGCAGCTTGAGACTGTGATGTGTATCTAACATCTTTTAAGGAATGAAAATTACCTAAACCTTTAGTAATACTCGGATCGTCCTCTTCTTTCTTCGACTTCAAATCTATGACAGGGGCAAGTGTAGCTCCAGACTTTCGATGCGAGTGGTTTCTCGGCTACTCGGAAAACATTTGATGGTTAGATTTTGACACCATGAATGGAGGAACATGATAGTTGGGCGTTTCATATCATTAGCAGAATCACAATATATAGAGGCATAACTGCCGAAGCGCCGTTATACTTGCCTGTGACTGTACAGCTTTTTTAAGCTGCAGCTGTGACTGGAGAAGTTTTATACCAGAAGACCAGCCAGCAACTTGTTCGCTCTTCTGCTTCACAGCATCCATATCATCGTACAGCGACATTTTAAAGTATGGGAGTAGCTAAGCTAATGAATATTACGATGAGCTAGCACAATAAGAAACTGTATTTACAATAATATTTTGTCAAAACATCACACCGCTATGACAAATTGACGAAACACGACGCCATTCTGGAAAAATAATCATGTGGTGGTGTTGGTTGACCTTGATACGGACACTACATTTGGGTGGCTGTGGAATACATTGCAATAGCACGGACTGGTTTCGCGGGAAATTCTTGAAAATTTCTATTTGCTTAGATTTTTATTAGGAGAAACCCACAAATAATATAAAATGTATAGCTTTAAAATTCTAGAAAAACGCTTTTTAAGGTGGTGCAAGCGCGAGCGATTTTGCCGCTTGTTTCAGGCACATTTGTGGATACGATTGGAGACGAAATGGGTTGACGAAATGATTTTAAATTTTTATCATGATTAGATAAAAGACAAACTTAGGGTTATCACTGGGTACATTTTTATTTTTTTGCTTCGTTATTTGTAAGGTTATTTGTAATAATTAGTTTTTTGGGGCGGATAAATTAGCTATTTTCTTGTCAAAAATTGGCAATTGGCAAAAATGTGCCAATTGGGATAAACCTAAGGTTGTCTTTTATCTAATAATAATTAAAATTTGAGTTCTATTGGTTAACGGGTTTGGTCTCCACTCTCCAATCGTATCGGGAATTTCATAGATTTGCGCTGTTTTGTTGAATAACCGGCGCCTATTTTACAAGGCACGAAGCACATAAAAAAAGTGCTTCTAATATACAATCAGACTGATCATGCGAACATCCTATCAAAGTTACATCCACTTATGAAACAATTTTTCTCTCTCAATTTTCTTAAAACAGCCGAGCGCTTGCGCACATGGGCAAATTCAAACCGAAACAATCAACGAACTTTTAATTTTCCTGAAACCGAAAATAATTTTCTCCGCAAAAATGTTTTGTGTACTTAGCCATATTACCATTTGTTTAATCTTCAGTTTAGTTAAGCTCAACTTCGGGAATGGGTGTATTATACCTTTATGTGCTTCGGTACCTACAGCTTAAAAACTGCAGTCAATGTAGCCTGAGGTTAACTTTAACTCTGTCAATAACTGTATAGCTTTATCTAATGGTAATCTAATGGTCTTTTAATGACCTACTAAACCAAGAGTTACGTTTTAACGGTCATTCCATGGATTGTCATTGGTTGTTGCCATGTCAATAGGTATAGTCCTATAATTGACTGTTTAAAAGTTAGCCTAGTATTGAAAGACAAGCTTGGTAAATAAAATGTATCAAGCTGAAAAATACTCTAGGGTTGAGGGGGGGGGGGGGGCAACCCACGTTTTACTAGTGCATGTCCATGTTGTTTAACCACTAACAAGTAATTAGCAATCCCACAATGCTCTGCTTAAACTAGTAATTAAGTTTGAACACAGTCGTTCTATAGGAATGTAATTGTTTGTAGCCATGACAATACTGTCCACAACCAATTGAAAGACAGAGTTTAGTACTAACTTACTGTTAACAGCTAATTGAGGCTTTAGCAGAGTACATTGAAAGACCGTCCCTAAGGGTAGGAATTTAAAACAGTTACTGAGTGGTCATCATTACCTTTAGGAATTTCATTATACTTACTTGTTAATCAACCGTTTAAACAGAGCTTTGAAAAACCGGCCCAATTAGGTAATGCGATATGAAAATCTACGAAACAAAAATTATCATGAAAAATGTACTCTTCTTTATTGTATTTTATTATTTTATAAACGTCACTGTGAATAAAAATTCACAGCAAAGTACAGAACAAGAATAATGATCATGAATGATACATTGCAACGTTCTTAAACATGTCACAAATGCTATAAATTATGAAAGATGTTCTCCGTCTTCGAAAATAATTACTTCGTCCCACCCACTTCATTTCAACTAGATCCACTCTACATCATTTCCACTCTACCATTGACCCAGGCTCCAACACAATACGTACCAAGAATAAAAAAAATAACAACATATTAAGAAATATCACTGTCTTATCTTAAGTTGCGCCAAATATCAGTTAATTGTTTGTGTACATGGCCATA
The DNA here is from genome assembly GCA_934045905.1 of Leuctra nigra. NCBI lineage: Eukaryota > Metazoa > Arthropoda > Insecta > Plecoptera > Leuctridae > Leuctra > Leuctra nigra. The sequence goes on from OW203762.1 coordinate 14,014,412, forward strand.
TGACGTGTTATCCCCCCCCCCTCCCAACACACACTTACAAACGAGCACTACATAACTATGGCAATAATCTTCACATCGATGCGTCAATCACTGACATATTAGAAAAAACCTCACTCGCACATTTATTTGCTTGAGTATAATCATAGTATAATACAAAGTTCATCTAAGAATAGAATTGTCTGATTAGTTCGGCCGATTTCTTCTTGGTCCTGTCCAGCAGCAGAAGCAAATCGTCCTGACCCTCCTACTGGCCAGAAAGCAGAGCACAGGCCTCACCGCCGACCCCACGTAGTGCATCATCGAGAACACGAGACTCGCCGTCGGCGACGTCGCGACGACAGCGAGCGGCGGCGCCCTGAACGCCTCCCCTCCTAGGACGAGCTGCAGGACGGCGAACACAGATCTGTGCAGCGACAACACCGCGTAGGACACCGTCAACGCCAGTGAGATCTTGAACAGGTGTTGTTGCGTCGCCCTCGCCTCGTCGCACAGCCTCGCCGTCGTCACCAGCGCCGCGGCGCCGAGCACAGTCGCCGGGACGCCGACGCGGAACACGGCGAGAGCATATTGCAAGCCGCGCAGGCTCTCGTTCTGCTGGTCAAGGAGGGTGCAGAGCGGGTGTTGGGGCCGCGGATACACGACGCCGGCGAAACAGAACACAGGGACGCTGAGAGACGTCGCCGTCAACCACACCAGTCCGAGGGGAACGCGGGCGTCGGCGGCGTCGGGCGGCGTCTTCACCGTGGCCGCATGCAGCGCGAGGGCGACGAGGAGGTAGACGACGGCGACGCCGAGCAGCGTGTCGAGGCCGACGAACAGCGGACAGTACGCCGCCGCTATCAGCCATGTGGACGCCGCCGTGCGCAGCGCGTGGAGCTCGCAGGGCGCCAGCAGCGCGAGGGAGGCGATGTCGGTCGCGGCGAGATGCAACAGCAACAACATCAGCTCGTTGGAGGCTGGGTCCTTGCTCCAGCGAGCTCGACAACGCATGATCGTGATGATGAGGGCGAGGTTGACGAGGACGCCGCCCCCGACGACGAGCCAGAGGTACGCGGTGAAGACGGACGACGGGAGGAGGTCGGCGTCAGCGGACAGACCGTCGACGAGATGCACGTCGCTGCTGTTCCACATGTTGCTCGCGGCAGAGACGGACGACGGGAGGAGGTCGGCGTCAGCGGGCAGACCGTCGACGAGCTGCACGTCGCTGCTGTTCCACATGTTGCTCGCGGCAGAGACGGGCAAGCACTGGCTCCAACATGCCAGCCTGATGGGAGATGGAGATCACGAATTCGGGTGGAAAAAAACGACCTTTCGTAACTCCAAATGACTCAACTTGAAAGCCCTCTTTGTTCGTCTTGTAAAATCGCAAAAACCGCAGCTATGACCACATTGAATTACTTCGCAATTTTTTTTACAATTATGTATATTTCACTTGTTATCTCGGAGCTAATTGGTTCAATTGCTAAGTGACCGGACCGACATCCGAGAGGTCCTGAGTTCGAGGTCGAGTTTATGGCTATCAGGATTGTGGATAGCAATGATTCTCAAGCTTTCAGTTCATCTACTCCCAATTCGTTGGCAATTCATAATCAGTCTTTTCCTTCGCACAATGATTCGATCGAAACAATATTTTAAAATATATTTCCTTTAACGTCGCACTGTTCTGCAACAAGACTAATGGCAGATGAATGATTATGATGGTGGTGACAAACGAATATACGGGAAGTATGGAAGGTGGGAAGGAGGCGGGCGTGGCCCATTAATATAAACATTTGCATCTCGCCTCAAATCTTTAGATGGTTTGTAATTTTAATTAAATGCATTTTTTTCTTTACAAAAAATAAAATACTATTTATATTATAAGCAGTCAACACTAAAATACTAACCAATAAAAGTACCTTACCATAGAGAAGACCTATACACTTCGCTACCTATGAGTTATATCACGTCCTTGGTAATAATCTGACACGAAAGTATTGGTAGATGAGATGTGTTGAGTTTGAGCTGCTCCGCAAGTGTAACGAATGATTGCTTGGGATGGGTTGCCATGTGATCCAGGCCTCCTGCCACGATCTCTGAACAGCCTCCTCTGTTCCCTCTTCACCCACACAGCTGTCGCGTTCGCAGCAAAAACTACATCAAGCAATTCCAACTGTGAGGAGCTGAGATTTATCTCCAGAGTGAAACAGAATCCAGAAGACCGGGTTGATATGATGGTAACGTTTGATGTACATCAACGTTTGATGAAGAGAATATTTCACTAGCTTTAGTATTAGTTTGTTACTCAATTACCTACTGTAATGTCACCATTGTAATCATACATGTACCGAATAGCTAAAATTGCCAAATCAATCAATACCTACCAAAGATTAATGATACCATATTACATACAACTAACACAAATGTTTGCTTCTTACCATAAATATAATTGAGCGAGCGTAGCGAGCGTCACCACGGTACTCTTATGGCACTTTCTCTGTGTGTTTTTTTTTTTTTTTTTTTTTTTTTTTTTTTTTTGTGGTCACAGCCCAGGTCAAACCGCTCAAGCAATCGATCTGAAATTTTGTACACATACTAACGTAATCTATGCGGTCCCTGGGATCGTTTTTGAACGGGCTCCCGTGATTGGTTCAAATTTTAAAAAAAATATCTTTTGATTGGTTGCTTCGATCAATTTGAAATTTAGCAAGAATTTAAAAAGAAGATATAAATAGAAAGATAGAAGATATAAGAAGATTATAAAGATACGTACAACTCTTAATACTCTCCGTCGATATGATGAGGTAGTCATTTTATTCTGCCATTCTGTTCTGGTGTTCTGTCATTTTGTTATTATTTGACGTCTTGCAGTAACAGTTATGAAGTTTTTGTAAGTAATTGTACAAATTTAGTTTTCTAATGGCCTTGAACTGCCATTTGACAGAGACGTCGCCCTGCGTCTGCGCCCCAACTTGCGCCTGATCGCCCCCAACCTGCGCGTCATCCGGCGCCGCGGCGACATGGAGGCGTCGGAGATGGTCGACGACGTGCCGCAGTGCCACTACCTCCATCGCGGTGACGACGCAGTCGCCGCGCTCAGCCGCTGCCACGAGAACAATCTGGTGAGCTCACAGCTGTGATTTCAGATATTCTCCTCGAGGAAGTACATGGCGTAACTTCGATGATATTTTTATAATCCACACAAGTCTAGGTATATTAGACGTAATAATATTTCTTCACACAATATCCACAAGATTTTAATGAGTCATCATAGTACTCTTATGGCACTTTCTCTGTATGTTCATTTGAGTGAGTGTTTGTTTTTATTTTTGTTCTTGTAGGCAGTGCTCACCGTTCACCGTTCACCAGCGTTCAAGATCCTATGATCACATTGGGTTCTTGTCCCTGGTTGAGCGAGCGTAGCGAGCGTCACCACGGTACTCTTATATGGCACTTTCTCTGTGTGTGTTTTTTTTTGTGGTCACAGCCCAGGTCAAACCGCTCACGCAATCGATCTGAAATTTTGTACACATACTAAAGTAATCTATGAGATCCCTGGGATCGTTTTTGAACGGGCTCCCGTGATTGGTTCAAATTTTAAAAAAATTATCTTTTGATTGGTTGCTTCGATCAATTTGAAATTTAGCAAAAACATTGCAACCAACATTGTACCCAATCATAAAAAGTTTCAGCCAAATCCTCTTATTGGTTAAAATTTAAAACCATTTTTCATGTGATTTTTGACATTTAAACTAGAACAGATTGACCGATCAACTTAAAACTTCGCGTGGTCATTGGTACCAACATTTTAGGTATTTTTGCCAATTTTCAGTCTAATCTGTCGTTATTTTCAAAAGTTTTGTCATTTTAAGGTCATTTTATTCCATAATCTTGAAAAATGTATACTAAATTGTCATCCCTGCCTTCTTTAAGCTTCTGTTCCAAGGCAAGGCCTGTAGAGCAGCCAAGCTATCCACAATGTACAGTAAAATGAAAGCATTTTTGAGCTAGCGCATAAAATCGGATGCAGTACGAAGGACAAATCCTCTAATTGGTTTAAGTTTAAATAATATCTTCTGATTGGTCGACAATCAAAATGTTCACATAAAGTTCAAATTATGCATGGTGATCAAGACCAACTAATATTAAATTTTACATATTGTAAGCCCAATCAGTCAAGTATTAATTGTAATTTTACGAATTTAGTATGGGATGTCACAAGAGATTTCTGGAGAAAGTATGTAGGTAAAACTTCACGACACAATGGATCTGTTATTCATCCAGAATTGAAAATTTGCAGAGAAAATCGTCTTGTGCAGTGTCGTGTATCGTTACTATGGGGATGTTGCATGTTCTGTGCTCGCTCATCAACGCGTTACACTGAGCGTTTTCCTAGTTAATATTCTTGATTGACGTTCCACTTTTACTCCAAAAGAAAACACGGGAGACATGAAATCGCCTCGGAATATTGGACTTAAAAAACCGCAAGATGAATTGCGAACTATTGAAAATAGTATCATATTAAAGAGAACACTTTTGAGAATGTATAATCTGGGAACGGTGCACTGCAAATATGAATTATTTTGGCATAGTACAAGTGGAACTTTAATTTAGAACAAACAATTGGATCATACAACGGTATAAGGTATAAATTAATTTTATGCTGCGTAGTATTATTTCATGAGTAAATTTTGTATGAAATCTACAGCGAATTCTAAGCACCACGGCTGAAATAAGCACTAGGACTTTCACATTTCATCAATTCGAACAAATAAGCGATACCTACGTGATGGAGCCACTTCTGGCAGGAAACTTTTTAGATGCACTTTTTTATTTTGATGTTCGTGTTTAGGGCAGTGAAAAAAGATAAACAAAATGAAATTTAGATTTAGTTACAAGTTTACTTTTTCAGCCATAATAAACAACTAAAGCAAATTTTATATAATTTATTTACATAAATAAACCCTTTACATCCTCCATTATGGATAGTACCAAAGAATCCACCAGAGGTCAGTCGTGTTCCTTATTTTCTCGAATAGACCATAGGTTTGTTCGTCGGGGTGTTCTAACCTGCTCGGAGCAGGCGGAAGTACGTCACTGAATATGTTAGGTGCATGAATTACGAATCAAAACTCGACGGATAGGTATAAGTAAACTTTTCCGTGACGACTTCCGGTGTGTTCCGAACAGGTTAGAACACCCCGACGAACAGACCTCATGTTAAATATTATCTCCGTGGCTCTGCTTTCTAAGAAAAATCATATGCAGTTTGATTTCCAGACACCTTAGTCCCTGTTTCAACAAAAGGTAAAACGGGGACTAAGTTGTCTGGAAATAATACTGCATATGATTTTTCTTAGAAAGCAGAGCCACCGAGATAATATTGAAAATGGTCTATTCAACTTCTTGTACGAGACTTATCATGTACTTATCAAGTATGAGACTACTTGCCTGCATCATTATGGTTATGTTCCTTTTTCCTATTTTGTAAGACCGTGATGTGCAGGGGCATGTGTAGCGTTTGAAAGGTTAAACGGCTGTGTTAAGTGCCCGAGGGTTTTAGGGGCATGTGTAGCTTTTGAAAAGTTAAACGGCTGTGTGAAGTGCCTGAGGGCTTTGTTCTCATAAAACTATATTATATGCGTAATGTAAATAATCATGCATAATTTGTTTAGTCTCATTGTTTAAATAAATAGTTTCTATCAACAATAAGAAAACCTTTGTGGATTGCAATTTTTCTTCAATTGATCGACCGCTGCATTCCATTGCAGTGATAAATACCACGTGTCAACATGATAAGAGTATATAAACAATAAAATGCGGGCCCGAACAACCTATAATCTTCACACGAGCAATGTGATTGCTAATAGGGGCGTTACTCTTCCGCCTCACCTGCAATGATATCCTTTCACCAATAGGGGTAGGATTCCATGCAACTTGATCGTGACCTCTGAAGGTCAAAGTCCTCGGCCACCTGTCAGGTCAAAGCCAGCATTATGACGGATTATGTGATGAGTTTTGAGTTGGGGAGGGGGAGGGGGGGGGGGGGGGTCGTTGTATATAAAGTCTTGGATTTTTTAAAAGCAATTAAAATCTTGTTGGTGTGAAAATGAAGTGTTGTTTTGTCCTGGTTCTCGTGTTGGTGACTCGGCAATGTGGCTGTTTCCAACCACGAAGAGAGGTAAGATACCATTATTATACACAAACAATGTACATCTCTACCGAGACAATTATTCGTCTATAATAATTTATAATTATTTATAGTTTCATCTATTTAATTGGTGTTTATACGTATGAAATAAAAATTAATGCGATTTAAAACTGAATAGGTATAAGATTAAATTGGAGGTATAAAAATGATAAAAATGTTGAATTTAATCTATATAATTCAGTCACATTAACATTCATTTGGTAACTTTTCAGCCATAAAACCCTATTTACATAGTCAAATTTCTTTGAATCAAAGATTTGATCAAAGGATTTAACAGTGCAAAAAATTTGACAAAAAATTTGACAGTGCAAAGTTAATTTTATCCAGATTTAAGAAATTTACTAATTTTAAATTATTTTGTTTATAAAACTTTGTTTCATAGTTTAATACTCCAATATCATTTCTATGCAGCATGTATTACAGCTTTTTACACAGTTAATGAAAATTAATTCAGTATTTATTCACTGGAGTAAAAAGTAACTATAATATCGTAAATACCCCAGACTTAATGGCGACTGCGGCGTTAGAGGTACATAGAGTAATTTGGATTGGAGGATACCCAGCAAACGCAAGGAGTCGGTGTATTTCAGTTTCACAGTTCGAAAATAATTTCCATCGTTAGTAACTTAGGAAGTAGGAATAATACTTACTGAGCGAGCGAAGCTAGCGACTCTTTTTGACACTTTTAACACGGACCTCTTTTTTATGTTTTTATTTTTTTGTCTGCTACCTGGAGCAATAGAAGTTGCACCGTTTCACCGATCGGTCTGAAATTTTGCACACATATAGAGACAACCTTTTCTGTTTGCAGACCCTAATTTTTTTGAATTCCGTTCAAATATCTCCTGATAGGTTGAAAAATGAAAATTGTCTTCGATAAATCTGATCAAACTCATATTTTGCATCATCATTAAGATCAACAATGTCTCTTATTTTACAAATTTTCATCCCAATCAGTTAACGTGGCTCAACCGATCGAACATTCCAAAATAATTATTTTTTGAAATTACCATCATGAATTACTTTTTCCAACATTTGAACTCTATTTAAGTATAAACAAATAATAAAATGTCATTTAACTTGCAATTCCTGTCTTACAGCGAGGTTTAAAATTATTGCCTTCCGAGAATGAAGAAAACTTTAACACAGGAGGTATAGGAAAATCATTGCGTTTTTGACTTATAACTTCTAAAATAGCACACGTTGGTATTGTTTTCAATTTTTTCTCTAATAGGATATCCATATATCTACCAGAAAAAAAGTTTTTTGATCAAAGTTGGGACTACATAAAAATTAGATCTTCATTATTAGCCTAAATGTGACACGATTTTACTTGTCTGCCATAAGATAACATGGGGAAGAAAACTCAATTTATCTCAAAAACTAGACACGAGAAGTGTTTAATTTTTTCAGGGATTGTGTATGGCATGATTATCAATAAGTAGACAAAAAATTATGAAAATCTGAGACCATGCCCGATTGGATGAGCCACCTTAATGACGTATGACTTATTGACATTTTTAATAACTGTCAGAAATGAAGTATCGAAATGATTATTTTTCCACTGCAGCATGAATATGATTTGCTTTAGGTACCAGAGTGTTTAGATGCTATTTTCACGTTTCAATGAAAAGCATATACTTTTATGTTGATTGAATGGATCATATTTCAATTCAATGTGGATGTATGTTTTCTGTGCGTTGTGTACGCATTTCCGGTTTGAGAAGCTCGCTCATCTACGCAGTTCACTGAGCGTTTTCCTAATGTCCTGATAATAATCTTAACGTTGTGAGGTAGTCATTCTATTCTGCCATTCTAACTGGAGTTAATTTGACCTTGACTCCAGGCGCTGCACGAGGCGATGACGCCCGACGAGCTCGGCTATTACTTCGGCGTCTCCTCGAGCGTCGCGGTGCCCGAGTACGAGATCGCCCGACTACGCCCGACGCTGCCCGACGTCGAGGAAGGCGTCGTGGACGAGGAGGCGGAGGGTCAACTCAACTACGACTTCAAGGCGTTCGGGAGGTGATCATTAACACATTTACAAGATGTAAAACTTCATCTTCCACGAGTTTCATTTATTATACTTCAACACACATTTTCTTATTCGGATTTGCGTTACGGCCATATTAGTTTTAACTTATAAAATATATTTTGTAAATTAGTGATTTTTGCAAGAAGATACCAAGAAGATTATAATAATAATAATAATAATAATAATAATAATAATAATAATAATAATAAATATCTTTATTTTTAGAGCGAAGTTAAGCCAGTGGCTTCTCTTCCATTTAACTCTTTTAAAAAGAAGATATAAATAGAAAGATAGAAGATATAAGAAGATTATAAAGATACGTACAACTCTTAATACTCTCCGTCGATATGATGAGGTAGTCATTTTATTCTGCCATTCTGTTCTGGTGTTCTGTCATTTTGTTATTATTTGACGTCTTGCAGTAACAGTTATGAAGTTTTTGTAAGTAATTGTACAAATTTAGTTTTCTAATGGCCTTGAACTGCCATTTGACAGAGACGTCGCCCTGCGTCTGCGCCCCAACTTGCGCCTGATCGCCCCCAACCTGCGCGTCATCCGGCGCCGCGGCGACATGGAGGCGTCGGAGATGGTCGACGACGTGCCGCAGTGCCACTACCTCCATCGCGGTGACGACGCAGTCGCCGCGCTCAGCCGCTGCCACGAGAACAATCTGGTGAGCTCACAGCTGTGATTTCAGATATTCTCCTCGAGGAAGTACATGGCGTAACTTCGATGATATTTTTATAATCCACACAAGTCTAGGTATATTAGACGTAATAATATTTCTTCACACAATATCCACAAGATTTTAATGAGTCATCATAGTACTCTTATGGCACTTTCTCTGTATGTTCATTTGAGTGAGTGTTTGTTTTTATTTTTGTTCTTGTAGGCAGTGCTCACCGTTCACCGTTCACCAGCGTTCAAGATCCTATGATCACATTGGGTTCTTGTCCCTGGTTGAGCGAGCGTAGCGAGCGTCACCACGGTACTCTTATATGGCACTTTCTCTGTGTGTGTTTTTTTTTTGTGGTCACAGCCCAGGTCAAACCGCTCACGCAATCGATCTGAAATTTTGTACACATACTAAAGTAATCTATGAGATCCCTGGGATCGTTTTTGAACGGGCTCCCGTGATTGGTTCAAATTTTAAAAAAATTATCTTTTGATTGGTTGCTTCGATCAATTTGAAATTTAGCAAAAACATTGCAACCAACATTGTACCCAATCATAAAAAGCTTCAGCCAAATCCTCCTATTGGTTAAAATTTAAAAACCATTTTTCATGTGATCTTTGACATTTAAACTAGAACAGATTGACCGATCAACTTAAAACTTTGCGTGGTCATTGGTACCAACATTTGAGGTATTTTTGCCAATTTTCAGTCTAATCTGTCGTTATTTTCAAAAGTTTTAATTTAAAGGTCATTTTATTCCGTAATCTTGAAAAATTTATACTAAATTGTCATCCTTGCCTTCTTTAAGGTAGTACCTTCATTATACATATACAAAAAAATAAAATCTTGAAATTACAAGTTCAGAAAACGTTTTCCTACATTTCAACTATATTTAAGTATAAATGAATCATAAAATGTAATTTAACTTGCAACTCCTGTCTTATAGCGAGGTTTCAATTTATTGCTTTCCGAGAATGAACAAAACTGTAACACAGGAGGTATAGGGAAATCATTTAGTTTTTGGTTGATAACTTTTAAAATAGCACACGTTGGTATTGTTTTCAATTTTTTCCTAATAGAATGTCCAACTATCTATCTAGAAATCAGTTTTTTGAAAAAACGTTGAACCTCAGTAAAATTAAAAACTCAAAAATAGCATTGAAATCGTCATGATTTTAATGGCCCCCATAAGACTACATGTTAAAAATAGGAATTTATAACTACAATATCTCAAAATCTAGACACGAGAAGTTCTTCATATTTCACAATATCGTGTAAATAGTGATTATTGATACCTCTGCCAAAAATAGGCTTATTTGGAAGATATGAGATTTCAGTTGTGCTACCTTAAGCTTCTGCTCCAAGGCAAGGCCTGTAGAGCAGCCAAGCTATCCACAATGTACAGTAAAATGAAAGCATTTTTGAGCTAGCGCATAAAATCGGATGCAGTACAAAGGACAAATCCTCTAATTGGTTTAAGTTTAAATAATATCTTCTGATTGGTCGACAATCAAAATGTTCACATTAAGTTCAAATTTTGCATGGTGATCAAGACCAACTTAATATTAAATTTTACATATTGCAAGCCCAATCAGTCAAGTATTAATTGTAATTTTACGAGTTTAGTATGGGATGTCACAAGAGATTTCTGGAGAAAGTATGTAGGTAAGACTTCACGACACAATGGATCTGTTATTCATCCAGAGTATTATGGAGATTGAAAAATTGCAGAGAAAATCGTCTTGTGCCGTGTCGTGTATCGTGACTATGGGGATGTTGCATGTTCTGTGCTCGCTCATCAACGCGTTACACTGAGCGTTTTCCTAGTTATTGTCCTTGAGCCCCCAGACCCCCTTGAAGCAGCGAACGGCCTTTTCCTGACATCCATCGATCCCCGATAATTTTGACCCCTCCCCCACTCAAAATAAAGTTCCTACGCGCGTGACAGAATGAATAACAATGTCATTAGAGCCAGAATTTTAAATAAAGTGCGGCCTTCTACATCGACAACAATCAGTGCTGCCGTTCTAGTAGTTGCACATCCCAGCATGGAGCGAATGTCAATACGTGAACATTGTGTATCGTGCCCTTGTATTCTGTAGTGCATCTTCTTGCAGAGTCATATTTTGTAATTTAGTGAGCATGGTTCATGGTTTTAGGAGTTTATAAAAACTCTTCCCTTCGGGACTTACCCTCTGTCTGAGCGCCTCCACGAGCTCTTCAAGACTGAGGAGGACGACGAGAGGGTGGCGCACATTGTTCACGTGCTAATTGATGTGTCATCTTCTAGCACGGCTTCGTCATGCTGGAGAACGAGACACTGGAGATCCGACCTCTGTCTGAGCGCCTCCACGAGCTCCTCAAGACGGAGGAGGACGACGAGAGGGTGGCGCACATTGTTCGACGCGCTCCTCTCATGGCCGACAACTTCTTCAACGACGCGCTGCCTCTGCCGATGGACTACAGCTATGACGTCGTACCCACGGACTACGTAAGTCGCTTTTCACACTCACCGACTCTCTGACACAATGGTCAGCTGCCAATAGAAAACGAACAAACTTATGTAATTTTCCACCAGCTTCACTTGGGCCTCACTCTGGGATATCACTGAAATTACGTTACCATATAAAACTCGAGTTCAAAACTAGTGCGGCCCTGCCAGTGCAGCCAGTAGAAAACGTCATTCGTTTCTACTTCATTTAAACTGAAGTACCTAATGTAAGTTGTGGAAAATAGCTTGCTTCACCGGGGCAAGAACCCGGGGCCTGTCACTTGCCCAGCGAATACTCTACCAACCGAGCTATCGGATGGATATAATTATTAATATTGTCAGAATATAATTATTCCATGGACGTGACGTAATTTTCCATCTTATCCCATCACCTATCAATTGATAATTTGTAAAACTGTTTCATCACGTACACATTGCCGTACCAAGTTTATTCTGAATGTGCAAGAAAGTAATTGCACTATTTGCTACTTGTTTTGCTAGACAATGAACCGCATGAAGAGGGCTGGGAACCGCTACACGGTGGAGACGGCGTTGTTCTTCGACGAGGCTGGATACAAACTCTTCTCGCCGTATTTCCGTCAGGACGACAAGAAGCTCAGGGACATGCTGCTGGCATACCTCAACGGCGTGAGTACAACTTCATGCTTTTGATATACCTAAACAATATGTTCGTCTTAGAGCTTCATAGGCTCTCGAATATGCAGGTTACAATAAAATATTTAATACCTATTTAAAAGAGAATATCATTAATAATTCCAGTGTCAATGGATTGAATTGATGTTGGCTGGTTCAAGACCAACTCTGAATCGACACTCTTGAGTTGCGCAGAAAGCATCGTTTGCGGCAAGATTCATGGACATCATTACTACATTCATACTACTAAGGCAAGGTTCGTTTACTCCTATACCGATAACATTGGCTGAAGTGAAGCCTTTTCAGACCCTGTGATTCGGGAAATTCGTCTATTTGATGGCGCAGCTCCATCTATTATCTCCATAGTGAACGACAGCTCAATGGGTAAATTATCATATTAGTTCATATTTTTACCACCAGTAGCTGATATAAGCGCTATTCCATCAAAATGACGAAAATTGCTGGGTACCTGAAAAGGCATCACTTTCATTGGTCAAGGGAGAGAACCGTGTCTTACTAGTGTGAACTAAGCTATGATCCATGAAACTTGTTTGCGGTTCTTGTTACTCGCCATTGGTCAGTTCACATCAAGTTATACCACAACAAATTGTTGGAACGAGCAAAATAGAGAATTGTCTAATTTTTAAACCAACTCGCGAGCTGACCAAATTCAGTATCTGCACATGCGCGGCCAACCATGGTTTGCAGCCGCTGGTTCCAACCACGGTTTGCAACACAGTGTGATAGGGCTTTTAGTGTGTAGTTCCAGTTAAAGTGACACAGTAAGAATATAAGATAATGCTGTACCTATACTGTCTCTAGGTACAAGCGCTGTACCACCACCCCAGCCTGGGCGCGCCCGTGGACATTGTTCTGGTCCGTCTCGAGATGTTCTCCCAGCAGCCACGTGACCTGCCACACTATCAGGGCGAGCGAGGCCAGCTGCTGGACGCGTTCTGTGATTACAACCAGAAGCACAACCCGCCCGAGGACTCGAACCCCGACCACTGGGACATGGGACTCTACGTGTCAGGCCTGGACTTCTACGCCATTGAGAACGGCAGGAAGAGCGGGGTGACAATGGGTGAGGAACATACAATTACTTACCACTCCTTTTTGGAAGTCGTAAAACCGTGTCGTGAGAAATATTTACTTATAATGTGGTTTCACTGTGAAACCACACATATTCGATATTTTTATTGAAGCTGTGGGTCTGCTGCACTAAAAAGTAAATATTAATGATAATATTTCCTAAATATCGCTTTAACTTTTGAACCATTCAAATTATGAAATATGTTAAAAATAATAAGCATAGCAAAGTTTATAAACACCAACTTATACAGACATCATGAGTGCCAAAACTCGTGAAAAATCTGAAATAAATAATATACTTTTAGACTTTTGACGAGTTTGGGCACAAATATTGTCGTTATAAGATGGTGTTTATATTGCTAAGATATTATCATCTTATAGCTAAGATCGACTTAAAAATTAGCTACGCTAATTGTTTTTCACATTTTTCGTAAATTGAATGTTAGATAAGTTATTACGATATTTAGGATATATATCCAATGTTTGCTTCGACTGCAACCTACTCTTAAGCCTCTACTTGGTTATTTTAAAATTAATTACTGTTATCCATTATTATGTTTAAAATGATACTTGTTCTTAAAAATGTTGCATAGCTGCAAAAGCTGGCATAGCTATACATGCCAGGATACTGCAGGATACTGCATGACCAGGCTCTCCATGTTGAGTGACTGATGTTTCGTCGCAGGGTTGGCAACCGTGGGTGGCGTGTGCCAGGACAAGTACGCATGCGTGATCGCAGAGTTGGGGACCACCAACGTGTTCGGCAAACCTTATCCGTCAGCCGGGTTCACGTCAGTGTACATCCTGGCGCACGAGATGGGACACAAGTAGGTACTCTCTCAGTATGGCGCAGACGATGTTCATTATTCCTGATAGTGGCGAGTGTCCAGTGCCAGATCAGCCTACACTCCCCTTCACTTGGTACATTTTGTGCCTAGCTTACCTACACTCCCCTTCACTTGGTACATTTTGTGCCGAGCTTACTTACATTCCCCTAAACTTGTTACCATTTGTGCCGGAGTTTACCTACTTTCCTCTAACTTGATAACATGTGTGCCTAGCTTACCTTCACTCCCCTTCACTTGGTACATTTTGTGCCGAGCTTACCTACACTCCCCTTCACTTGGTACATTTTGTGCCGAGCTTACTTACACTCCCCTTCACTTGGTACATTTTATGCCGAGCTTACTTACATTCCCCTTAACTTGTTACCATTTGTGCAGGAGTTTACCTACTTTCCTCTAACTTGATAACATTTGTGCCTAGCTTACCTACACTCCCCTTCACTTGGTACAATTTAGTACAATTTGTGCCGAGCTTACTTTCACTCCCCTTCACTTGGTATATTTTGTGCCGAGCTTACTTACACTCCCCTTCACTTGGTACAATTTAGTACAATTTGTGCCGAGCGAACTTTCACTCCCCTTCACTTGGTACATTTTGTGCCGAGCTTACTTACACTCCCCTTCACTAGGTACATTTTGTGCCGAGCTTACTTACACTCCCCTTCACTTGGTACATTTTGTGCCGAGCTTACTTATATTCCCCTTAACTAGTTACCATTTGTGCCGGAGTGTACCTACTTTCCTCTAACTTGATAACATGTGTGCCTAGCTTACCTTCACTCCCCTTCACTTGGTACATTTTGTGCCGAGCTTACTTACACTCCCCTTCACTTGGTACATTTTGTGCCGAGCTTACTTACATTCCCTTTAACTTGTTACCATTTGTGCCGGAGTTACCCTACTATCCTCTAACTTGATAACATTTGTGCCTAGCTTACCTACACTCCCCTTCACTTGGTACAATTTAGTACAATTTGTGCCGAGCTTACTTTCACTCCCCTTCACTTGGTACATTTTGTGCCGAGCTTACTTACACTCCCCTTCACTTGGTACATTTTGTGCCGAGCTTACTTACACTCCCCTTCACTTGGTACATTTTGTGCCGAGCTTACTTACATTCCCCTTAACTTGTTACCATTTGTGCAGGAGTTTACCTACTTTCCTCTAACTTGATAACATGTGTGCCGAGCTTACCTACACTCCCCTTCACTTGGTACATTTTGTGCCGAGCTTACTTACACTCCCCTTCACTTGGTACATTTTGTGCCGAGCTTACTTACACTCCCCTTCACTTGGTACATTTTGTGCCGAGCTTACTTACACTCCCCTTCACTTGGTACATTTTGTGCCGAGCTTACTTACATTCCCCTTCACTTGGTACGTACATTTTGTGCCTAGCTTACCTACACTCCCCTTCACTTGGTACATTTTGTGCCGAGCTTACTTACATTCCCCTTAACTTGTTACCATTTGTGCAGGAGTTTACCTACTTTCCTCTAACTTGATAACATGTGTGCCTAGCTTACCCACACTCCCCTTCACTTGGTACATTTTGTGCCGAGCTTACTTACACTCCCCTTCACTTGGTACATTTTGTGCCGAGCTTACTTACACTCCCCTTCACTTGGTACACTTTGTCCCGAGCTTACCTACACTCCCCATCACACAAGAATACTTACATGCATGTGCCATCATCCTGTGAGTTCTTGGAAAAAGGTATTCTTGGATATTATTCTTGGATAAATACTTACTGAACGTCTGGGGGAGTCCGTTACTCCTCGACAAAGCTCGTGCCGGGGCTACTCACATTCCCTTGCGGTGTAAGTAAGTAAGGCGTGACAATGTCAAGAGTTTGTCCTTCACTTCAGCCTGGGAATGCACCACGACGGCAGTCAGAATCGCTGTCCCAAGGAGGGCTTCATCATGTCGCCGTCGAGAGGCACGCAGGGGGAGACGCTGTGGTCGTCGTGCAGCGTCGACGTCGTCAGACAGTTGGGGTGAGTGACGTCACAGTGATGGCGGAATAGGGTCAAGTACAGTGCTTGTCAAATAAGGAATGTTCTCTTCCGCTGCAGCTGGGCCAAATGCCTGACCGACAAGGGAAAGCAGCGCGCAGAGCTGAACCACGGAAAATACCTGGACGAGCCTGGACAGGCGTGGGGCGCCAAGAAACAGTGCGAGATCCTGCTGAGAGACAAGGACGCACTGCTTCAGTATCCCAACAAGCTCCAGGTGAGAGACAAGGCAGGAAGATGGGGGAGGCGTTGACTCGATTCAAGAGCACACGTTCTCTTCTTCTGTGAAACCAATCCAATAGTAATAAATGATAACTGACCGAAGACATTTACAAATTAATATCATGCACATTGGGAAATCAACGCCTGTCAAGAAAATGTATTTCCTTTCATTTTAATTGAAGAAAACTTTCTCTGTCGCAGGACGTGTGTCAGAACCTAAAGTGCCGGACTCCACATCGGTCCGGGTTCTACTTCGCAGGTCCGGCGCTGGAGGGAACCGGCTGTGGAAGAGGCAAGGTAAGTCAGAAACGTGTATAGGATCTCAAGGCACGTCGGTCCGGGTTCTACTTCGCAGGTCCGGCGCTGGAGGGGACCGGCTGTGGACGGGGCAAGGTAAGTCAGGGACGTGTATAGGATCTCAAGGCACGTCGGTCCGGGTTCTACTTCGCAGGTCTGGCGCTAGAGGGAACCGGCTGTGGAAGAGGCAAGGTAAGTCAGGGACGTGTGAAGGATCTCAAGGCACGCCGGTCCGGGTTCTACTTCGCAGGTCCGGCGCTGGAGGGGACCGGCTGTGGAAGAGGCAAGGTAAGTCAGGGACGTGTGAAGGATCTCAAGGCACGCCGGTCCGGGTTCTACTTCGCAGGTCCGGCGCTGGAGGGGACCGGCTGTGGACGGGGCAAGGTAAGTCAGGGACGTGTATAGGATCTCAAGGCACGTCGGTCCGGGTTCTACTTCGCAGGTCCGGCGCTAGAGGGAACCGGCTGTGGAAGAGGCAAGGTAAGTCAGGGACGTGTGAAGGATCTCAAGGCACGCCGGTCCGGGTTCTACTTCGCAGGTCCGGCGCTAGAGGGAACCGGCTGTGGAAGAGGCAAGGTAAGTCAGGGACGTGTGAAGGATCTCAAGGCACGCCGGTCCGGGTTCTACTTCGCAGGTCCGGCGCTGGAGGGAACCGGCTGTGGAAGAGGCAAGGTAAGTCAGGGACGTGTGAAGGATCTCAAGGCACGCCGGTCCGGGTTCTACTTCGCAGGTCCGGCGCTGGAGGGGACCGGCTGTGGAAGAGGCAAGGTAAGTCAGGGACGTGTGAAGGATCTCAAGGCACGCCGGTCCGGGTTCTACTTCGCAGGTCCGGCGCTGGAGGGGACCGGCTGTGGAAGAGGCAAGGTAAGTCAGGGACGTGTGAAGGATCTCAAGGCACGCCGGTCCGGGTTCTACTTCGCAGGTCCGGCGCTGGAGGGGACCGGCTGTGGACGGGGCAAGGTAAGTCAGGGACGTGTATAGGATCTCAAGGCACGTCGGTCCGGGTTCTACTTCGCAGGTCCGGCGCTAGAGGGAACCGGCTGTGGAAGAGGCAAGGTAAGTCAGGGACGTGTGAAGGATCTCAAGGCACGTCGGTCCGGGTTCTACTTCGCAGGTCCGGCGCTAGAGGGAACCGGCTGTGGAAGAGGCAAGGTAAGTCAGGGACGTGTGAAGGATCTCAAGGCACGCCGGTCCGGGTTCTACTTCGCAGGTCCGGCGCTGGAGGGGACCAGCTGTGGAAGAGGCAAGGTAAGAACTAAGAAGACGCAACTTTTCTTGAGATGATCGCACGTCCACAGCCAATACAAGTCTTGAAAGCAAAGTCTTGAAGATGTAGCAAAGCAAACTGAAAACGAGATGATGATCTACTACATGATTTAGAAACTAAATACAGACAGATGTGTTCAATTAATGGCATTGATAATTATAGGAATTTGCCACTCATTAATCTTACTAAGACCGTAATCTAGTCTCTCGGATGGCAGCTTTGAAAGATGAAACCTTTTTCGATTGCAATCAAATTTAGATGTAAAGACTAAAGGGAAACAAGTTAACTAGGAAGACGCTCGCTATCAAATTTAGATGTAAAGACTAAAGGGAAACAAGTAACTAGGAAGACGCTCGCTCTGTGTAACGCGTTCATAAACGAGTTTCGTAATATTCGAGTGAAAGATTTTGCTCTACAGACATTGGAGAAAGCTGGGGGGAAAATCCTCATATTTCTTTGAATACATTTGAAAATAGCTCTTGAATTTCTTTGAAGATTGGGCTGATTGTCGAAAACTCCTAACCTGTTGCTCCCAATGACATCACCAAATTTGAAGTTGATCGCCCAGTCAAACGGTTCTATTTAAAATATTCAACTAATCACACGACCTCGTTCAAAGTCTATCATAAGTGCAGTGTGCATAATTTCAGGTCGATTGTTTGAACGGTGGGACTTGCGCTTAGTTACAAATTAAAGTTTGCCAAGAGTGTATTTTTTTTAAAAAAAAAGTCAATAATTCTGGGCATAGAATCTCTTCTGTGTTTTTAATAGACAAGCCATGTTGTGATTAAACCAAGCAAGTGATTTGCGGCTAGATATTCTGCTCTAACGAGGAGGATGTGAAATCGTTTCAAACGATTTGGTAGAAGTTTCATGGAATTGATGACGTGCTGGAAATGTGCAACTCTGATTCTACATAAAAGCCGAAGTGGTTCGGATCGTCGACGATCCAGAGATTGCTAAATCAGATTCGCGTTCTATCCCAGGATGACGTCACTAAACACGTGGCTAAATCCTATCTCTTGTGCCATCTCGACTGCGAGAGAAGGGGAATAGAACCTCCACGTTCACATTGGTGACTAAATGGAGGTTAAATATGTAACCGAGATTATCTTTCATAGTATGAACGAGGAACATACATAGGTACATTAATTAACCGCTTTTGGGACGACAAAAGCTAGCTTTGAACCAAGAAACCTCAACCAAACAGATTTACTTAAATGTGATCAATTTTGAGTTTTGACAGCTTAAAAGTTGTTAAACGCAAAAGTATCTCAATAAAGTGGACTTCATTTACGTATAGATTATACCCCATTTCTCGTGGTATTTGTGAAAAAGAGGTCTAGATACAAAACTGAATATTTCAATGGCATTGAGTCGCATACCTTTATTTTGAGGAATGAATATGGGCATGAAGTTGAAGTACCTTTACTCTTCACAATGTATCTCTGTCTCATTTCCACACATTGTTTGTCAGTCTGAATAGTGAATAATACGGCTCAATTTTCTCAATCAAGCATGAACTCCAGAGACAAACTTTTAACTAATAAAAATTAAAAATGTATCACGTTATAACAGACATTCTTAAATTTTTTACAATTGTTTCACTTCGTTGTCCTGTGCCCCTATTCTAGAACGAAATCGAAATAATTTCTGTCTGAAATCAATCCGAGGCCATAAGGATAACATTGATCTGAAATGATTTCATATCGATATGATTTCATTTTCGTTATGGAATAAAGGCCCTGTTACGGTTTGAATTTGTTAAATTATGGAGGTATTGATCTTGAAGTTTAAAACCAATCTCAGGCTTGTGACGTGCAACTTCTGCTCTATTCAGTGGTGTCGTGGCGGCGAGTGCGTGGTCATGAAGCGAGCGCCGCCCGTGAAGGTGGTCGTCGGCGGCTGGAGCGCCTGGACGCCCGACTCCTGCGCGTCTGGGTGCCTCGTCAAGGCGCGCGGCGCTCAGTCCAGACGCCGCGCGTGCGACAATCCCCGCCCGCTCAACACCGAGGAGGGATGCGACGGCGCCAGCGTCGACGCCGTCCTCTGCGACGACGCCAAGGTAACTGACGGAGAGCAGCTCTCTCGCTGACAGCTGATGGAATCTTACTTGCCTCCCTGCGTTTTGGTTACGAAAAGGCAGAGAGTAACTTGACAGTGGGTCCCATGTTTTTGGAGATTTGGGTTCAACCATCACTCAGACTTATCGGTTGTGACTGAGACAATGTTGAGTGGTGATGCTGTGTAGATGAAGAGCTACTCTCTCACTATTTGCAATTTGAATTATATATTTCAATTATTAGAACAGTTGCACTCTTGCATTACTTTCGGTTCGGTACAGGCAAGGCGACTACTTGTGAAAAAACTTGTTACTACTTGTAAAAATAAATAGTCATAAAGTTAAAAATATGTAAAGTCAAAGGGAAATTAAGTATAATTTTCTCTTATAATCTCTTTTAGTAATATAATGTGTACGTTTCTCTCCACTTTTCACCACTACCTTCCCCCCCAATGGTAAAGCAGTAAGCTTGACCATTTTGATAGAGAAAGCGCTGAAATATGGTGACGTATTATTTTCATCGTGTCATCGGTTGCTTCAGGTGTGCAAGAAGAGCAAGCGCCTCCCCGCCAGCGACTTCGCCGGCAAGAAGTGCCGCGAGTTCAGCGCTCTGGTCGGGGACCTGGACCCAGCTGGGGCGGGGCTCCAGGCGCCCCACGAGCCCCAGCGCATGTGGATGGGTTGCGCCATCTTCTGCAGGCGCAAGACCGGCGGCTCCTTCTACACGCCGAGGCTCGACCTCAATGACCTCGGCGTCAACCCCTACTTCCCGGACGGCACGTGGTGCCACAACGACGGCAAGAACAACTACTTCTGTCTCCAGCATCACTGCCTGCCGGAGGTAATCATAGTGAACTTCATCCAGTTTAAATGCGCATCTTTTGTGTTAGAGTGGCCTGCATTCTTAACACCAACTCTATGTCGGAGTGACCCACATTCTACTGTCTCTAGTATCAATTCTTGCCGGAGGTAAGCGTCTGCGTAGTAACCTACTATATCGATTACCGACTCGTGAACTTCATCACACTTCAACACAAATCCTTTGTGTTATGGTGGCCTGCATTCTACTTAATCTCAACCACATGTCAGAGTGACCCACATTCTACTGTCTCTAGTAAGTCTCTAGTATGTGCATTTTATACTGTCTCTTGACGGAGGTAAACATGGTAACCTACTATACCGAAACATGAAATAGCCACTGAATATTTCTACATCACACTTCGAATATTTAAAGTCTGTCTAAACTGTATTCATTAAAAAAAAAACGTCTGGGGTCACTCTCTGGCATGTTTAGTCATTGACAAACGCTTCTTTGTTTGGAACTCGCAAGGCTGTCGTCGGTGTATGCTGACAAAGCACGCCGCCTCATTCTTACGTATAGACCAAGGTAAATTCTTAACTCGTCCGGCTGAGGTCGATTTAGATTTTAACATATTGCAAGGAAACCTGTCACAATACAACAATATTCTTCGTATCTAGTCGTATTTTAAATGTTTATACATATTCTAATTGAAAAACAGAAGTAATAATATGTCCAGAATTTAGTGTAAAATATAGCGGCCTTCGACATTGCCAAAAGCATTCAGCGCATTCAACAAATCCCATATGGGTGACAAGACAATGATTTAGACATGTCCTTGTGTTGTAGAACTTCAGTTTCGGCAAGAACCTGTTGAGCCTGCTGTTCGGGAACGAGGACGTGCCGCTGCCGCAGAACGCGCCGCCGCGACTCGTGCCGCTCTCTGACGAGCTGTTGAAGTACTTGAGCCTCGACCCCGAGGGACGGCCGCTGTTGACCACTCTGCAGCCGGGACTGACCAAGCCGCCGGCCGAGGAAGACTGGGACGATAAGGACTATCTGGAACTGCCACCAGCTGTCTAGCAGCATGGGCAAATGATTCTGCCACCAAATAGATTAGTATTTTAAGTTCAAAAAGTTAATTTTAGTAATTATTATATCTGTTTATCGTTATTCCTTTGAAGTTATGCCAATAAGGCCCGGTTGTACAATGTCCCGATAAAGTTAGCGGTAGGATTTATCTGCTGAAACCATGGCCAATGAAACAGCCAATGAAACACAGCCATCTAGACCGCAAAAGTCTACTTTAGGCTAAAGTGAACTTTATCTTATACTTATCGGGACATCATACAACCGGGCCTTAGTATAAGAATTAATTGTTAAGCGAGCGATACTAAAGGACTCGTATAGTATACTTTCTCTGTTTTTTGTTTTTTTGTGTTCTTGTAGGCAACGCACAGGCCAAACCTTTCAACCAATTGATCTGAAAATGTGTAGACACACTAATGTCATATGAGCGGTATCGTATATAGTTTTTGATCAATATCCTGTGATTTTTTCGAAACTATCTGTAGAACTGTTTCATCGATCAGCATCAAATATTGCATGGTCATTGGGACCAATATTTTAGGTGTTTTTGTAACTTCCAGACTTAACTGTTGTTATCTTCAAAAGTTATTGACATTTTACAAACATTTTTTGTGTGTTTGGAACTATTTGTCAAATTTCTTGATGGAAATTTCAGATATCTTATCACTGCTCCTTTGACGCATATCGTTTCGGCTCTTTTTAAGGTCTAGTAGAGCAGAAACTTGCAAACGCATATCAATTCGCATACAATACGAAGGCTCGCTTATCAACGCGTTACACAGAGCGTTACCTATAGTTATTATGTCCTACTATAGTCAGTGTATTTTTTTATCATTGTTCACAGGAATGTAATCCACACAACGCAACCAGAAAGCTTTTAATAAATACTTTCTGAATTCTTTTATTCAGTTACACCATTTCATTATTATTCTCCTGGATCCTTCTAACCAAAAGCTCGTGTGGAAACTTAGCATCTAAAACTGTTTCACAATAACCTGCCTGCCAGTCACAGAAATGTTGCACACAACTTATGTAATAGTAGCAGCATAGACATTTATACTCACTGCGTTCCAGTGAGTATAAATGTCTATGGTAGCAGTCACATTTAGTGTATTAGTTTATGAACAAGATTCTGTGATAACTCAAAGTTAAAATAAATTATATGACAGATCACTTAAAATGGTAGTTATTGGGACCAGCATTTTAGGAGATTTTGTAAATTTTCAGACCAATCGGTCAACACCGTCAAGAATTATTATTGCCGTTTATGCTTGTTTTGAAAATATCTGTCTAATTTGTTCAGTACCAGAAAAACATATAATTTTTTAAAATTCTAAAAAGCGCCCTGTGGGGCTAGAACTGGGCGCTTTGCCTCTCAGACCATCCTCCTCAACTGGAGTTTTTTCTGGTACACGAAACCCTCCAGTTGATGCCCGTGCCCCGCACAGGCGCGTAGGAATAGGGGGGAAAGGGGGGAACGGA
Organism: Leuctra nigra; assembly: GCA_934045905.1. Classification (NCBI taxonomy): domain Eukaryota; kingdom Metazoa; phylum Arthropoda; class Insecta; order Plecoptera; family Leuctridae; genus Leuctra; species Leuctra nigra. The sequence goes on from OW203762.1 coordinate 14,037,628, forward strand.
CCCCCCCTGTCTGGAGCCTGACCCCCCCCCCCCCCTGCCAGAGATCCTGACCCCCCCCCCTGCTAGAGACTCTGACCCCCCCCCCCCCCCCCTGCTAGAGATCCTGAACACATCCAGATATTCACAAATGTTGATTATGTGTTGCACAGAATGCACAGGTTTGCTCCATTATGAGGTTGAATTCTCAAAATTTTCTTAAGTTTTGCAAAACTAATTGAACAGAGGTATTATCCAATGAGACAACTCATTTACTCATTTGTCCAACATGATCATCCTCATGAATCAAATTAAATAATTACACGTTAAACTGTAATAGATTCCAAAACAATACAGATTTTTCTTTTTGATTGCTTATTGCTGAATTGCTCTTGCAACATTTTTCAAAGGTCGATTCCAAAATCAATTCATAATCGATTCTCTTTCACTAAAATTCAAGTATTTCCCTGCGGGGCTATTTAGGATTTTGTCAAATCACAAAATTTTATTTTGTCTCTTGCATCCCCAAGAATATTGCATAGGACACACATTTTAAATTTCTTTAAAAAAGATGCCAAAAAAGCGTCGTATTCGATTATTTTTTTTTATCAAGATGTAAAAAAATGCCCTGCGGGGCCATTGGGAATTCTATAAAAACAAGTTTTCTTAAGTTCCCACAGAATATTGCACATCACATATTTTACATTTCTTTGAGAAGAATAGCTTAAAATTCGATTATTTTGTATCAAAAATTCAAAAAATGCCCTGCGGGGCTAACTGGGGGGTGAGTCCCCCAGACCCTTTGTAGCAGTGAACTACCTTTTCCTGACATCCATCGATCCCCTAAAATTTTGACCCCCCCCCCTGTCAAAATAAAGTTCCTACGCGCCTGGCCCCGCAGGGCGTTTCTAGAATTTAAACAATTATAAAAGTGATTCTGGGACGCTTTTTTATTTATTTTTTCAAATGTTTTGCTTGAGTGACTTTCCTAAGCGTCTGGTGCCCGAAAAATAATGTATTACAAATATTTGTGTAGAACATGGAGGAGGTGACATGCAGATCAGGGGCGCACCGGAATTTTTTGCTTGTCATTACTTATTTTTGTACGTTTATGTGCGTTTTGAGGGGAGTTTCAACAATTTTATCAATAGTTTTCATTATCAAATTACAGCAATAGTATAATAAGTATTTCAACATATTTTATTAACACAAAAATTAAAAATATACGAAATTGAGGCAATATTAAAATCAATTAGGTATCATTTATCGGAAAATTGATATTCTCTCTGAATTCTTAAGATTTTTAATAAATCGTTTATTGAGAAGAAATATTTTTAATATATTTTTAAAAATTCGATTTCTTAAAAAAAATAAAATATATATATATATATTTTAATGTGTGCTCAGTCCCTGTCAAAATCATCGCGATAAACTTTCAAATCGCGACAAACTTTGCGATTTTACAGCGTGCCCTCCACACATCCTCCACACTACAAAAATCTGAACTGAACTGAATCAAATCAAAGATGGCGCCCGCCATTCAGCTCAATCATAGACGTCAATCTCATGCAGCCTCAAGTTTATTTTTATTTCAAATTTGGGGCGATGCCAAGCTAGGACGACGGGATCGGCCACTTCGGCGCTAGCGTCGAGGCTGTGCTTTTCAAATCAACGCATTTCTTACTCCACAGTCCGTATTTTCATGTTATATTATAATACTTAATGTTGATATTTGGTTATTTAACGAAATAGTGGATAATTATTAGAAATGGTAGTGTAATAATGATATTTTGATCATATAATGACAGCTCACAGAATTATTTTTGTTTCCAGTGCTCTCTTGAACTGACTCACTGCTTAATGGAATTTTGTAACTTCCAATTAAAACAATTGAGAGGGTGTCGCTTCAGATTGAAATAGAATTTGCTTTATATATTGCACTATCTTCTTATTTTTACACATTTAATTATACTAGAGTAAAAAATCTATGTATCTAAACAGTGAGTACATCTTCTTACGCATGTCAAAATAAAGTTTCGCGAGTTTTAATTTTGAGTGGCACGAACAGCTTACTTCACACTTGTCACAAAACCGATGGCAGCACCCTAGCGGGAGATAGTTTGGCTAGTGCCCTATTGAATTGATTTTGAACTATGCCAAACGGCTGCTGTGTAATTGGTTGCAATAGGGCACTAGCCAAACTTTTTCCCGCTATTGTGCTGCAGCGCTGCCATCGGGAGTGAGTAAGAAGTGTGAAGTAAGCTTTGAAGTAAGCTGTTCGTGCCACTCAAAATTAAAACTCGCGAAACTTTATTTTGACAGGCGTAAGAAGATGTACTTACTGTTTAGATACATATATTTTTTACTCTAGTATAATAAAACGTGTAAAAATAAGAAGATAGTGCAATATCTTAAGCAAATTCGATTTCAATCTGAAGCGACACCCTCTCAATTGTTTTAATAGAAAGTTACAAAATTCCATTGTGCCGTGAGTCAGTTCAAGAAAGCACTGGAAACAAAAATATTTCTGTGAGCTGTCATTATATGATCAAAATATTGTTATTACACTATCATTTCTAATAATTATCCACTCTTTCGGTAAATAACCAAATATCAACATTAATTCTTATAATATAACATGAAAATACGGAGTGTGGGGTAAGAATTACGTTGATTTGAAAAGCACAGCCTCGACGCTAGCGCCAAAGTGGCCGATCCTGTCGTCCTAGCTTGGCATCGCCCCATCGAAGTGGAGGTAACAAGTTTCCAAGTGACCCAACATTAAGAAAGCTGTGGATACATGCGGTGAGAAGAAAGAATTGGGTGCCAGCCAAGTACAGTGTTGTCTGTCATTCACACTTCAAACCTTCTGAATACATTACAGAAGGATATTATTCGGGTATGTAGCTGTGAATACGTGTTTAGTAGAAGAAACCCAATAGAAACCACACATTATATTTCATGCTCGCCAAACCTCTCTAGTTAACTAGTGGGTATATTGCGTACAGATATTACCTCTAGGTCCGGTACCTAGCAGCTGTCACAACATTTTAGAACCATTCTTACCATTACCTATTCTACCATCTTATTGGAGTTATTCTAATGTATTTTATGATCTCTTCAGGTGTAAAATCTATTCGGAAAATATTGAAACCTGGTGTAGTACCTACAGTTTTTGCATGGGTCCAAAGAACGATCCAAAGCAAACCACACCAGTTTGAAGCAAGAAGGTTATGTTTGGAGAGAAGGACAATACAGGCAGAGCCCACAACTCTGGAGCCATTGCTGGAACAAATTGAAGAAGTTATTCTGCAGCCATTCCATGACCATTGTGATGTGAAGGGTAAGAAACTGAATACAAACAAACACAAACAGTACCTACTACAATGTTCTTTTTCTTTGTTTTCCAATTATAAAATCGCGAAACTGAAGGGTTTGCGATTCATGAGAACCTTAAAGGCTTAACTCGGGCTGGGAAAAACTGAGGATTTTAGTAAACGTTTAAAAGCTCTCAATTGGTCTGTTAAGCATTTACCTTAACATTTATTGAGCATAAAAATGACAACTAAAGTCGTCCGCATCCGATCTGTGGATTGAGATTTTCTTGAAAAACCGGTATTTTACGAACCCCTTAGTAAACTCAGCCCAAGAGAAGGCTCGGCATAACGCAATGAGGCATGGTGCGCACGCAGGATGCAAACGATTTTAGGATTTTTATTGCTTCTCGAGGCTCTCCCCCTTTGCAACCAACATCAAGACCATGTGTCATTCTTGAGAGCTTATCAACACTAACTGCTGTAATAGCGTTTGTTACAAAGATAAATAGATTGACAACTCAAGTGTGCAGGGGAAAGTCAGACACAAATTTCTTTATTGATTGGCTATTTTTATTTTTTTAGCATCGCTTGTCCGACCTATTGATTGTTGCGTTATATGAGGGCTAATCTTAACTAACGCTATTGTTCACTGCCCAAAACATGTCCTCAACTGATAAAATAAAAAAGAACATTTCAATTTTATTGCAATATTTTTTAACAAAAAAAGCACTCCATCTCGACTGATTTATAAATATTAATTGTATTCAATTACGCCGTCTTAGCGATCTAACCATTCTATCTACGAATATATAAACTATTGTCATATTCCCAGCAAATATTGGGTCAATATGTGATAACTAGTAACTACATTTAGTTTCAACCTTGAAGTGGTGTTGGCTGGAGGGGGAGGGGTGCATCACAGCATTCTGATGAACTAAAATAGTGATTAAAAAGTGATTTTTATTATTTTTTGATAACAGTTTTGAGTACCTACTATAACAAAAGTCAGCAGTTTTAGTCTTTTTGCCATAAACAGTTTACCTTCGTTTAAACGTCCCACCCCTAGGCTGAACTATTGATGTAACTGCAACGTAATGTAAACATAACAACAATTAAATATATTAAATAAAACTTTTTTTTTTAATTTCAACAATTTGATACCTAATTTGCATGAACATTTACCACACTACAGTCTAAGTACTACATGTTTTTTTCTTTTATTCTCTGCAGTGGAGTTCAAAGAAGCTATCAAAATGAGTGAACCGACTGCACCTTGTGCAATGCTTGTGAAGACGGAGCCCGATGATTTGGAAGACGTTGATATTTCCATCGGTTTCGATCCAAGTGGGCTGGACATTGAACATAACTTCACGACATTAACATCCTCTAATTGTGCATCATTTTCAACCAACCAGAATATTGATATCAAACTTGAATCTGAAACACATTTATTAGAGTCATTCAAAGAAGAGCCTTCTGCCCAGAATGATTCGTATCAAAATCAGTTTGTTGGCAATGATTTGTTGGATATTCAATGTGACAAGAACGCAGAGCAGTTTGATTCAACCGGCAATTCAGAGTTGCCAGAAGTCAATTCTAATGTTAATGACTGCACACTAAGATCAGAATTAAATGGCAACGAGAGCTACGCGTTAGAGAAAACTTATTTTCAAGATGGATCCGATTTCAGCAAGTTTATTGATCTGTTCAGTAATCCAAGTACCTGTGTGGAAATCAAAGAAGAAGTGGCCTTGGATGGGATGGACATGGAATATCTACATTCATATAACGCAGAAGTTGGTAGCGGAGAGAATGATGCAAACGATTACCATTGCGTAAATCCTCATACTTCACATTATAAGCCCCAAGGAAACAATTACTTGTATTCTGAGAATGAAGAACTTCTTAAGGAGAAATTCCAGCTCAGGGATTGTTCTGTTGCCATTGAGAGGCTTGACAATGATGTGAGTTCATCCTCCACGCAACTTTTTAGATCTTGCTCACTTCGAAAAGGGGCTATTGGACAATTGTCGGGTAAAACATGCAACATCTGTCAACAAGTAATGAAGAACTCAAAATCCTTAAAACAGCATTTATCAGATCACGTAGCACGATTTGTTTGTGATTATTGCAAGCAGGATTATGCTTTAAAATCTTCTCTTCGATACCACATCAAGACGAAGCACACCAGCTTGACATTAAAGTGCACTCTTTGTGATAAGTTTTTTGCTTCAAACCGATTGCTAAATTTACATATGTGTTTGCATACAAAACCATTCAGTTGCCCCCATTGTGATCAGACATTTTCATCTAACATAATTCTTGAGAATCATACTTCTTCTCATTTTGGTGAAAAAAAGTATTTATGTAACTGGTGTACATCGTCATTTGGAAGTTTTCATTATTTAAGGTCTCATATGTATGGAACACATAATTTACTATCGAATGGTACACCTATTAAATCAACAACAATGACAAACAACGGCAATCAATGTCATTTGTGCAGCTCGTCGTATGCACGTAAAGATCGACTTCGTAATCACATCAAGGATCGGCACGGAAATCCAAGTGATTTTACTTTCAAATGTGAGTTTTGTGAGAAAACTTTTGCAACAACTACAAATCGTCAGAGACATACTTTTAGGGCTCACATAAAACCGAAACGAAATGATGCTCTACGGTATAAATGTGATATTTGTCAAATATCATTCAGATTTCATAAAGAAGTTATCTCTCACCAGGAAGTGCATGTGGTTGATAAACAACATAAATGTCCACTCTGCGCTGAAAGGTTCAGCTCCATTAGCAACCTAGTTCGTCATAAAAAATCTCATGAGTCTTATAAATGTCAGGAATGTGAACGATCATATTCTAAAAAGTGCACCCTGTCGTATCACATTCAAGAATGTCATATGAAGGGATCGGGAATTCACAAGTGTCCCCAATGTACTAAAACTCTTGACAGCAGAAGACAACTTACAAACCATCGATGCCCTGGTAATGGAAGAAAGTACAAAAAAATCAAATGTAATTTTTGTAAATTTGAGTTCCCTGATGAAAAATCCTTAACATTCCATTTAGAAACTCACAAAGAAGAACATATATGTGTACAGTGCAATGAAAACTTCCAAAGTGCACATAGTTTAAGATTGCATGTATTGGCAAAGCATGCCTGCGATTACAAATGTGACTTTTGTCAGCGGTCATTCATGAGTGCACGAGACTTGGAATATCACCAGGAGGAGCACGCTGTTGAGAAGAATGAGGAGTGTAATGTGTGTCAGAAACGCTTTTGTTTTCTTAATAATCTGAAACTCCACAAAGAAACTCATGTAGCAGAGGAGAAGAAGAAGAGGAAAAAGAGGAGATGATAGACAAATATATTGAGTGTTGAGTTTTGTGTGATCTACTCATCAGTCTGTTGAGTGTAAACATAACTTTAAAATGGTTTTAAAATAGGGAATGGACTATTTTTGTGCAAATTCTTATATTTCATAATTTGGTCATCCTAGACCACATAACGCTGTATTACCCGAAGGTCATTTTCAACTTTTAATTCGTTCAATATTACGTTATCTGCAAATTTCCTACGCTATTTACAGATAGTGTAGTCTAGCACCAGAATTATATGTAGGTAAACCTGGAGTCAAAACTAAATTCAAGTCAACGTTATTTGCAGATAGTGAAGTATTGCTTTGGAATTTACCATGTTTAATCTGTCTTTAGAAATACAACTTGAGAAGAATGTTAGTTCAATACTGCACTCTCTGCAAATAACGTTGTATTGAACAATAAATTTACCTATTAATTAATATTGCCAATTATAATAATCCAATCAATATTTTGAAAAGTACGTAATGCGTATTTCTGTTGCGACTAATTACATAAAAATAATGATATTATTTAACTGTTATTCTGATTTGTTAGCCGATTTTGAAATATTAAAACGTCGTTTCTCAACAATGAAGTTTTGCAGATAACGCAGTCTTGAACTGGGGGGACGCTATGTTGCCATCAAATGGGGTTGTTGGATACAAACGTTCTTTAAATTTCCTGACTGTTTTGTATATTTATCCAGCTTTCAGTAGGTACATACTACATAGTACTTAGTGGCTACATTGGTTACGAAATTAAATTATTTCCTGAATCCTGACCCTCACCTGCAGTAATCTTACATTTATATTTTTATATTTATAATTCTGATTGCAGTGTGTGATCACGCTTAAATTGTGCTCCGTGTATTTTTATGTATTCCTTTCAAATAATAGCAAAATCAGTATGAGTGTTAATAGATTTGATTGGATAATGAGGTTTTGTCGGTAGTGATGTGGATTTTACCGTAAATTTTATTCTCGGTAAATTTACCGTCAGGCGGTAAATTTTTTTATTTTTGTCTAATTCAGGAATCGTGCTATTGGCTCTTAAAGTAATTGTTTTAAAAGTGTTTTGGGGGTGCCAAATGTGTAGTAAGTGATCAGCAAATGAAGGGGATGGCGTGGTTCTTCCAAGTGATTTCTTTTTGCATCGTTTGGTCTTCACACTCTAAAATTTAATAAAATGTAACACTTGCACATAATTAAAGCTCAATAAATTAAATAGTGCCATAGTTACTGCCCCTGTTACACTCTCAAAACGTCATTTATTACATATTATAATTAACAATATTTATTTATCGAATTTAACGTTTTGAAGATGTACAATGTACCTACCTCAAGTCATAAGCTATAATATTATCTGCAAGTTTTGTGTCCACATAAATTATATGGGTGTAGACATATCCAACAATACACTTTGAAGAACCATTTGCTTCCCCTTATCTTCCCCAGGTCTCTTACAGTCATTTCCAAGTTGCAATTTAAATAATACCTTCATTTAAAACAAATCATACAAATTTTGCATTTTTGTTTATATTTTGAATATTTGCACACTTCTCTGCTATGAAACCAAAGAAAATATAATGAAGAAACACTTCTAGGGAAATCAAGTACAATTTAACTAAGTACTCTACCTACAGAAAATGAAGATAAAATGAAATAAAATAATAGATAAAATTAACTTATTAAGTAAGTAGTATTCATGAAATAAAATTAACATTTTCTGCATACCTCTACCTACAAAATCGACATTGGTCAACATTTCACTTTGGTATAGGTACCAATTAAAAAAACATAACAAATTCAAATTCATAAAACTTATGTATGAACACCTACAAATCAACATGGACTACATTTCACTTTACTGTGAGGTCTGCTTGATATCCCTGAAAGTATTTCCCTACTATTTCCTTGGTTTCACATCAGAGAATGTGTGCAATAGGTACATTGTATAATGCAACATTTTAATGATATTCACTAGATCCCTCCACTTATCATTTAAAGTGTAAATTTCACTGTTTTCTTGACCTATGCACTTGGCTGATTCCATAGAATATAATGATGATAATTTTGAAAATTTTACCATGGTAAAATTTATTTGGTAAATTTATGGTAAATTTACCTGACCGGTAAATTTACCTGACCGTAAATTTACCGACTCACATCACTATTTGTCGGTATCCCATGTGAAGAAAATAAAATGAAATATAGAGTTCATACCTACCTTATATGTTTTGGCATGTGCCTTGGATAAAATGAACAATAAATCAATCAGTTTATAATAAAATGTTGTTAATATCTTGTATATTAGCCAAATTTTCAATACCTATCCTGTTCTCCCGCCTCAATTTTAAAAATACAACTATATTTTAATTACAATTTACATTATCATTGTTTCTGCGTCAAGGATTCTCATTGTTTATATACCTAGTATAGCACCAAGTAGGTATAACCATATAATTGAGTGAGCGAAGCGAGCGTCTCCTTTTGACTCTTTTGACACGGACCTCTGTTTTTTTTTTTTGTTTTTTTTTGTTTTTGTTTTTGGCTGCTAAATGGAGCGATAGAAATCGCACCGTTTCACCGATCGACCTGAAATTTTGCACACATGTAGAGACAACCTTCTCTGTTTACTGACCCCTTTTTTTTTGAAATCTATCAATTGGTTAAAATTTAAATAAACATCTCCTGATAGGCTGAAAAATGAAAATGGACTTCGACAAATGTGATCAACCTTATATTTTGCATGGTCATTAAGACCAACATTGTCTCTTATTTTACAAATGTTCAGCCAAATCGTCCCATTGGTTAAAATTTAAAAAATATTTCATGTGCTTTTTGCAATTTAAACCAAAACCGTTTGACCGATCAACTTAAAAATTTGCATGGTCATCGGGTCCAACATTATCTGTATTTTTGACAATTTTCAGACTAAACTGTGTTTAAATTCAACAGTTATTGACAGTTTACGGATATTTTGCGTGTTGGCTGTCATATTTCTCGAATTTCACATTTCACGGCATCTTCGGATCTTCACTTCAAGGTTGTTAGAGCAGAAACTTTCAAACGTATATTATTATGAAACTGATATGACCGTTTAAATATTTTTTGAAAGAGATTCTGTGATTTTTGTAAATTAACAAGGAATCGTTCAATCATAAAGGTTCAATCGATCAATTTAAAACTTTGCGTGGTTATTGGGACCAATATTTTAGGAATTGTTGGAAATTTTCATACAAGTCTGTGACGAAATTCAAGAATTATTGGCTTTTAAGGACATTTTCGATAAACAGAATTTCGGTTCGAGGTATTGCGCGTATCAGTGCTCGCTCATCAACACGTTACTCAGAGCGTTTTCCTAGTATAGAACAGTTATCATTTATCAGTTTTTATGCAGGACATTTTCGTGATTTATATTAGATGGATGAAAAATATAACTCCCAGGATAGTGCAAAAAAAACATGTATCAATTCATTCAATAATCTTTTTTTAATTCCCATAACATTATTATTGATTTTGATTTAAATTTGGGCTTCTTTAGGGATGTTATTTTTTACTTCTAAAAGCCAAATTATTAACAAAGACAAAAGGGAAGTTTTCCAATATTTAATTTTTTTCCAAATATATTTCATGTCAAATTCCTTTTGTCTAATCTAACGGATATGCAGAACATATTGCATTACTCTCATGGGATTCCTCGTACCAAATAAATTAACAATTATATCGTACGCCATCCAAACATTGTATTTTCTTCTTGTATTCCTACCCCAAATAATTTGTTTCCGCCCACGATTTTAAATAGCACCGCCATCTATAGTACAATAATGATAATGATATATGACTGACAGAACGTCACACCTGGTTTAAAAGGCAGTGTATTATTATTTCACAGCAACGAACGGACTTCAGCATGTCTTCAGACGAAGAAACTGATGGTTTTGATGAAAGTATGGTAGCTACAATGCAGAATATGATGAATTCATCGAATTATCCATCTGCACAAGTTAGTGGGTGGGATGATGACGACGAAGGCGTTGAAGAAGACAAGGATCCCCATGGTGAGATTTAACATAACCTCCAAAACTGTCAAAATATTTACTCTTCAAAAATCACATAGAATTACATTCTTGATTGTTGCTGCTTGGCAAATGGTGAAGATGGTGAATGAATGATTCACAGCCGTCTGTATACTCGTCGCTCGTCCCTCCCTCCTCCTGTGAGCTGCCTGTCGTCTGAGTAGTTCCTCACCTGCCGTCCCGGGATGGGGTCACTTCCGTCGCTTGGTTATTTAAATGCGCGATGGTAGTGACCCCATCCCGGGACGGCAGGTTTGGAACTACAATTGCTTCTCAGACAGGCAGCTCACGAGGAGGAGGAACGAACGACGAGTAAACAGCCGGCTGTGGACTGATTGATTTGGTAGGTACCTATTTGGTAAAATATAATGCTGAAGTTGTGACAAAAGTTATGGATTTGCAGTGTTTAGCAATGAGCTCTGAAACATGGAAGCATAGACAGATGCAAAGCAAAGTCATTGTGCATAATGATTTTTCCTTTTTTTTATATGATAACTTAACTTTAACTTTGCAACGTTAACGTTAACTTTGAATACATCAAATATTAGAAAATATTCGTTTGCATATTTCTTGAATGGACATTATTGTTGATTAGAGAGTCCACAAAAGGAAATACTCTGGGCAGCTGAAAATGGAAAAATGGATGTGGTACAGAAATTGATCGAGAGTGACCCAGACCTACTTCACGTTCGAGATTGGAATGGCTACAGTCCGCTACATCGAGCATGCTACAACGATCATCTAGATGTAGTTGCTGTGAGTACGAAACTCAACAATGTGTGACTGAGACTATTCTTGAATCAGTTGTGACTTGTGATAGAGTGTGAGAAATAGGGTTGTTGAACAAAAACTATTTTTTTATACAGTTAGGTTCTTAACTAATTATCTATATTTACCAAGTGTGCAAAATGCAACAGCTGGTGTATTGTACACACACCACGGTTCCTTTAAAATCACCGAGGTAACATCTAGCGGGTTTCAGTGTGACCTCGAAGGGGTTGAATGAGTGACTGTTCAAGTCTGCAGTTGGGCCAGAGAGACTGACCAGGTTGGGGGGTAAAGTTGGTGAGTTGTTGTAGGACTCCAATCCTGTAACGTCATTAAAAAATTAAAAGAATTTAAAATATAATTAAAACAAAATAATAAATAATGTAAGTTTAGATTGGCTTACTTTACATTTCAAAGAAAATTTGGTTTCATGGGCATCTCCAGAGTGTAAAACTACAGCTAGGTATACCTATCTGTTGGATAGCTGTTTGTTACATTCTTTTTTTCCACAAAACTTCAACTTTTTTCAGCAGAACATGTTACGTGATGCTGATGACAATTGTTTTTGTGTTGCCCTTGTTTGTGTCAAGTCAAGAAGCCAACAAGTATTCTTATTTCCTCCCTCAGTATCTGCTGGCTAAAGGAGCCAATGTTGCGGCTCAAACCGAAGACAAATGGCAGCCACTGCATTCTGCATGCCGATGGAACAACGTGCGATGTGCTGCTAAGCTTCTGCAGAACGGAGCAGACGTGAATGCCAGTACCAATGGAGGCAAGTAACGGCCTATAGTATTGATTGGAATTATTCAAAGGAATTACCAATCCCTCGTGGGGTAAAATCGTAACTACATTTTTAGACTCAGGCATTCATAGTGTTGGGATTTTTCATGAATTTTTTTTTGTGAAAATTTGCATGAAAATTTTCATTATTTTAAATCCTGAGGAAGATAATTTTTTTTTAATTTTCTGGTAGGTGCACCAACATTTTTAAACGTATTTCTATCACGCATAATAATGTAACACACCTCCATTAATACTTCACAAAATAAAACAATTGAAAATATGCTAAAAGGTCCTCTGTAAATGAGTATTTTCATAAAAATTTTCAACAGGTCTTGAAAATTTTCACTTTGAAAATGTTCAAGTTCCAACACTAGGCATTCAGAGTCAAGTTAGAGTATTACCACTGAGCCAAGTTGATGCATCTTTTGTTTAGCATGAGAGTAATTATGGCGTTTTTGCCTGGCCGCACTGAGCCGCCTAGGTATGCACTTGATTTGAAATTTGCATTGAGTTTTGTATGGTGACGTCACTTCAGTGCAACCCCAGTGCAGCCAGTCGAAAACGCCATTAGCTACATGAAGTCAAATTAACGACCTTCAATTCTTGATTAAATATTTATCTACTTCTTGGAAGGAAAATAATTGTAGGTACAAGACCAAACAAGTCCTAGTTGACCAAACAAACTTAGGTATTTATAAGTAGGTATACCTATGTATCTGTGATCAGGAAACCTATTGTGGTATCAGTGTTTCATGTTGTATTGGCTCATTTTGAGGAATTTGCAGACATTGAATGGGAACTTGATATTTTTTAGGTGTCGGTAGGTAAATGAGAACATTTTAATGCTACATTATTAGTGACAGATGTAATAACAGAAGAAACCCAGATTACCAAATGGCTTGCAACCTATTTCCTACAAATTACAATGTAGAATCAGTTGTTGCATGCCTACACAACTGTCACTTCAATCATATACTTATAATATCCCCACAGAACGGGTACAAAAGATATGCACGTTTAAGTTTTTGAAACCTATGCTTGATCTATGCGAAAGGCTTTACTTCATGTAGGGCTAAATGTGCAATCTTGGTGTGTGTTTGTTAGACTCGTAAATTACTCATTCATTTCACATTGAGCCTTGACGCAGGGAGATATTATTTATTACAAATAGTCAATATTTTTTCACATTAATTTAAATATATATGAATTGCATGAAATTAAGTACAAGTAATAAATTGACACATTTTTTATATTGATTTATTTTCTATCTTGATCGGATATGAGATTTAAAGATTAAAACACGGGACACACTGTCAAGTTACACTCTCCTTTTTCGATCAATGACCGATTAGCAGAGAGTAAGCTAATGTGACAGCTGAAGTTCTAGTCATAAAATAGGATTTTCTGCGTCTTTGCCTATCTACATACTCCAAATTTAACCCATTGGCGTAATTTGGCGAAAACAACTCGCTATATTTGTGGTTGCCATTCTGTAGTTTGACAAGGGAATCTCGCCAGTTCCAGTTTTCCCACTTGTATTAAAAAATCTATGACAAATATTCAAGATTGATAAATGTTATGGCAATATTTATTATTTATATGGAGTTCTATGTAGGTACGTACATTTAATAATTAAATCCTCATTTCCAGAAGAAAAAAATCATACTCCAATGGGTTAATGTGCCGCCTTTGAACAGTGGCATAGCATTGGAGTATTGCACGGTTACATACTGACTTGAAGGCAACAAATCTTTACATTGCAGTTGATACTATTTCTATTTTGTTGTTTTATTTGGTTTTATCACCAAATATTAACAAAAATCATTTTTCAGGACAAACACCTCTCCATTTGGCAGCAATCAACAGCTATGCTAAAGAAACACTGCAGTTACTACTAATCAATCCCTCGATCGACGCCACAATGAAGAACAACATGAACGAGACAGCAGGAGACATCGCCAAACGTTCCGGCCGCCACTTTCACCTCTTCGAAATGGTCGAGCCGTGTATGAACGAGATTTGAAGAGGTCAACGATCATTCGTCATCTTCCAACGACCCGGGGTTGCCCCACAACTTTATGTGCCCACCGGAGGCAGACAGGAGGAAGGGTTTTGAAGGATGCGGACTCAAGGAATGTACAACCTGATTACGATATGCATCGTGCTCAAGACGGTTTTTACAGGACGCAGTAACGAGGTCCCAGCACCATATAGATCCATCTGTTGAGCCAGATAATACGTGTCCGTCTTGATTATCTACGCAGCTTTCGATGGCGTAGTCTCCCGTTTTGTGGCCTGTGTATTCGCTGAGCAGTTCACCCGTGTCTTTGTCGAGAAGCCGCACGTTACTGTCCGAACCACCGGCTAGAATGCACTGACTATCGCGAGTGTAGCTAACGCACAAGACTGGTTGGCCGACGAAATCTGTTATCATCTCGCCTGTTCTAATGTCATATCGGCGGATCCTGCAGTCGAAGGATCCGGACAAAATCTCGTGGTCTGTAACTTGAATTGATGATATGCCGTCTTTCGCATCTTTCAATATTTGTATCGGCTCCTGTTTGCGACTTCGAATGTCCCAACACATGATTGTGTTGTCCTGCGATCCTGATATTGCAACTGAAGATTCTTCGTTATATCGAATACAACTAATTCTACTCGCATGACCTCGCAACCTACGTGTTGGTAGACCAGTGCTGACGTCCCAAACGATCACGGACTTGTCCATTCCTCCAGAGACAATTTGACTGTTATCGCATGAACCACAAGCATCAAGAACTTCGTCACCATGACCCCCATACGTTTTAAGAAGAATTGATTTATGTGGATTCCATAATTTGATTTTTCTGTCCGAGCCACAAGTCAAGCAATACGAACCATCAACATTAAACCGCACTGCTCGAACAGCTCCTTGATTACAATCGATAGTTTGCAGACAATCAAAATTCATGTTATATCTATGTTATTTTGTAAAGTTATTAAATAATTAAATTAGAGTGGATTCAATATAATATTTAATAGGAAATAATCCTGAATCTGGACAAGTTGTTCCTGCACGGTTTATAATTTAACCTACAATTTAGGTCAGCTGTTGGTTTGGTTTTCAACAACACGGAATGGAAAGTAAGTCCTTTTCATTTCATACAAAATTCTTGTTTAGAAGGCGCTCGCCGATTGCCGAATGACATTTTTTGTAGTTCTTTGTACAAAATAACTGGTAAAAAATGAATTCAGTGACACGAATTTTGGTAAATCCTTATTTCTCTCTTTGTATTTAATAGTTTTTAACCTTTTAGATGATCAGCTGTTACAATGTTTTATGCAATTTCAAGACAATGGGTCAAACTGACATTTCATTCCCGTAATTTTTAGGTTATAAACTTGTTTTCAAGAGTCTTCTGTCAGTTATAGAATCGGAATTTGTTATTATAATCGTATCTAGGTAGGTACTTACAAATTTACCATCTAGATACTACCAACCAGCATTTAATTTTCGCTGTCCATTATATCGTTCTAAATAATTCTCTTTTGCAGATCTAGGCTACCTACTACCTACCTACTTCCAAAGTTCCAGTCAAATAGAGGACAGGATGCTTGGTTGTTTTCTTGTACCTACCAATGTGATTTCATTCTGGTTTTTCAGGGATCTTTACATCGCAGTGCTAAGTGTAATATATTTAAAAATCAAAACCTCTTTCATACGAGCATCCAGAGCAATGTACCGCTGGTCCCCATTGTGATCGAGCAGACTGGAAGAGGAGAGCGAGCATACGACATATTTTCCCGGCTATTAAAAGAGAGGATAATATGCGTCATGGGACCTGTACGTACCTATCTACTTAGACCTGATATGCCTTTAACTACCTACAACTTATAAAGGCCTCTGCAACCAGAACAGGATTTGCACTAAATGACGTGCAACCTATCTGCAATTCATAGCATGACAATATTAAGCCTTCAGTGTAATACCGCTAAGGTTGCTAGACATTCATCGGTATTAATAACTCGTGGTAAAAATGTGTAGTACCTACTGGCCAGGGTGTATGAACTTGTTAGGTGATTGTATGCCGTTTCTCTACAATGCGGCAATGTGGTCAGAAGTATACAGGCTCAGCTTTTCAGAACAGGACATTAAGAAAATCTCTCTTTTGTAGATTTCCGACGAGCTGTCATCGTTGGTTGTCGCCCAGCTGCTGTTCCTGCAGTCTGAAAGCAGCAAGAAGCCCGTGCACATGTACATCAACAGTCCGGGAGGCAGTGTGACGGCTGGTCTCGGTATCTACGACACGATGCAATACATCCTGCCACCTATTGCCACCTGGTGAGTCGAGACACAGTACTCATGCCATCTTGCAGAACATTAGCTATCGACCGGTGGCATTAGCCTATAGCTGTGGATCATTTCATGATCACTGATGTGGTTTAGCGTCATAGAAGTTAGTAATCATGAGTCATGGCTGGTGGGATTACCATTGAACATTGTGGGATAGAAATTTAGAGGCAGCTCAATCCTTGTAGGATCGACCAACTCAAATTAGATTTAACTATCAATATTGATTGAGATTGCTCCATTAGGATTCATTGAATTTGGATTTGTAAACCCATGTCTTTTTCCAATTAATTTTTTTAGTGTTTTGACAAGCTTAGGGAAGGAAGTTTCTTACCTACTTATTTTGTTTTGTAGGGAACATTAATAATTAGGTACATATCAATTTGGATCGTATTCAAGCTAACTTTTAGGTAAATTCAGAAATCAGTTACCAAAACGAATTAGTCCAAATTTGGAAGAATTTGCAAAGTTCTTGGCATTTTATTCTTTGCTAATCCTAGGTCAAAACTTAATAACTGCAGAATGTCCATCTAAAGAACCGTGTTGTCTGGTAGGTGTGTGGGTCAGGCGTGCAGCATGGCGAGTCTCCTGCTAGCGGCTGGCGCACCCGGCATGCGACATTCCCTCCCCAACGCCCGCATCATGATCCACCAGCCGTCGGGAGGCGTCCAAGGTCAAGCCACAGACATCCAGATCCAGGCCGAGGAGATCATCAAACTGAAGAAGCAGATCAACGGGCTGTATGTGAAGCACACGGGGCTCTCGCTAGAGAGGATAGGTCAGTTCAATCTGCCATGATGATCTTATTGAAAAAATGCAGCTAAAACTAAGTTAGACTTTTTATATTTTTTTATTATTATTTGGGGTTAACTTTGCACTGTTCTGCAGCGAGGCTAATGGCGACGGATGAATGATTGTGATGATGATTGGGAGATGATGGTGAAGAATAGGTAAGGATGATAGGTGGGAAGGAGACGGTCATGGCCTATTAGTAGGGTACCTTCCCAACATGTGCCACTCGCTGAGGGAATACCACAAAAATACCACAGTCAGGAAGGACGGCCGCGGGAATCGAACCTGGGACTCCGGAATACAAGTTCAGAGCGTTACCACTCAGCCATACATGTCAGCCATAGCCATAGACTTTCTATCGTTGCTCTTGTTATCGATTGAAATGTTAAGACAGAGTTGTATTTGTGTTACGGGCACTTGTAAATGTGTAGGTAGTACCTAACTGCTAGAGTGGGTAGAGTGAGTAGAGTGTCATCATCCTTGCTCTTCTCACTTTTGTGTATTCTCACGCCTTTTTGTATGGGTTCTATTCACATTTCCTCATGATAAGTGTAACGTGACACTTTTGTTTCGACATCTAGATAGTAACAAGACGAACACCGTTCTTCAAAGTGTTTTTTTTTTTCTTCACTCTTTAGACCAACAGAATTTTTAAACATTAAATAGTAACACTAGGGGTGTGCGAATATTCGAAAATTTCGAATACTTCGAAAATATTTGGTTCGAATATTCGATTCGGTATTCGAAAATAATGTATTCGAAATTTCGAATACTTCGAAAATTTTCGAATAGTTCATATCTTTTAATTCAAAATTATCCCGCCATTTCTCATATGGGAGTGTTTTTCAATGCTGCCAACTGCTGCAAAGTCTAAAACTCCAACCGAAAATAGTCATGGCCGCCATTTTGATTTCGAGGGAATATTATTTGTAGGTTATTGTTCCTCCAGGTAGACCTTCCAGAGTGAATGGAAAACACAGCCTTGTATACTTAAGATGAATAGTGTATCCACTGAACGCATTTAACATTGGGCCGAATGTAGATGATTTTGGGCGGCGAGTTTGATTGTCTCTCGATCGCAGCGCTAGTCTGCGCTGCGGTCAAAGTTTCAACTAGGAAATTTTATTCTAATTTCTCATTCAAAATGCCATTTTAGGAACATATTTTGAATTATTATTATATTATTATTTAAATAAAACAACTCTGGTTTAATAAATGCAATAACAAAGGGTAAATAAGATAATAAAAACTTAACACTATGTAGTTCTCCCATATGCCGCCAGGATCGCGTCGTTCTTGAGACAGTTCAAGGTCATATTTTATTCTCAAAAAATGTTACACGTTTTCGCGTTCAGTGGATACACTATTCATCTTAGGTATACAAGGCTGTGATTTCCATTCGCTCTGGACCTTCCTCATACTCATTTTGTTCCTGTTAATTTCATTTTTTGTGATGATAAGTGACAACAATATTATCCTTGCATATTACATCATAATCAGTACATTTTCACTGTGGCCATCTTTCATTCTGGTCATATGAAAAGAGTTTGGTGTCCAATTTTTTTTTTAATTGATATTATGTCTTTTAATTTAGATTCCAATTATTCGATATTCGATTCGATATTCTAAATATTTTTGTCAATTATTCGATATTCGTATTCGAAGTCAAAAATCACTATTCGCACACCCCTAAGAACACACAACACCACTGAACTAAATTATGGCACAAGCTGGACAAATTATGACTGCTGGTAGTTCATCCTTGAAGTATTACGATTATGTTATGCAGCAATATTTTCATGTTTCATGAACACTTTGAGAATGTACCAGATGTCATAAGGTAATGCAGTGTGGGCATTACATAGTTACGTGAATTACAAGCATAATACGTGCATTACGTATTATTTAGTTTCGTGGCCTTGATAATTGTGTGTTCTTTTATGATTTTTCTTATTCGTTTTGACTTTTGTGTGAAGACTAAACACAATAAAAAATAACTTTCAAAATTCTCGCATCACGAACTGGTTCCTTAGTGGCAAGAAGGAATTCTCTGTCACCAGTGGATACAGATGAATTGATGGAGGGATCTTGTGGTTGCAGATTCCAGTATGGAGCGAGACAAGTTCATGTCGCCTGTGGACGCCAAAGAGTTCGGCATCATCGATCTCATCCTGGATCATCCACCGAAACATGGCGCCGCGTCTTCCACATCCGTTGTAGATGAACTCAATGTTGTCAAGAGTGCTTAATACTTGATTCATGTTAATTTTGTTTATATTAATAATATTATACTTTTAATGTTACTGGGAATATAATTTTATTTAAATATATTCTACCTATCATCTTTTACACATACCTACCTGCTTCATCATTTTCATTATAGATACCAGATTTAATATATTATTTTGAATCGATATCTAAACCCATTAATGTATTGGGTAGTTTGCTGGACAATTATTTTATGTGAATTTTCCAAGGTAACGGAGCCATATCATGTAGATAATTCATGAAAATGTATCATCCCTTGGAGAGAAACTGACAGCAGAGAAACGTAATCAAAAAATGTTTAGTAAATTAAGTATTGAAAGTTAGTGGAAGCTAGTGATGAATAAAATCCATGTTTCACTAAATTGCATTCGATATTAAATAGATTTTTTTCATCCGTTTTATCAATTCATACTCTCTGCCTTTCTTTTTGAAATAATTTTATTCAAATTACCTTTTACAAACTTTAAAAAATTGATATATTGATAATTTGAATTTGGATTCGATATGCTCAATCAATTTTCCTATTCGATTTATTTATCGAAGTAAGAATCGAATCGATTAACTAAATTGATCTTTTCAAGCTCGCACCCCTTTGGGGGAAATGCTCTCTAATGAAAGTTACTAGTTTGTAAATCTTAGATGGATTGACACTGTTGGTACTCAAATATTGTATTTTTAAACAAAATGGAATTTTTCATTTCCCAAAACTTTACTTCTGCATTTTTGTTGAAAAACTGATTCATGTCAACTAGTAGGAGTAGGTGTACCTTGCAAGAAGCAAATTCGCACCGTTGAGGTTGTGAATAAATGATTGTGAATTTTTTGACATATCGGGAGTACAAAACTGCATGGCGCTCGCAACTTCTAGGCACGAGTAATGATTTCGGTCGGTGGAATGATAATGCAATATATTCGTAAGATACCAGTCTCTGGTACTGCTTTTTTTGTCTGGGGCTTAACGTCGCACTGTTCTGCAGCGAGGCTAATGTCGACGGATGAATGATTATCATTATGATGATAATTGGGAGATGATGGTGAAGAGTAGCTAAGAATGGTAGGTGGGAAGGAGGCGGCCGTGCCTATTAGTAGGGTGCCTTCCAGTTCCCAGCATTTGCCTGTCGACTGAGGAAATAACACGAAAAACACAGTCAGGAAGGACGGCCGCGGGAATCGAACCCGGGCCTCCGGAATACAAGTTCAGAGCGCTACCACTCAGCCATACCTGTTCCGTCTCTGGTACTTCAACAGTTCATATAAATTTAACTTGATCTATAATAATTCAATGCGTCCATCGCGTTCATAGTGGAGGGAGAGTTTCAACGAAATCAACGAATTTTCAGGAATTTGTTAATTGTTATAGGTATTTTCGATGTTCTTTTCGATGTGCCTAATCTACGCTTATTTCTCTATGGATTATGAATGCAGAATTAGTTTTTCCAACTTGATGGGAACATTCTTCCCACATAATACTGAGTTAATTTTATTACTTCGTTATAATTAACGAATTCATTTAAATGATATGCAACAAAACCTGCAAACGGGTTGATCATATAATCACTATTCTCATATGAATGATAATGAGCAAGACAGAAGACTGGGAAGTGACGATGCATATGCATCAGCTTCTAGATCTATTGGACTATCACGCTATTCCACGATCACTATACCTTGCTACAGGACTCGAACTCAGGACTTCTGTATGTGTGGTAGGTACTTCAAGCTCTTGGTGACGTCAGCAGACTCTGGTCCATGGCGCAGCATCTCGATGCCACGAACAAGAATAGAATACGATATAGATGATCTCAGAACCAAACCAATACGAGTCTCTTGCAGTTAAACAGAGATATAAATAGTAGCGTTAAACTCATGAATAATTTTATTAAAGCGAGCGTAGCGATGCGTCTCCACACCACGGTACTCTTAAGGGTGGCTCTTTCTCTGTTTGTGATTTTGTCTGTTTGTGAAACTTTTGCTTGCTCTTTTCAGGGGAAATTGAATGCTTTGCCTAACTTCTAGTATTTTTGGTAATTTCTGAAGATTGTTTGATCGTGTTCATGCATAGCCAACTGACATTTCGTGGATGAAAGTTTTCATCCACGAAATGTCAGTTGGCTATGGTTCATGATTGTAAAAAAGTTGAAAAATATTACACTTCTGTACACAACACCAAGATTATGTACACCAAGATTTTTTCCCTCGAATTTTTGTTAATTTTTTTAAAGTTTTTAATTGAGGAGTCATGGCTGGAATTTTTACACAGAGTGTTTATTTATTTTTTCAGTGTCTGTCAGGACGATTGCTTAGGAAAAAGGATAGATAGGTACACAGAAGATAAATAATGTACTACGATATTTTTGCTGCAACCACCACCTACATTTTTATTAGGTTATCAACTTACATTAAAGGTCCAGCAAATTTCAATTTTATAATGAAGCAAAATACACTCTAATCGCAAAATTAATGCATTACTTTTCTCATGAGCACTTTAAAAGCAGATCACATTAACATTACGACATTATTTATATACATTCAATTTACAAAACTGAAATAATTATTCACAAGCTCATAGACAAAATAAGATAAATGTTAATACACTATTAGCACCCTATCACAGATTTTCGGGACATTACTTTTTATGATGTAAAATAACCACAAAGAGAACTTTATCTCGTAACTTGTCCTCTTGCCAACTAAATCCTAATTCATTTACATAAAACAACATTACGTGTCTTTCAAAAATCGTCAAATTACGAGTGATTTAACTCAAATTAATTTACTTCTCATGAAACGTTCTATTTAGATTTTGGAACACAATGGCAGTGTTTGAATTTAACTCCACTCACAGCCTTCTAGAAGTATTCCGACAAGTTTCCGCGCAACTACAGTGACGCACGTGTATATACGCGAGTGAACAAGAATGCAAGTGATCAAGTTGGCTAACCTGTGAGTGGCAGCGATGGACGCGGATTGGCCATGATTTAATCATCAGACGCGACGTGAGGGCCGGGAGCAAAGTAGTCTGAACCTTTCAAAGTGATAATTATTGACTCGACATTCTTGCCGTGCAATTTATTTCTGGTTTGCTCTCTATAATTTGTCCTCCCACCACCATACAATACAACGCATCGTGACCGTACAAAACGGCTATGCGAATCTGGAATAGTAAGCACCCGGCATTTGGTTCCTTTGCGAACTTTTTCGCGATATGATATTTCCATTGATTATGCTTATTCGAAGATGTCTGGAATAACAGGGTTTTCTCTTTTGCTCCCGGTCTACTCCCGCGGCAAAATCCGTCGCATAACTACAGTTATTAAAGATGCATTCATATCATTCTTGGGTGCATTATACAAATGAAAAAAGGATAACCAGAAATTGAATTCTAAAGAGAAATGTAGTGCACAATCTTCATGCAAAGAAATCCATATTGTCATTATGCCAGCAAAAAGTGTAGAAAACAACTGGTGTGATGTAATACGTGGGGACAATTTTTAATCGTGCGAAGATATCAATGCCATCCATCCTATCCAGCTTTTGGTGAAATATTTTCTGACGGTCGAGATTGAAATATTGATACAAAAACATTATGTCGATATATGATTGCCGTTTACTTCAGAATTGGACAGAAGAATGAAGAGGAGTCCTTGAGGCTGTCGTTTTGACGTTTAGTGCTTTTAGTTTTACGGCTCCAAGGCAAAACAACGCACAAATAAACACATACATAAATTTCACGCGGATCGAATTAATTTCTAAAATTTGAATATTACTCCCACACTTTGTAGACTCCACGACGGCACTGTTTCATCTTTAAATGACTCGTATACAGATTATTAGATCGGGTTCATTCACCACTAATAACGCGCAATAAAACCAGGATAATTGGGATGATCCTTCGTCCGACATGTCGACGACATTGTCAGGTCAGACGTCTTCTTCCGAGAATGTCCACCGGCCCTTCACGACTTCTCCACTTTTACATGACATCGTTATAAAGACGAAATAATTACGAAGCGTATTTTTACAAAAGAACAAACAAAAAAAACACAGTTTATGAGATCATTGATAAGCTGTCCTACAAAATTATACGTCGAAGAAAATTCTTCTGACCAACACAGCGGTTCCTAGCATTAAAATCTCACTATTATGTATAAAAGAAAAACAAATAAGATGCAAGTAGAGGCTAGGTGCGAGCGTTCATATTATTTCAAGCCACTGGAAGCTATTTACACTAAATATAATTCGAAGAACACTTGAAAGCAGCGGGTTGGCGTAATGGCAGTAGAGTCGAGAGAGGTGTCATCGAGAGTACATCCGAATATAATTTTAGACTAGGACAAAACTGATATCTGTGTTTAGTTTTCAGCAACACTTGCTCATGGGCATCCTTAATCGACTCTACCACGTGACCAGCCTTTAAGACTTAAAGGCCGAAGCAGCTCAGTTGGTTATGACGTCACAATCTGAAGAAATATTCATCTGCTCGGATAGTTATATCGACAAGATAACACGATCGATAACAATTAATGTTCTCGCAAATCAAGAATAAATTTACTGAAGTTCAACTTAAATGACGTCATTTGAGACAAAATTAACTTGTATTTACTAACTTGGAATGAGTATACTTATCCGAGCAACTTAAGGTGCAGGACCGCCAATCTACTCTCCCCCTTTATTCAGATTGTGACCTTGTTGAAGATAACTAAAGCGAAAAAGTAGTAGAGAATGAATTGTTATATGAAGTTAGTGGATACTTTTCTAGATATAATCGACCTCCTAATAGTTGTGAGCGGCTATATTTGGCATAAAACTCTAATATTTCGCTGAAATTCAAATTCAACGAAATTCTGAATTTGAAGTTCGCTCATAACTTTTTTTTATTTATTTATTTAATCCAAAATTTCTTAGATCAATATTCTAAACTAGAACTGTTTCGCTTCATTGGCTAGCTGCAACCAGACGGTTACAATCAGAAAAATGGCGGCTTAAGGGGTGATCCATCCCTTAATTATTTCTACGTGTAATTGATAATCACCAAGATTATCGTGTGATTATCAGCCTCGGCCTTTAATCCCGCGCCGAGCATGTGAGAAAGAGAGAGAGAGAGAGAGAGAGAGAGCAGCTGCGAAACGAAGCAAAGCGTGTCGCATGTTGTTGTGGGAAGTTAGCTTGACAACGAGCCGCTGACTTGCGTGTGCGCTAGCATCAGGATGTCCTTCTTCTCCTTGGGGAAGCGCAGCTCTCGTCCTGCCAATCTTGCCGTCTCCAGTTCGCGCTCTGCCAGTCCCAGTTCTCTGCCCAGCGCGCCGTTGCTCTCCTGGAACACAACGCATTATGAGCCCCTGTGACGTCACGACAGAGACGCTGCCACCTCGCCGTGTCCACAGGGAATGGAATTTCATTGTGACTCACGGCAAGGCAACTTCAGAATAGATGATCCTGAATATCGCGAGTCACAAATATAACTTTAACTCCCTTGTGTCTCGGCCTTTAAGTACCTATCAACAAGTACTTAGGACTTCTAAAAATAACAATATTCAAATTTTGTTATTTCTAGCCTAGCTACTTTATGTTTCTAGTTTAGATCCTGTTTTTTTTGTTATTTAATGACATATCGTCCAAATTGCGAGAGTCACACATTTAAAGTAGGTATTCTTCGAAAACTACTCGACTTTCTAGTTTTGTGCTAAGAATTGGGCGGGCATATCTGAGATGTCGTGCTTACGGCTACGTTCAGAGTGATAGCCTGATACTACGTGCTTCAGCTTGCCACGTGTTCAGTGACGTCAGCGGGGGAATGCAACTAGTGCCGGTACAAACTCCTACATTCATTTTGAAATTTAAAGGAGATTAATGCAAAATCTCCTTTATTCAGAATTTCTTCTGAATTTAAACAATAACTTCAGTGAAGTCTTGACGACAAAACATTTTCACAAACACCACAAACAAGTCACTGCTACGAACATGACAAAAAATTGATTGCTCCTGATAGTGCCAGTGCCTGTGACAGTCGTCTAAAAAAGTACAAAGTTAGACGAAGAAATCTTGGTGACGTGGGGTAGAATTATATTGCATTCTGGGAGCTGACTGTCCAACATCAAACTTGCGGTACACAAAGTCAAAGGAAACGATATTATGTTAATAATTTTATTATATATCGTAGTTTGTGCAAATATTAAATAAGGGCTGGTATTACCAAAGCTAATTTGAGTCGGATTAATTAAAAATTATATTAATTTGGCAACATAGCCAATCAGATATCTCAAAATTATTGAAAAAATTTAATTTAATCCAAAAGTTGACTCATTCAGCACAATTTAACTTTGGTAATACCGGGCCTAAACATACGATCGTAGCTTATAGGGGCTGTGCATAAAGGACGTCACGCTAAAAATGGGATATTTTGACACCCCCCCCCCCTCCCCCTTGTCACGCTGTGTCACACTTTTCGAGACCCCCCCCCTAAAAGGACGTCACAAATCTATATCGACCCCCCCCTTAAATAGAATATTTTTGACTGAAAATGTATCAGAATTTCTCGTTTTTGGCGAAATTTCCGGTCCCGTCGTATCAACTGAAATTTAAAAGTCTTGAAAATATCTATATCAAAACGTGACGTCCTACTGCCTCCATTACCCCCCCCCCCTCCCCCCTGTAACACTGTGTCCCATACTGGTGCACCCCCCCTCCCCCCTGAAGCGTGACGTCCTTTATGCACAGCCCCTTACCACATCCCCCTACAAGGGCGGGGCTTTTTACATTGATATGATAGTCTTTACTCTTTACCCAAAATTCAATGTAGATCGCCCTCTCACGCACTTGTAATGTTTCCTTATAATTTGTGCCTCTGACCTGTTCTCTGGCGATCCAGTCCAGCGCCATCTGTGACCTCATGTCGTCGTCCAGAGCCCTGTTGGAGTAGTGCGCGACGACCTCCTGTCTCGAGCACTGGCGTTCACGCATGGCCTTGAGACTGCCGTTCCAGTGCAGCAGCTGGAAGACTGTCATCAGCTCCTGGAACTCCAGCATCGTGCGTCCCTTGTTCGTCTCCAGCATGAAGCGGAACGCGCCGATGCCGGTGTTGGGGTTGTCGGCCTCCTCGGGGTCGCCCTGTGTCAGAAGAACAAGTTACACCTCCACATCGTGCTCCCTGTTCGTCGGCCTCCTCGGGGTCGCCCTGTGTCAGGACAAGAGTTACACCTCCACATCGTGCTCCCTGTTCGTCGGCCTCCTCAGGGTCGCCCTGTGTCTGAACAGCAAGTTACACATCCATATCGTGCTCCCGTTCGACGGCCTCCTCGAGGTCGCTCTGTGTCAGGACAACAAGTTACACCTCCACATCGTGCTCCCTGTTCGACGGCCTCCTCAGGGTCGCCCTGTGTCAGGACAAGAGTTACACCTCCACATCGTGCTCCCTGTTCGTCGGCCTCCTCGGGGTCGCCCTGTGTCAGAACAACAAGTTACACCTCCACATCGTGCTCCCTGTTCGACGGCCTCCTCAGGGTCGCCCTGTGTCAGGACAAGAGTTACACCTCCACATCGAGCTCCCTGTTCGACGGCCTCCTCGGGGTTGCCCTGTGTCAGAACAACAAGTTACACCTCCACATCGTGCTCCCTGTTCGACGGCCTCCTCAGGGTCGCCCTGTGTCAGGACAAGAGTTACACCTCCACATCGTGCTCCCTGTTCGTCGGCCTCCTCGAGGTCGCTCTGTGTCAGGACAACAAGTTACACCTCCACATCGTGCTCCCTGTTCGTCGGCCTCCTCGGGATCGCCCTGTGTCAGAACAACAAGTTACACCTACACATCGTGCTCCCTGTTCGTCGGCCTCCTCGGGGTCGCTCTGTGTCAGAACAACAAGTTACACCTCCACATCGTGCTCCTTGTTCGTCGGCCTCCTCGGGGTCGCCCTGTGTCAGAAGAACAAGTTACACCTCCACATCGTGCTCCCTGTTCGTCGGCCTCCTCGGGATCGCCCTGTGTCAGAACAACAAGTTACACCTCCACATCGTGCTCCCTGTTCATCGGCCTCCTCGGGGTCGCCCTGTGTCAGAAGAACAAGTTACACCTCCACATCGTGCTCCCTGTTCGTCGGCCTCCTCGGGGTCGCCCTGTGTCAGGACAACAAGTTACACCTCCACATCGTGCTCCCGTTCGACGGCCTCCTCGGGGTCACCCTGTGACAGAACAAGAGTTACACCTCCACATCGTGATCCATGTTCGTCGGCCTCCTCGGGGTCGCTCTGTGTCAGAACAACAAGTTACACCTCTACATCGGGCTCCCTGTTCGTCTCCAGGTGTTCGGGTTGTCGGCCTCCACGGGATCTCGTTGTGTCAGTCCAACAACGACAATCTTGAGAAAGTGATTGGGACAAGTTATGTTTACTAGAAGCTAACGTTTATTAGGAAGGTTACCCAAAACGAACGAACCTTGTATAAAAAACGACTTGGAATAATTAGCAATTGTATAGTAAAAGTGTAGAATTATTTTTTATAAAAGAATTTAGTAATCCTTTTCAAAGAAAATCACACGCTGATCAAGTAGCTATATACCTATACCTACTAAGTACTACGGGAGGAGAGTTCCCGATTTTACAATTCCCAATAAAGTTATCGGCCAGATACATCACTCAGTATACTAATCACCATGGCAACAACCAGTGAGCTAGACAAACACTGGTTTATCTCATCCGATAACAATCACGACATTTTATCGACTGTAAAACCGGCCCTTATAAACACATTTAGGAACGAACAAATGCGTTACACCAGTTTCTCCTCGGCCAATGATAAACACACCGTTCCCAATCAATCTATCATACTGAAAGCACACAGGCGCGACTAACACGACCACTAATCACCCGGCCGTCGGATTAGGAACCCAACATTTTAGTGTTCGATGCTTCGTGGCGATACCGTGTTCTATTGTCAATAGCACGGCACGGTGTTCTCATGTGCGATAACATCAGCCGTGCAGTTGCCGACCAGAAGTTGAGGTCCATTAGGCCGTGGAATCGGACACCGAACACTATTGTTAACACAGACACACTGTTATCATCGGATATGCGGAGATGAAGAAATGAATGGAGACTGGAGAGAGTAGAGAGGGGAGAGGCGTTGGGACCAGTTTACTGTCACGTTCAGCCGTCGGATAACATCTCGTTTGCTCCGGAGAGTTTTTCTATTTGAGATGCTGCGCTCTATGAACTGATGGCGAAGGATTATTAGCAAACAAGTTTTGACGTCAACAATATACCGCCTTCCATGCAGTACGTTCGCATCTTACTAGTTAAATGTAGAGATTTTCTGATGATGTAGAAGGGGAAACTTTTTGAAAACAATCTCAGAAATGTCGGTTCCAAAAAGAAAATGTAGATGGATGTCCCAAACATCTAATCGTATATTTTAACAATCTGGAAATCTGGAAAATCAAACGTCATGCGAAATGTTATTACTTATATTTACCAACTAAAAGTAATTGCGGATTTACTTTGAAGAAGTAAAACAGATTCTTCCCAATGGTTAAAACAATGAAGTTAATCCAAAAGCGCCTCAACTTTTAATTGGTAATACGTCGACCCAAAGCAACTAACTATTCGATTAATCTGGAAGAGACCACTGACCTTGAACGAGGCCCGCGCCTCCGCCACCGCCTTCTCGATGAAGTCGTCTGATATCCGGCGCGAGGGGTGCTCGTTGAAGACGGAGTTCATGAGGGCGATCTTCGCCGCACTCCGTCGGGCCTCTGCCTTGGTCGGACAATTCTGCACAAGAGAGCAAACATTATGTTACAACCATGCTCTCTCCATAGTCCTCATTATCTTCCACAATCAAACCTTCGATCAAACATCAATAAATGGCAAGTGTTTGCACGAGACTCCTTGACACTTTTGGCATCACTCTCTGTCTTGTGAATTACTACTCCGGTCGTACCGTTCACCTGGCTGAGATTTGGTCATTCCGTAATTTAAGTGTTGCTGAAAATTGCCAACAATATGGACACACCGTAACCGATCATATCAATATTTTGGACATTTATGGAGATCAAGATCATGTCAAATTGGATGGTTTGCTGATGGATAATCGAAACAATATTGAAGGTTTTATAATGTAATTTAAAATTCATACAAATTTGGAGTGTTCTGTGATAAAATTAAAATTCGCATAATTACAACAAGAGTTTTTGTATTATGTTTGTACATTCTAAAAAATATTGTTCATAAATATCAGCATGTATGTTGAACAAATCTCTTAAAATGTGTGAAATTGCAAATTATGTTATCTCGCCTAAAACAAGTATGTGCTGTGTTTAAATACGTTACTGCTATTACGTATATTTTGATGTTTGTTTGACTTCCCCTTTCGGTGGTGCACTTGTGTTGTATCAATTTAATCGCTAAAAATCTAAATACGAATAAGGCACAAGAAAGTGGCCCAAATAAAACAAAGTTTAGTTTGCAGAAACCTAGATCCTGAATAAATACACATTATCCAGATTAAATATCATTTTGATCGCTCTGAACAAATAAAATAGTCTGCGTCTGAATAAGACACAGCAAATTGTCTATAATGAAACAGAATTGACCTGCCTTCATTCTAGAACGTAAATACACTTCTTTTATGATTGTAATGATTTTATTTAATCTTTGAATTTCAAGCTCTGCCACAAGCATTACACCATCACTCAGCACATTTATATCCATGACCAACCTGACAAATAGCCGTATAATTGCATTAATTACCGGCCATCTAGTCAGTCGCATGACCAGTTTACTAGTCACACAAGGTGTCAGTGATCGGTGACAGTCGTTACTGGCAACTGATGACAGTCGTTCGTTACTCGCTCATACCGGCCAAGGATTATGCGCGCCTTCGCACCCGGCAATTTAACAAACCTGCTTATTAAATCAAGTCAAATAAATGTTGCGTCTTAATAGTGAAAACTTGCAGATATATCGTGGAACAGCTTATCAAAGTGTGCGTTTGGTTAATAATTAAGAGATGAATGATGCTTTAATATTTTCGTAAACTAACCTAGGACAATAATGGTGTAGCCAGTAGTTATACATACATGCATACCAAGTTGAGAAATTAGATAATATGTAACATACCGACATACCTATAAGAGTATTCGGACTAGAATTATTTAGATTATCGAAGACGATACGTGATCAAAAGTGTTTTGATACCTCCTGTTTACGGTCTCTTGGAAGGATGTCAACCATAACGATCATTCATTACATACACGGAATCAAATTACTCGCTTTGTTATAGTTTGTGAAGTTCTGGGATTTGTTGTACTTCTTTAGTGGGCATTACTTTTACTTTTGGTCGCTGCTTAAGAAAATTACTTTTTTGAAACTATCCGAAATATTGGGTATTCATTCTATATTTTTTTGTCTGGGGCTTAACGTCGCACTGTTCTGCAGCGAGGCTAATGGCGACGGATGAATGATTATGATGATGATTGGGAGATGATGGCGAAGAGTAGGTTAGGATGGAAGGTGGGAAGGAGGCGGTCGTGGCCTATTAGTAGGGTACCTTCCCAGCATTTGCCTGTCGACTGAGGGAAAACCACGAAAAACCCCCAGTCAGGAAGGACGGCCGCGGGAATCGAACCCGGGCCTCCGGAATACAAGTTCAGAGCGTTAACCACTCACCCAACCTATATATATCTAACTATTTCCTAGTGCAAAACCTTGAGTATCGATCTGATTTTTGGCCAATCGAAATTAGGCGCATTCTGGAAGACATCTTTGTCGATGATCTCCAATCCTATGTGTAAAATCGTAAGGAAAATGTATGCGATGTATTTCAAAAAATTGAATGGTGCCCCCAAAATATTACAAGCCCCACCCACAAGAGCCACTGGCAACGGTACGTTATACTCGTGTAATAAAAACTCTAAAAAAATCAATGAAACTTCCTCTTCTATTTCATTACTGTTTTGACATTTCTCTCAGAGCTTGTATGTGACGATCTGCAGGAGTCATGATATGCCATGATTACGATTATTGCTTCTATCTCTGATGTTTCCAACCTTCTCCACACATGGTCGCAACATAATAATATCCACGTCTCTGTGTGTGGGGGGGGGGGCAGCGCCCCGGGGGTCAAGCCCATGGGGAGACAAATCACGCAAACAGATTCTTAAAAAGCACAGATTTGTATTAAAAGTACGTTGAACCTTCAAATACTACCTGAAGCAAATGATTTAAATATTAAACTAATCATTTAATGTTGAGAAAGAATATCATCTTGACTTATTATTGTGTCTTTATAGTCATAATTAACATTACTAAAGCCCTTAGCATCAGCAGCAGGCCTTAAGATGTGCTTTCTGTAGTTGAATAACGAATACAAAATAAACCTAATTGTTGCAAACATTTAGTAATTGATGTAATGCACTTTTTATGGATATTGCTAATTTTTCTTAAAATCCAATCATATACCTCCAGCGCAGTGAAATAACAACTAGAAAATAAGACAACTTAGGTCCAGTTTTTCCGCTCTGCTTCGTTTTCAACAGTTGATTTGGATTATATTTCTATGAGAATTTCCCCGATCCCCAATTTTTTATTGCAGTATTTGTTTTGTAACACTTCCATTGCCTGGACCCTCTCCAGTAACGAGCCATTGACTGTTGACAATTTGACCAGAGCTTTGGCGAAAGCTCTAACTAAATGTGAAACACAGTCCCAAGCTGATTTGCACAAGATAATCATGTGGCCAATCCTACAGGGCTTTATCACAGTCATCAGAAGTACACGAATATTTTCACGTTTTCTTGTTGATTTTATGTGAAAGCTGATTTCTAGCTGACATTATTTTCCCTGATATGAATTTCTCTGTAAGGAAGCTCCGACCTGCTGTGTATAAGGAAAACTATATGCAGTTAAAGCAGCTTCAGCTACCATATTTTTGGGAGCTTTTGAGAAAATGTGTTGAAATCACTCTGTTTTATAGTTACACTTATGCTACTTTCTCTGACGCCCAGGTCACACCGGTCAACAATAGGTCAATCACGATATGACGTTTTGCACAAAGACAATTGTCATATTTGAGGTCACGTATATATAGTTTTTAGATTTTGATAGTTTTTTTACGAGATCCTGTTATTAGTTGAAAATTAAAAATGGAACCGTTTGACCGATGAACTTCAAATTTTGCATGGGACCAACATTTACGTGTTTTTGACAATTTTGAGACAAGTCAGTGAAGCAATTCAATAATCATTTAAATTTTATTGACCATTTATATTTGTTTTGAAATATTTGACAAATAATTGCAAGGTTATTACAACGAAACTATCACTTATCATTTTACCCATTTAATTATGAGATTATCTTCAAGGCCATGCGTATTAATTAGTGCATAAGATAAGTGAAATGTTGCAAACGAAGACTCGCTTATCAACGCTACAAACAGAGCGTTTTCCAATAGATATCCAAACCGTGGGAAATGCATTGAATGATTGAATTGATTTCTGAAGATGACTCCTAGACATTTCGAATCTAACTCCGACACCTCGAGGACCCCGGCCCACCCCCTAAATCCGCCAACGCCCGGTGACCTTGCGTGACCTTCTGACTGCGTTTCATGCGCCTGTTCGAAGAGCGATGATGCGAGGATTATTCGCCTGATTTGGTATTCAAAACGTCTCTCATCTCGATTCATCTCCGCCATCGCATGAGACAGATGCGTGCGAAACGAAACCAAGAGGAGGGAAAACAGATTGCGAATCGGACGCGATATTCTAATCTGCACGGGGTCAATTATTTCGGCAGGTTGATCACAGATTCAACATGCACATTGGGCAGCTACGGTCGCGCACGAAGAGGGGAGCGTGAAGAAGTCAGCCACTGCAGAAGCGCCAAGTAATGGACGTGCACTCCGGAAGAACTAACAAATTGGTCTCTTGGACACCCTTGGTCATTTCATTTTGATTTTAAAGTAGCTACAAACCAGCGAAACAGACAATTTCTCAAATATAACTTATTGTCTTTCGTCTGGAGTTTTCAAGTCATAACCCGCTGTCCTTCTTCAACTATTAGTAATTCCAGGGAAGCGACTATACTCGTACACTTATAAAATATTGTTATTTCATAATACGTATAAAACATTATGTAATTTGATGTCGTGGACGTTTTCGGAACCATCTTGTAATGACATGGCAGTGGTGACGGTTTGTTCCGTTGGAGGTGCTGGTGGCCCTGATGAAGGAATGTACATCCTTCGAAACGTCGCGAACGGCCCTTATCAGGGCCACCAGCACCTCCAACGGAACAAACCGTCACCACTGCCATGTCATTATGTAATTTCTTTCATTATTCCGTCTTTATTCCATAAATCATTGCACCATTCCAAATATTTTGTTTCATTTTATCAGTTTCGTGGCCCACTGAATAAGAACTTCGTCAGAATTCGCTCGAAGTCCAAGAGGCGAATCTTGAGATTCACGCTTTGAAACCGTTTTATGATTGCATTGTATTAAAACTTGTAAACGTTTGTCAACTTTTTCAAGCGTTTATACAATGAAAATGTGAAGGGTTTCAAAACATGAAACCTCAAGAAATGGCCTCCAGTGAATTGTGTCCATATATGCCACCATTTTGTAATGTGACCGCTTCAGTCTGAGACAGTTTGAGTGAAATCATTTTAGAGTTTAACTAATAGCTGCCATTCTACACGCTCTGAATGAAGTTCGGGCTCATTTCGTGGAAATGAAGGTCGATAATTGGACTGAAAGAAGTCTGTTCGATCGATTGAGAATTGGTATATCATCAGGTAGGTCCATCTGGCGGGTCAATAAACACGCAGCCAGCAACGAAATGTGTGCCAAAGTCAATTATTCCACAGGAACCCAACTGGATGGCCAGAGGCAACCGTTTACATGTAACCGATGTGGTTTTCCATTTGAAAGAGGAAGACGAAAGGGTTTTAATGATAAAGCATTAGTCAATCATTTCATTAAAATATTGTTTTTCTTTCATTGTCTATTCATTGTTAGAAATGAGCATCATTTTAATATTGTTCTGCATTTTGTTTAATATTGTTTATTGAAGACTCAATAGAGGTCGTTTCGCCTCTGATTATGATTGTAAATAATTGAGGTGTTTTGTGGAATTGTTGGGTGTGGCCAATACATACATTTTCCTCTTCATTGAGGAAAACTACAACAGAAGTTCAGAACTAAAGACGCAATAGGAAGCGAACCCGAATCTCCAGGATGCAGGAGGCAGAAACACATGACGTGTAATGAGAGCATCACTTTTGTCATAGTTAGGAGTAGGTCATAAATTTGATGAAGAACTGCTGCTTGCGATGCAAGCATGTGGACATTGTTTGTACAGAACAGACACAAGTAACAATACAACGAATTTGTAACGAAAGGGGCAGAAAAGGTGGAAGGGTTGTGGTTGGGAATGGGATAGGCTAGGTTGATTTACTTTTTACTTTTTCAATGCTCTTCATATTTTGTAGGGGCAATAAGCATAAAGTATCTTAAACTTCTCAACTTGAACAGACCTGGTGGGTTTGCCTCCCGAACGATGTGATTTAGAAAAACGCTGAAATATCCATTATTCTTTAGGTTTATGACGAATAATAATTCTACCAAGATTAAAATCGTCAAAACCAAGACCAAGATCGTCCAAATCAAAGTGGTTTATGAAATTTCATTTGTCGATTTAACCTAGAATTTCAAACCCAAAACCCAATTTCACACCCAAAAACAAACTGTAACAATTTATTTTAATTTTCCATCGATTTTTGTTCTCTTTTCACTAGACTATAAGGTTAACTCACTTCTCCATCTTGAACAGACCTGTTGCAACTTCCTCAACAAATATCGACTGACGCCAACACATCGTCGATCTCGTCATAAAGCAGCCAGTTTACGTCCTGTCATTGACCGTGTCTGCAAATCTCCGTGTCGGGAGGCTGTAAATAATATCACTGTCATGCGCCGTGAACATCTCGCGTCAGGTGATGATGATCGTCGAACCTCTGAACCCGCGACGTGCAGAGAGACGCTAAACGCCGCGACGTCGTCGATGATTCATGATCATGAGTTGTGGCTCACTTCTTCATGATCATGAGTTGTGGCTCACTTCTTCATGACCATGAGTTGTGGCTCACTTCTTCATGATCATGAGTTGTGGCTCACTTCTTCATGATCATGAGTTGTGGCTCACTTCTTCATGATCATGAGTTGTGGCTCACTTCTTCATGATCATGAGTTGTGGCTCACTTCTTCATGATCATGAGTTGTGGCTCACTTCTTCATGATCATGAATTGTGGCTCACTTCTTCATGATCATGAGTTGTGGCTCACTTCTTCATGATCATGAGTTGTGGCTCACTTCTTCATGATCATGAGTTGTGGCTCACTTCTTCATGATCATGAGTTGTGGCTCACTTCTTCATGACCATGAGTTGTGGCTCACTTCTTCATGACCATGAGTTGTGGCTCACTTCTTCATGATCATGAGTTGTGGCTCACTTCTTCATGATCATGAGTTGTGGCTCACTTCTTCATGATCATGAGTTGTGGCTCACTTCTTCATGATCATGAGTTGTGGCTCACTTCTTCATGATCATGAGTTGTGGCTCACTTCTTCATGATCATGAGTTGTGGCTCACTTCTTCATGATCATGAGTTGTGGCTTACTTCTTCATGATCAGCTGACGTGATAAAACTCCACGGACAACACCGGTACTTATAGTAAAAACACAAATTAAATACACTGAGATTTTAATTAGGTACACTCGGCATAACAAAAATTGATTGGTGAACAAATTTGAATGACTGCTGGTGTGTTCCATAACAATTCAAGCTTGTTATTATTGTTGAAATGTGAAGTCATCTACTAGAGTGGGACAAGAAGATCGCTTGGACTGACTTCTGATGGTGCGATCTAACATTTTTCAGTCAATCAGATTTACTGAACGATCATTTTAGTTGTGACAAGTGTACGTTTTTCCTGTTAGTTGGCTTGAAGAAGGCCCTTGTTTTTAATTTGTGTTTTTACTTCCCGTGTTGTCCAAAGTAGGAGTTTGATCATAAGCAATCCCGGTACACTACCTTCTTCGTTTAATTAGGGTGGAAGAACCGAGGGAAGAACGCAAATCCTTGCGAACCTCGCCTTTTTATGTATTAAATCTTATGCCTGTACCGTATCTGATATAATGCAAAATAAAGAAAATTCTATTCTATTCTATTCTAATTCTATTCTATGCTTAGAGCGTCCTTTGTACTGGTCATATCTTACGAGGAGGAGGTTACACAGTTTCACTCTGCAAGAATGATACTAATTTCTCTATACTCCATTTTGTCACCTTACATTCATTTTAATAATTAAGATAAAACTAGTTTGTCGGATTTTAATGCCATATTTGCTCATATCATTGACTTGCTAGCCCTGAGTGATTCTGAAGAAAGGAAAGGGTAGAAGGTGGGATGGAGGCGGGGGTACCTATTATTAGTAAGGAGCGCTTCCAGCAGCGCTTCTTCCTCACAACCTTCTCATCATGTTGACCCATGCAGAGGGTCATGATTCACAGAAAGTATTATCCCAGAAAAAAACACTCCGTGTAAAAAAGGCAGCCAAGTCTCTTTACTTTAAAAAAATTCAACACCGAAAAGGAGTGATATCAAAAAAGGAGCCAAGTCAATGACATTTCCAAATATTTAATCGTATCTTTGAAATAAAAGTATAAACACCGAGAAATACTTTACAAAAGGACTTGGCACATCGTTTTTTTAAAGACATCATTCTATCCTAAAAGTGGAAAGAAATTTACAAGTAGGTACATTTTCCTCTTTCTATTAGAGCCAGAATCTATGAATCAAGCTACTTTTAGTAATGCCTATTTTATAGTTTTGTCAATGGCGATAGAAGCATGATTTTATGCTGTAATATATAAGTAATATAAGGGTGAAAGAATTACATAACAATTGGAAGTGGTGAGAATGTAGGTTTCTTTGGAAAACTTCCATGGAGTCAGGAGTCAGGATCCTCATCAGTGTGTTGTGTCTAATGTCCGCCCGTCCGATCGGGTAGCTCAGTTGGTAGAGCTCTCGCCCGGCAAGTGAGAGGTCCCAAGTTCGTGCCCCGGTTCGGTCGGATATTTTTCACAACACACATCCCTTCATATCAATTGGAAGTGGGCTCATACATATTCTTGCAGTACTGTTAATATGGCGATATTAGACTGGTATCTTTTCATAATTTGATCTTGACTGAAGGAAATCATGAAACGTTGTCAAATAATTACTAACTAATGGAACACAATTATATATTTTTGAAGTGTCAAGTGTATAAAGTTAAATTTTTTAATAGAAATTCAATATGACTGTCTTCTTTGTGAAATGTATTTTTATAAAATGTGTATTAATAGAAATTGTTACATGATGAGAAGGTATAACGCATGAGACTTAATTATATTCACCACGAAACAATATTACGAAGATAACTATTGTGTATATTTATAGAAAGCATAGACAACAAGTTTCATAGCGTATATAATCATATAGAAAATATTTTACAGAAGGTATGTATAATATGTACCTAATTGAAAGATGTTTCCCTATTATTCTAAACATTCAAAATGACGGTTGTATATAAATGGCACATGCTTATGAATAGAAAAATGTCTTTAAAAAAACGATGCGCCAAGTCCTTTTGTAAAGTATTTCTCGGTGTTTATACTTTTATTTCAAAGATACGATTAAATATTTGGAAATGTCATTGACTTGGCTCCTTTTTTGATATCACTCCTTTTCGGTGTTGAATTTTTTTAAAGTAAAGAGACTTGGCTGCCTTTTTTACACGGAGTGTTTTTTTCTGGGATATCACTTCTTTTGTTAGTTTATTCATACAGCTTGTAGCACAGCTTGTGTCCGTGCAAGAACTTATTTCTTTAAAAAAATACGCCTATGCCGATTTGGATACTTAGAAAAGTTGCGTTTGGTATATAAGATTAAAATAATTATCCAAGAAGAATAGCTTTAAGTTTCGTTACAATCGGTCCAGCCGTTTTCGATATATGACGTCACTTCCGGTTTTAGCAATGGCGGCCGAAAATAATGTCGTCTTGAATTCATAATTATTACTCCTACACATTTCCAAAATTTGGTTGCAATCGGTACAGCCGTTTTTGATATATGACGTCACTTCCGGTTTTAACAATGGCGGCCGAAAATAATGTCGTCTTGAATTCATAATTATTAGTACAACACATTTCCAAAATTTGGTTGCAATCGGTACAGCCATTTTCGATATATGACGTCACTTCCGGTTTTAACAATGGCGGCCGAAAATAATGTCGTCTTGAATTCATAATTATTAGTACAACACATTTCCAAAATTTGATTGCAATCGGTACAGCCATTTTCGATATTTGACGTCACTTCCGGTTTTAACAATGGCGGCCGAAAATAATGTCGTCTTGAATTCATAATTATTAGTCCAACACATTTCCAAACTTAGGTTGCAATCGGTACAACCGTTTACGATATATGACGTCACTTCCGGTTTTAAAAATGGCCGCCGAGAACACTGCAACCTTGAATTTATAATTATTTACAAAGTACGTTTACTTATATCTATTTTAAAGTATAAAGTGGTGAATTTAGCGTCATTTAGCATATTTATGACGTCATTTCCGGTATAGGTCATAAAATGTGTGACGTCATTTCCGGTTTCGATATTTGAATCATCAAATATTACTGATTACATAAAGTTGACCGTCTAAATCGTTTAGCGCTGGTTTTGTTCTAATCTGTTTAGCCGTTTTTGAGACATGATGTCACTTCCGGTTTCAAAATGGCGGCTTCCGGTTGGTTTTATAACAAGTCAAATGAAATATCAAAAGTACAAACGTTACATAAATATCAAGACAATCGGATCAACAGTTGTTGCTGAAATGCAAATCGATGTATATTAAATTTCATGACGTCATTTCCGGTTTATTTAAAATAATGTTCAGTCTTTTGATATTGATAATCCATATAGATGACCGTCTGAAACGATTGGCGCAAATTTCGTTCCGATCGGTCCAACCGTTGACGAGATATGACGTCACTTCCGGTTTCAAAATGGCGGCACAAAAAATTCATGGGGACAAGGTTAAATCAGACGCCAAAAGTGCACACGTGGTAAAAATGTGAGATCAATCGGTTCAGCCGTTTAGGCTGTGGCCTGTTTACCGGATTTTAGCTCCAGCCTACTACTATGATTACTGATTATGAAAACCGCCCTAAAACACTGTTTTCACGGCCCTCTAGCGCGCAAAGGGCGTAACCTATTGTTCCCAAATTTGGTATATGTTGTAGGGTGGGCCATAGCTCGAAATTAAGATATTTCGCAACAATGTGAGATTTCTCAATTTTAAGATCCAGTAGGCCGAAAATGCCACTTTGATGCTTACAGTAAAAGTGGGTTTGCTCCAGCCTTTATATGAGAGTGTGCGCGCGCCGTACGACTTGGCTGGCGTGGAGCGACCGCTCCACTAGATCTGCTGTTTTCATATTTTAAAACGGTGATTTAAATTTTGGTATTGTCACAAGAATACGCATTAGCAGCCGATAACTTCGAATAGGGTCGCCTGTAATCCCATTTCCGTTAGAAATAAATCGCTTTTGGTCCCTAGACTACAGCAATATAGGCTTTTTAGGTAAACGATCAAACGTGTAGTGGAAGGGGGGGGGGGGTGTTGTGGGTGCCCCCACCCCCCATATGATTTCATCCAATTATATTGTGTTCAAATCCCTAGAAATGCACCAAATTCATTCGTGAAATTCAAAATGTCTCCGAAGTTGTGCGCCCCCCCCCCCCCTCCCCCCCCCTGCCCCTGACGACACACGGTACTGGAAGACCTCCCCCAAAGCCACCATTGTCTTCGTAAGCAATCGTATTTCTCGCCATTATTAACTATAATATCCCCACCCCCTAGTTCATACGCGCCAGTATAATAAGATCACATTGGAAATAGATTAAAAGTGTTTGACGTCTGTTCCAGAGCCACCTTGCTCCTTGTCCTGGACTCACCTGGAAGCTGCCGAAGCACGACCCTCCCGGCAGCGTGACGTAACAGACGTACGGCGGACTGCTGGAGGGTACAGACTCGTAGATGACGAGGGCGCCGTTCCGGAGGTCCGCCCCGCGCGCCTGTTTCATCTGCCAGAACTCCTGCAGCGCCTCCACGACGTTCACTGCAACACGAGGACATGGTCGTCAACACCTCAGTAGGACAATACACATTGATCCACCACAAAGCAAGTACAACGCCGGGTTCCTTCCTGAACGAGGGATTTTCAGTGGGAAGGTTCCCCACTAATAGGCCACGACCACTTCCTTCCCACCTAATCTTCAACATCATCTATCCCTATATCTATCCCAGCATTTCATTTCACTAAACTCTTTCACAATTATTCTTCGAGAACGTGGAGAAAGGTACACCATAAAAGATTATGTAATTTCGCGTTTGTGAATGAGATGAGAATGACGATAGAGGAAGATGCTGATGAAGAAGAGATGAAGAGAATCAGAGGTAGATGGGCGGAAGTTTATTTCTCGATTATATGTTTCACACTTTTGTAATGACATAATCACTCTCTGTAAAGTGCCATTTGTTGACTGATGTCACAAATAAAGTTATAGTGAAGTATTCTCTTACACAATGACTCATGTCACTATTACAAAATATATGATTGGTTTGGATTAAAAATACTGGTTTATGAGCTCACCTCAAGAATCATTGCAATGGACATCCAACCTTCTACCTCTGAGGTACAGAAATAAAAATCGAACGAAGGAAAACCTCGATAAACTTAATCCGAAATGTCGACGGCCAGAATCGAACCATGGGCCCCTGAACGATCTTTTCAACAAACACTACTTATATTCTTCAAATAGTCGGAAATTTAACATTTTAAAAAATATCGACATGTCCTTTAAT
Organism: Leuctra nigra; assembly: GCA_934045905.1. Taxonomy (NCBI): domain Eukaryota; kingdom Metazoa; phylum Arthropoda; class Insecta; order Plecoptera; family Leuctridae; genus Leuctra; species Leuctra nigra. Next base: position 14,079,271 of record OW203762.1, read on the forward strand.
CAAAACGGCAACCCTAATTCCGTGATCTCGGCATTTAAACCGGCAAACCGCCTACACAAGTTCGTCGCGATCCCACAGCGAGGTCCTTCTTTATGATCAACACGATTCGCTTACTTATTTTATACATCCTCTTCTCTTCTCCCAATCTGTCTGCAGATAAGCATCACACATTCGCCGGGGCCAGCGGTGCATGTAGCAATTGACAATAATTCCTGAAGGTGTGTCGGAATTCTTTCACTGCAATGTAATGTTCGGATCGTCACCAGAGCCTATGCGAGCATCAGATCTATTATTTCTGTCTGGCTGTGGCATGTTGCTTGCCCCGGGTTGGACCTGTACCGGGATGCTGGGCTTGTGGCGAGCTTTGCCAAATCTCCGCGGCGTGGGAGGTGATAAATCTGTTAACTGTGTGTAGATTGAAATGGTGAGCAGAGACGAGCAGGTGGGAGATGTTGCAGGTGGAGGACGTGATGTGCAGGTGGAGAAGGCGGTAGAGTGATCAGGTGGTGATATATTGCAGGTGGAGGAGGTGATGTGCAGGTGGAGAAGGCGGTAGAGTGATCAGGTGGTGATATATTGCAGGTGGAGGACGTGATGTGCAGGTGGAGAAGGCGGTAGAGTGATCAGGTGGTGATATATTGCAGGTGGAGGAGGTGTAAGAGTGATGTTGAAGGTGGTGATGTTGAAGGTGGTGATGTGCAGGTGGAGGAGGTGATATGCAGGTGGAGGAGGTGTAAGAGTGATATTGCAAGTGGTGATGTTGCAGGTGGAGGAGGCGGTAGAGTGATGTTGAAGGTGGTGATATTGCAGGTGGTGATATGCAGGTGGAGGAGGTGTAAGAGTGATGTTGAAGGTGGTGATATTGCAGGTGGAGGAGGTGTAAGAGTGATATTGCAGGTGGTGATGTTGAAGGTGGTGATATAGCAGGTGGAGAGGCGTAAGAGTGATTTTGAAGGTGCTTATATGCAGGTGGAGGAGGTGTAAGAGTGATATTGAAGGTGGTGATATGCAGGTGGAGGAGGTGTAAGAGTGATGTTGAAGGTGGTGATATTGCAGGTGGAGGAGGTGTAAGAGTGATATTGCAGGTGGTGATGTTGAAGGTGGTGATATAGCAGGTGGAGAAAGCGTAAGAGTGATGTTGAAGGTGGTGATATTGCAGGGTGATGTTGAAGGAGGTGATATGACAGTGGAGAAGGTGATATTGCAGGTGGAGAAGGGAAAACAGTCATGTTGAAGGTGTTGATGAAACATATTTGGTGTAATGGAATATACTGTAATGGAATCAATTATGGTGCTAAAAAAAAGGTTGTGTGGAGAGTATAGTGTAAATCTCTAAAAGCACATTTTCGTTTCTTTCAGTAGATTAAAAAAAAATCCAACAAAACGTAGAAAATTAAAAGGAATCACAATTTTACAATTTTCAGAAGTGATAATTCGATCGAGTAAGAAGTGTTTAGTTTATTATGATGTAACAGAAATGATACACATGTTCGTATTGTTTTGTTTTGGTATGTAAAATATCGTGATATAGAATTCTAACATTTCGGTGTCTCTTGCATTATAATTTTTTAACCCCACTATTCTATATAATGCTATAAAAACGAATACATCATTTACTTTCCTTTACTTGACCTGGGGGACAAAACGATCTTCCAACTGTTCTTGGAAATAAATTCTGCCCCCGGTTGATTCAAGTGACAACTCCGAGAACTCCTCGGGAAAAAATCTTTATGACGATTGAGAACAAGATATTTTACAAATCATCAAGCAATAAACTTCTAACATTGAGTTATAAGTACATTCAACCTATACAGTTCATTCATTTTCCCACCTTCCGCATAAAAATTGAACTAATCATTGTTCGTTAGATATCTTTCTTACGCCTCAAAACTTTCGTCCTTAGCTGAAGAGGCACGTCAAAATAACTATCAGCATAAGGCGAAGGACGGTGTGACATTTCCAGCACGGGCCTCCACAACCCGCGCTGTCTATAGAGACTAATAACAGGTGGAGGGAGGTCGTCACTCTAACCCTCAAACACCCCAGTCTCTCTGGTCTAAGCTACCGAGCCTGACTTGATCGGTCACCCATCCAAGTACTGACCGCGCTCGATGATACGATCTGACGAGAGCCGTGGTAACAATGAATGGCATGGCATTATTGAATACTTATTTTATTTATTTTTTATTTATTCATAGCTGGTTACACACAAATATCAATTTGTAGAAGCATTGAACACTTCAACTTGTCTTTAGTAACACGTTATGTCAGTTATTATTCGACTAAATTGATTGCACAGCCAATCAGACTTCAAAATTATTGAAACAATTGAATTAATTCCAAATTTTAATGTAATCCGCCCTTACTTTTAGTTTATGGACACTTAGATAAATTATCAAAGTTAGTTTATAAGTAAATATTCTCCACTCTTATTTGAGATCTTCGTGAAAGCTTCCGTCATTCTAAAGTGTCAATAAACCTCGTCCTAAACGATTCTAATCACTCTTAAGTTCCAATAATGGAATCCCATAAAATACCAATGTAATTGAAATCCAGTGTCATAAAACGATTGTCCATTACTTAAGAATTTTTTGTATAGAATTTGTACCAATTTCTTGAAGAGAAAATCTCTTCCAAGATTGAAGATCTTCGTTTCCAAGAAGCCTGTTGTAAACCGTTTCAGAGCTCAAGACGAGATAAATGTGTAACTGTAAATCCTGTTTAAGATTAGAAACAATTGAAATAGTTTTACAGCATCAATTATTACGTTATTATCGATGAAACGAAGTCAGTTTTTGCGAAATATTACTTCACTTAAAAGTTAAAACTTAAAACTACGTAATATGATTCAAATTGCCTATAATGAGAAGATGGGATAGTAAATTATCAGTAACAATTCTACGATTACTTCGAATCAATATAATTTAATCGAACAAAAGTCAATAAAATAGTTTTGATGAAACATTGAATTCAAATTGGCATGATTGCTTGAATAACTTGATGTCACATTGCACAGGAAAGAACCAACCGACGAACAATTGTTTTTGTGTGTATAGGTACGTTCCTCAATCAGTTATCGTTTTGTTGAGCTTGTACATCTGTTTTAAATGAACTTTTTTTAAAAATTACAACATTGATAGTTTTTTAATACTATGACTAAATTCAAATCCAACGTTTGCAGAGCCATAAAGATGTAGTTGGATATATTTATATTTGTATTTGTATTGTTGAGTAATCTAGTGTTTTTAATATGATATTCACACTTGTGGAAATGTTTCAAGAACTTAAATGTCCTCGTCGTGCATGTTGACTCGAGGACCCGGCTTCGACATCGGCTCCTCCACTTCTCACTTCCCACGCAGATAAATCTTGTATAACCTGCCTAGATCAGAATCTCGGTCTATTGTTCTCATTATTCACATATATTTACTGCAATTCCTTCATAATGAACCGAGATTTTGAAAAATCGCGTTAGCACTGCAATTAGATGCAATTATTTCCCATGGAAACCACGTGAGCAGAATGTTGGAAAATGCATTTGACTCCCATGCATACTAAAATGCAAATTAATATTGCCAAGAAACCATAATCACGTTTCCAGCGACAAGCTAATTCAGTCGCCAGTGCATAAACCAGATATAAAAGTTATCCAAGTTATCTCCATAAAAATGATTCCGATTTATTGGTTCTGGTTCTTGTACAGAATGCAGTGGACGAAATCTAATTAGACTATTGAAGCCAGTATAATAAATTATCATCGAAATTACTCCCAATGTTCTCTAAAACGAAACAAGAATAAAATGTTAAAAAACGAGGCACTCAATCGGCGTGTTTGAATCGTCGATGTCTACTGAATCATTCCGCAGCCCGGTTTGTCGCTTGATTGCAGCCAGTCTTTGAACTTAGATCGCTGATTTATGTTGTCGGACTGCATTTCTTGCATCTTCTGGAGGACAACTACGGCCCGATGACAGATGCACGCGAAAAAACGCGCTCTCCGGTCCGGTTCGGTTCTAATGCTCTCTTGGCCTAGCTCGGCTGCAGGTGGGCATGGTCCATCCATCACAGGATGTCGGACAGAGAGGCTGCAATGCCCGGCTGCAAGCTACTACCTACACTCACGAAATATTAATTACACTCCCGCGTTCACTGCGCAGTGGCGTTGCGCATTCGCGGAGCTGGAGCCGGAACGAAATCGGAAAGATGATAAAGTCTGTCAAGTTTAGATTAAGTACTTTATATTTCATTATAGTAAGTCAAGTTCTTTACTGACATTTGTTTTCTTTTTATACCTTTGTCATTCACTCGGCAGATCTTCACATTTTGAGAGAAAATTAACAAATTCATTTAGGTAAATTTTTGCAAGATGTTTACTTACATTATAATTGATTTATTTGAAAGAATTTTACAAACTCTTATGACTTTTTAATTTGTTATTTTGTAACATTATCAAAATGTTAAACATTTTAGGAAAAGGTATGCAGTGAGGTAAACAAATTTTCAAACAATGAGCGTCAATCAATGTGCATTTATAATAATTTTTAGTAATAGTTTCGTTTCTGATTAAACATAATTTCTGATTCACACGTGACCTTAGTATTTGATCAAATATCTGCGACAATTTACGACAATGTTTGTGAGCAATGCAACTCCTTGATTTCCTAGGACACCGTAAGCTGCGGTGCGCCACTGGTGGGTCAGACTTGAACTTAGACTCATTGTTCAAGCAGCAGCCATCAACATGGAGTTTTAGACATTTGAGGAGCGCGATTTTATTTATGATGTCTGATCACATCGTCGTCTACCGCTACTCGCCGACAGAACCTGATGGACCAGACGCAACGCAGGACATTTTGGGAAGAGAATGGAATGATTATTTATCGAGATGGAGATCAAAACCGATGGACAGTTTCTATAAAAACAATTCGTAACGAGTTGAATGACGGAATAATGTCGATGCAACGGTCTCTATGACAATTTCCAACCAATCACATAGCAGATTCAACGTATAGGAAAAATTAAATTAAATGTGATGCAAATGCAAAAAATATTCTCTTCGTTATCTCGATGGATGTGGGTTTGATCTTTAGCTGGTTGAATGGATTCTTTAGTTTGTTTCATTATTGCATATTTTCAGGGTTTGTCAACTTTTTTGTATTCACAAAATTAAATAATTTTCTGACTAAATTCGACCTCATCTCAAAGGAATATCAATATTTTAGAGATCGTGATTTTGGGGAAAAAACAAAGTTACTTTTTCACTAAAATCGATTAATAATATCAGTCTAAACCATTGAGTCTAAACAATGATGTAAATGTGTAGCACACCACGCCACTTTGAAATGAGACTGCATGTTTTATGTTAGTACTGTTCTGCACTGCAACAGCTTATGGCGAATTATGATGATGAAAGGGGAAGTGTGAACAGTGGAAATGAGGCGGTGGTAGCCATTTAGTATCCTTCCATAATTATTCTTTCGACTGAGGAAAAGACTGCGAAGCACTAAAAACTCAGTCAGAAAGATGGGCTTTGGGAATCGAACCGGGGCCTCCGAAACGCCAGTTTATTTAACCAACTTGCCCCCTTTGCGATTACAAATTAGCGTAATAAACATTGCAGCTCAGAGGTAGAAGGCCGGAAGTCAATTTCAATATTTCTTGAAGTGAGCTTAAAACCAACCATTCTGCCATCGTCGAATCATATTTGTACTGGTGTAAGAGAATACAAAAGTGGTCAACGCATAATCGAGTAAATGGACATCCGGCTTTCTACCACCGAGGTACAGAACTAAACACAGAACTAAGTGCATCATTTATCCCGCATGATGATTGATCTCTCATTGGCCACCGAATGGAGCGACATCACTAATTGCACGGCGCAGAGTCGCAGTCACGACGTCCACATCGAGATGATAAGCGGAGTGAAAAGCTGTGTCGTGGACCACGTGGGCCGGAGCTCGCACTTTCAGCAATTAACCCGCGCGGCTCTAACGAGGCCCGGCCAATGACCAGCGCCGGAGAATGCAGGTCTGCTTGCATTGTCCGTTGCACTTGCACATGCAGCCGCGTGGAGGTGACACTGCAGCCAGTCAGACGATATGGAGATGACGATGGAGAAGCTCACCGCGGACTCTGGACCTTCTCTGTTTGTTTGTATTAGTTGTATTTTTTTGAAAGCAACGCTCAAGTCGCATCGTTCAACCAATCGATCTGAAATTTTGCACATGCACTAATGTCATATGAGCGGTCATATATATAATTATGAACGAGTTCCTCTGATTCATTGAAAATTAAAACTGGAACCGTTTGTCATATCAGCTCCAAATTTTGCACGGTCATTAGGACCATTATTATAGATGTTTTAGAAACTTTTCAGACACATCTGTCAAAGGACTTCAAGAGTTATTGATATTTTATGCTTGTTTTGAAATATGTGTCACATTCAAAGAAATTTCAGGTAAATTATATACTGCTCCTTTGACGCATTTGGATTGTCTCCTTGCTATTTCCAAGGTCTATTATAATGCAGAAACTTGTGTACAAATATTAATCTCCGTGCACTATGAAGGCTCGCTTATCAACGCGTTACACAGAGCGTTTTCAGAAATCAGGATTCAGTGTTGATGAATATCAGCTTCTTCTTCAAGTCCGCACTGTTGCCTTCCAAAAGATGATCATTCTTACGTTTATATACTTATGGAACATTAAGGTAGGTAACCTATGAGTAAGTATCTCTTGAATAATGGACCAAAAAAGTGGGGACCATAAAATATAAAGTGTTCGCGTCGGTAGTTCAGCTAAGTACTCATATTTTTTATATAAAAGAATGAGGGAAGTGCATTCTCCTATTAATTCATAAATAAAGTTTACTCTACTATAACTATACACATAGAAATACTTCTATGTATTTCGAAATAATGTATAATGTATATAGAAATAATTTGATGTAATAAGTGCAGCAGAGTTCAATTTACTCAACGCAAATAGTATTTATTGATGAAAAGTATGGAGCTAAATTGAAAAATTGATTCTAGTAATTCAAGTTGAAGTATTAACCACTCCCATCGTAAACTCGGCTACCATAAATGTATAAGTAACGACATTGAACACGGTTCTTTTAATACAAAGAGGTTGTTAATCGCACTTGCATTTAATAGCCGAATAGTCGCCGAGATTTTCCAGCTAATAAAAGTGCATTCAATTAGTGAAATATAAAAACAAATGCAATATATTAAGTGACCGAGATAACCATAAACTAATTGTTACTAAAGCAATTCAAAGTTTTGGGATATTTCGTAATGTTATTTTGTAAAATTATTTATTTTTGTCAACAGTTTCGATTTTCATATTAAAATCTTCCACATGACCATAACAATTTTTTTAATAATTTTTTTTCAAAACTTTGAATTGCTTTAATAATAGTAGTCATGCATCTTTAAAAACATGTTTATAATTGTTACTGCCTCTTTAAGCTGCAACCAAGGACAATGGTTAAATAGAATTATGTAATTACATAATGTTAAATTAGAGATATCCCAAAAATTTTACTTATTCTCGGAAGTTCGTCTTTCCTCACAAAACAACTAAGTAGGAAGCAATTGAAAACTGCACAAATTTAACCTCACTTCGGTCAGGATATAAATAAAACATCCTATTTTATCATAATTTTGGAAGTACTCATGTTCATAAATTGAATGACTTGGTTTTGATTTATATATTTTTAAAAAGTAATTTATTGGTAATATTATGAAAATGTGGAAAACAAATTGTCAGCTTTGATTCTCTAACAGACGTAGGATATTATTTTTATATTTAAAATAATTAACTTCAATAACATCTTGCAGAAAAATCGTGTGGTGTTTCGATTGTGTGTACAACTTCTAAACACAATCGGAACACCAAATGCACTTGTGCATTGCAATGCACTAAAACGGCTCGTAAAAAGTTCAAACACGGTATACACGGAGATAAAACGTCTCTCCTTGAACTGCCGGGATAGTTCCAACTCCGCTGTAAAGTAAAACGCTCTCTATGATCTCTTAGCCGATGACGCCTCGACTGCAAACAGAATAAATCGCGCGGTAATGATTGAACGCGAGGGCAACAAAGAGAGCACGATTAGCCCCCGGCTGAGATGAAGAAGAAGAGAAGTCGATTCCATTATAAACCCATTTCTCTTGTGCGCCTGCGTGCGCAGTGGCTGCGCTTGCGTGATCACACGGCAGTCACGTGACCGTGAGAACGCGCAGCCGCGCAGTCGTCATAATCGAACCCGGGGCCGCGGATCTGGACCGACCATTCGGATGCTGCGACTCCAACTGACTGACTATTACAATTAGTTACAAATAAAATGTATAATGATTTTATATTTCTTATGTTGACCCATCTCAGACAGTATTCATTTTGGTTGTCAATCAATAGTAATACTGAACAATTTATTCAATTTAAAGTTCAATTCCCAAAGAAATGATATTATACATAATTTTTAAGCAACTGATGCTGAAAACATCGATGTTTCCTAGCCCTAACAGGCCACAATGTCTGGAAAGCTCAATGCACTAACAGGCCACAACTTCTGGGAAGCTCGATGCATGAACAGGCCACGACTTCTGGAAAGTTCGATGCATGAACAGGCCACAATGTCTGGAAAGCTCAATGCACTAACAGGCCACGACTTCTGGAAAGCTCGATGCAATAACAGGCCACGACTTCTGGAAAGTTCGATGCAATAACAGGCCATAACTTCTGGGAGCTCGATGCAATAACAGGCCACGACTTCTGGGAAGTTCGATGCACTAACAGGCCACAACTTCTGGAAAATGCGATGCACGAACATGCCACGACTTCTGGAAAGTTCGATGCATGAACAGGCCATGACTTCTGGGAAGTTCGATGCAATAACAGGCCATGACTTCTGGGAAGTTCGATGCAATAACAGGCCACGACATATGGGAAGCTCGATGCACTAATAGGCCACGACTTCTGGAAAGTTCGATGCATGAACAGGCCATGACTTCTGGGAAGTTCGATGCAATAACAGGCCACAATGTCTGGAAAGCTCAATGCACTAACATGCCACGACTTCTGGAAAGCTCGATGCAATAACAGGCCACGACTTCTGGAAAATTCGATGCAATAACAGGCCACGACTTCTGGGAAGTTCGATGCACTATAAAAGAGCACGACTTCTGAAAAGTTCGATGCATTAACAGGAAACGACTTCTAGAATGCTCGATGCACGAACAGGTCACGACTTCTGGAAAGCTCAATGCACTACTAAAACTTTTAAAATTGTTTCATGCAATAGGTCACAATTACTGTGAAAGCTGCATATTATGCACTTATCTAGGACACGACTTCTGGGAAGGTTCTGTGCACTAATAAGTCATAACAGCAGGGATCTCCCATCAATGACCTGACAGCTCTCATCCGTACTCGTTGAACTTGCGACTGCTCGCTCAGCCACACATGCGCGATGGAGGCGCCGTGATGACGTCATCGTCTCGTCTATTTGGAGCAGCAAAGTGCATCATGTTCCGGCAACACGTTCGACCAATCAGAACCCACCTCGAGGCAACCACCCTCGATCTCTGCATTCTGATTGGACGAGATCGCGGTCCGCTACCGGTTCTACCCAGACTCGCTAATGTTTCCCCAAAACCAGTTTCACCCAAGTTATTGCAGAAATTTTAATATGTTTTCATTTTAATATATATGATGTTGTTATAAATTGTATGCAAATTGTAATGGTGTAATTATAATAGAGTCTGAAAACTTGATCAACAGAATGCAATACTCTTTGGATTAAGGGTGGACAAAATAATCAAGTTGTCAAACGGACACGTTGGCTCGATGGGTCCCGGGTTCGATTCCCGCAGCGGCGTCCTTAGTGACTGTTCGTGGTATTAGTCGACAGGAAAATGCTGGGAAGGTGACCCACTACAAGGCGACGACTTCCTCCTTCCCACCTATGCATCCATCGTCATTAGTCCAGATGCAGAACAGTGCAACGTTAAACACCGCAAAAACTGTCAAGTCTGGGCTTTGCACTCGGCAAATGACGTCGGCGATTTAGAAATAAACATTTCATGTCTCATTACTCTTCGTGTTCACAACATTTCTTAGAATTAATATCTGAAAAAGAAATTAACTTGGGAGTAAGAAGAGTCTGGACCATTAATTAGATTTCGAAGAGTAATCATCAAAAACCGATTAGGAACGGAGCGAAACCAGCTGCACTTATTACACGTGTAGCTTCGGACTGCTCGGACACTTTGGACAACCCTGAATGGATTAGCTTTTATATAAAAGAGGGTGTAGTTAACTATGTTCATATTTTTACACACATGGTCGCAGCATAAAATCGTTTGCAGAGCGTAATCGTTTTGCTATAATATAATTAAATGCCCTTAGTCTAAAATAATGATGATCTCGCTGCCATAATGGACCTGTAGAATGTTGATGCTGACGAAGAAGGTGGCTCGAGACAAACCAGCGGCGGAGATGATTGCCAACTGATGCTGTGGACGCAGTCAAACATGGGCGACTTCATAGGCAACGTGCCCTTGCAGTCAAACATGGGCGACTTCATAGGCAACGTGCCCTTGCAGTCAAACATGGACGACTTCATAGGCAACGTGCCCTTGCAGTCAAACATGGACGACTTCATAGGCAACGTGCCCTTGCAGTCAAACATGGACGACTTCATAGGCAACGTGCCCTTGCAGTCAAACATGGACGACTTCATAGGCAACGTGCCCTTGCAGTCAAACATGGACGACTTCATAGGCAACGTGCCCTTGCAGTCAAACATGGGCGACTTCATAGGCAACGTGCCCTTGCAGTCAAACATGGACGACTTCATAGGCAACGTGCCCTTGCAGAAGATTCGACCCTCAACTTTGATGGAACTTTCAGCAGTTACCTATACTGATTTTTTTTATTGTGAAAATTAAATTGTACCTAAACATTTTCTGCTATAAACGAATAAAAAATAAGTCTACTATGTGCTTGTGATATAATAGAGAGGTATTGTGACTGATACTATGATACAGAGCATGAATACGATTCGGTGAAGGGGGGGATTTAGACAATCTTAATTTTATTTATCCGGTGAAATTTAGCAGTTCATGGGCCAAATCTCCAAGATTTTATTCAATCAAAGTAATTCGTTTTTGTGTATTTTAATGGATACATAGAAATGTTTGGCATTAAAATAATTACCAGAAATATCAGTGCTTGTTTTAGCAAATTTACATAAATATAATTGATTTTTATGCTAATTATGAGTTGATTGAAGATGTGAATACGTAGGGAGGGGTGCCAGACCCCATCGAATACCTTGTAAAGTGTTTATCATACTTTGACGCGATTTCAGAATAATTACCAACCTACTGATGTCCAAACAACTGTAAGGGCTATAAGGGCAATCGTTCAGTTTTCTCCCTTGACAACTTTCAAAATGAAAAATGGTTCAACAACGTATCGAAGACGAACTCCATGTCAATAACTTTGAGCTTTGGACTTCGTCTAGTGACATAATCAAGTAGATTCTCCCCCTCCCCCTCCCCCCGATCATCCAATGTCTCACGATGTCAAAAGACACCGTGTATTCGCCGGCTGTGTTCTTGCCGCGGTGTGTTGCCGTGGATCCGTGCAGATGCGGTGACTTAGTATGCGTGAGACACCGCCGAGGAGACACAAGAGCATCAGTGCAAGCTCGATCCAGTCCAGACACGTTTATCCATCATCCATCAGGTGTGGGTTCTATTTACAGCTTCACCAAAACTTCATTGCAAATTCGCAAATTATTTCACGTAGGTACAGAAATAAATCACCGAAAAATGTGTCATGTATAATTATTCAATGTTGTCCAATGAAGTGTTTTGTGTGACATTTGTTACGAATTGCATGATCAGTTCAGGTTGTGGAAGCCAACTTCTTTATTGATGTGGACAAGTTGTGTTTCCTCGCCCACACGAAACCATCCGAATAGCGAAACCAAACGAATACCGTCTTCAATGTCCATCCCGACCAAAACGTAATACCTTGTTCACATAGAATTTCTCTCTCAGTTGATATCTGTCAACGTAGGTTTAATGAATTGTTGGAATATTAATCATGATTAGATGTACTACATTGCTCGGGATTAAATGGAGATCAAAGATCGTGTCCAATGTGAAACTGTCGTAAAACTGACATTTCATGTTTGCATGTTCATTTTGTATGTACTTTTTAGAGGTTTTTCGATAAGTTTTCGTATTAAATGTAAGCAAAAATAACAGACCAATTACCTAATTGATCAATATCCCATGTTTTGTAATATCGTTTAAGCTGCAATAAAACTCGTCCGCGCTAAACACAATATTATACACATATCTCACCCTAAATCAAGGGACGGAAACTACCTTTAATAACATACAATTTTCCACCTTCTTAGTTTTACACTTACGCCCCTTTAATACTAGGCGTGAAAAGTGTTGGCAAAATAAAACTGAATAGTCGATAGTGCTAATAAAAACTAATGGATTCGCTTCCAGAAAGTTTCTTAGCAGCTGAGCAAGACTAAGCGTTTTCGCAGTTTACTTCAGTCGCGAAGCAAATGCCGCTACTAATGGACCACGACCTCATCCTTCCCACTGCCCTTCCGAACGAATTCTTCATTATCATCACTAATTCATACGTCGCCATTAGTCTCGTTTGCAAAAGTGCAACTGTTTGAAAGAGCGATCGACTATTTTAATTGCCATTTCACATGGAAGATAAATGTTCTCTGAGCGCCGTGAATTCGGATTCAATAAATTAGCATTTTCAAGATAGTAAGTTGAGACTCATTTACTTGTAGATCAAGTAGTCTCGGTTTGGCGCGAATGCAGCTAACTATGTTGTCGCTGACGTCAGTCGAGATTCGGCGCAGTGATTGCTGATTGATCGCCACTTGATTGAACCGGAATCGATGAACTGTGATGAACCTGCAGGTTGCTGACGATTAAGAGGGAGGGCGGAGTCCTTGGTCACCACGTGTAAGCGGTGCCACTGCATTGAGTGTCCAGCGGTCGTCCACGCACTTAGCACGACACGGACAATGCAAAGCGAGCTGTATGACACTTTTATGCAGTGAAGAAGAACGCGGTTCCATTTTCAAAATAGTCACTATTTTATGTCTCTATTATAATATGTAGGTAGAAGCTTAAAAGTTCAACATATCCAAGAAATTTTGTTGTGACATTGAGGATCTCAAATCCCGAATAATTTTACACTTATTCGGGCATAAAAGTTTCCGAAAAATGTGAACCATACAGGAAAAAATGTGAACCTTACAGGAAAATATGCAAAACTCCATTTTCGAATACTTGAGTTTATAACCAAATTGTCATAAGGGTTTTAAATCATTTTAAATACCAATAATTGGACCTAAGTACTGATAATTTCAAAGAAATTTCTTTGAAGTAATTTGACACAGTATTTCAAAACAATCATAAAATGTCCTTAAAATGTCGACAAGTCTGGAAGTTCTTGATAGATGTGTATGAAAATTTTCAAAACACCTAAAATGTTGGTCTCATGAAAATGCAAATTTTAAGATGATCGGTCAAACAGCATATTTTTAATTTTCAACCAAACACAGGATCTCGTTCAAAAATATACCTTGGACCGCTCTTATGGCATTAGTGTGTGTGCAAAATTTCAGATCATTTGGTTGAACGGTGTGACCTAATGGGCATTGCCAATTCACACACTCAAAATTGCCAAAAAAAAAAGGTTCCTTATTGACGCTCAATCAAATATATATTTTTTATTGTTGTTGATGATTCAAAATTTGTCATATTTTGAGTAGCACTTGATTTTTATAGCTGTGTGGACTCAATGCATTCCATACATTGCTGATTATTGTGAATAAATCTATTTATTATAATAACAATACAAAAATCAAATGAATGCAAATAGTTATAAGCCATCGTCGCCCAATCAAGCAATACGAATCACAAGAGTTAGAAGGACCGATGTCCCTTTTCTCGATTATGCGTTGCAATTCATGTAATCAAGCTCTATTGCATTTGACTGAAGACAACAAAATAGGTATAGGTACTTACCAAATGACTGGTGTCACCATTACCAAATATTATTGAATGAACGTAGAATTACTTGAGCTCACTCCAAGAATTATTCAAATGGACATCGGGCCTTCTACCTCTAAAGTACAGAAATAAAGTCTGGAAATGCTGGAAATCAATCAACCAACTCCCTTCACTTGCATCAACTGATACTCGGAGAATGAGAGGGTCTGAGAGAGTGAGAGAGTCGAAGCGAGTGAATGATAATTCGCAATATTAATTATTGACAAATTAAGAAAACCAGAAACGAAACCAAAACAAATTCGCAGAAAATAACAACTCTTCCTCTATTTAAATGTGTTGCGATGTATATTTAGCGCTGTTATGAGTGATCTAGTCCACGTGTCAGGTATTATGGCATTTAAATCAGCAGAACATTGAAGCGCCCGCAGCCTCCGTGTATTCTCGCTCTATCTCGCTCACTCGATCTTCTGCTCATCAGTATCTCCATCTCTCTCTGCAACCTGGGCTGGAGGGGGAGGCAATGGACTAACGCTACTTCGAGACCACTTCCATCATAATAAATCAGTTATTGTCAACTATTTATTAATTTATAGCATGTGCACTATACAATATAGTTGCCTGCACAAAATTGCAGGCAGGTCTTGTATATTTAAAATGATTTTAATTCAAAACAATTCAAGCTACATTTTAAGGGTTTGATTCGGGGTGTAAATTTTTATTTGTTAAATATCTATAACTACACATAACTATTTTGGCATCTAGGAGATAGTAAAATGTATAGATATAACTGCACTTTAATCCCCTGTATTTGGTTCGTGTTACCTCGGCTCAGTCGGTAATTCATACCGCAGTATGCTGCATTTACCTATACAATAAATTATACATGCGTGGAAGCTTGGATTATAATCTCTCGTATATAGATAATAAATCAATAGAAAAAATATATCCACACACAGACGGGATTTAATCTATACGTGAAAATAGCAAAACAAGTAGCCAAACACGTTCTTTAACCACAAGTTAAATTACACGTCAGTTAAGTGGCCGTACTTGTAAGTAATTGCGTTCACGTCGAGTACGTTGAGAAGGTAATTGTGGTCCGTCGCTTACCTCTCATGGAATAGCCGTCCGGATTGAGCTCCTCCGACGACGCCGACCCCGGCCGGTGTCGAACCCACGGCAAGTCGGATAGCACCATCATCTTTCAGCCGAGTGTCAACGACGACAAGTGTCAAGAAACCCCCGTGCGTGTCACCGCGACAATCTCGTTCGAATGTTGGCTCGTTTGAATGAGGTTTCGGGCTCTCTGGTCCGTCCGATAAGCTCTCTACGTTCCCTTCAACTGCTAGCCGAAGCAACCAACCTCTCGCAGCATAGCATAACAAAACACGGACAAAAAAACAACACTCACACTGAGAGAGGAAGAAAGAAAGAGAGGAAGAAGTATAGGAGATGATTGTGAGATAGATAGAGATGGTGATGCTGCCCCTCTCCTCGTCCCAGCAGCATCCAACGCTGTTGCTGGACCATCATCTCTTCAAGGCCTAGGCTCTTACCCTACAAACACTGGGAGGTCCCTGGACGCGTCCTAGGCCGTCCCAGATGGGCGTACGGGCCTGCCCAGGGACCTCCCGTCTTATGGGTGATTAGCATGGAGTGAGACTCCCGGGGCCTGCCACT
Organism: Leuctra nigra; assembly: GCA_934045905.1. Lineage (NCBI taxonomy): Eukaryota > Metazoa > Arthropoda > Insecta > Plecoptera > Leuctridae > Leuctra > Leuctra nigra. Next base: position 14,095,029 of record OW203762.1, read on the forward strand.
GGGAATAAGCCCGGGCGGCGGCCTGGGCCGTCCCATGACGCCCGCGCGGGAGGTATGGGCCGTCCCTGGACCCTCCCGGGCGGCCCGCGCGGGAGGCATAGGCCGGCCCTGGCCCCCGCCCGGGCGGCCCGCGCGGGAGCAGCTGCTCGCTTTGTAGCCCCCTCCCCCTACGCACATTCCATAACGGTCACGTGCTAGCTTGCTAGGTACACTCTCATTCAAAATGCAGTACCTACAAAACGTGCCTCTGATCCAGACACGTGCATATAGGCACTAATTTTGAATGCGAATGTACCTGGAAAAAATACGTTTCATTAAGACATAATTAATTGCAAACGTGAGTGACACGAGAAACGGGATTTTTTCACAATTTCGGAGAGTGGGCGTTGCCATACGAAAAAATAATCCAGGTATTTTCTTCCAGGGTCAATGTATTAGTTCACAGTTCACGGAATATTTCACAACAGTTGTAATTTGTTATGTCAACTAGAAGAACAGTAGGTACCTACTCAAACACATTAGAAATGCATTTAAGGTGCTGCAAGCGCTAGCGATTTTGCTGCTTTTTGTAGACACTTTTTGCGATACGATTGGAGACGAAACGGGTAGACCAAATTATTTTAAATTTTAATCGTGATTAGATTAAAGACAAACTTAGGGTTATCCCTTGGTACATTTTTAATTTTTTGTTTCGTTGATTAGTAATAATTAGTGGCTTTTTGGTGAAAAATTAGCTGTTTTCTTGTCTCCCTGGCCGCCGTATAAAATTAAATTTCAAAAATGTGCCAAGTGATAACCCTAAGTTTGTCTTTCATCTAATCATGATTAAAATTTGAGATCAATTGGTTTTCGGGTTTGGTCTCCAATCGTATCGCAAATTTCATAGTTTTGCGCGGTTTTGTTGAATAACCGGCGCCTAATTAACGATGCAATATGCAAAAATGAAAAAGTGCTACTAATATGCAATCAGAGTGGTCATGTGAACATCCTGTAAAAGTTACACTCGCTTATGAAACAATATTTCTCTCTAAATTTTCTAAAACGGCCGAGCGCTAGTATCACCTTAAATGGTCAAATATTAATAAAAAAAAAAAATAGCCGGTACCTAATTTATAAAGTTAATCAGTGGTTATTGGAAGTTATTTTATCTCGCCATGTTTCCCTATTGTTTGAAAGCTGTTCCACTGACCTGACACATTACCTAAGGTACCTCCTACTGTTTTTATTTTTAACGCATTTTTATTTGGAGGAAATATTTTGGGATCATTTGAAATCCTCAACTTGACTGTCACATAATGGGGAAGTCTCGTGAAATTCAGATTTCAGAATAATAGACCCTTATTTTATGAAAGTTGATTATGTTGCTGAACACAGATGTGATTTTATTTTTGCTGTGGGATGAATAGTTTTCAAGGAATGAATTTACAAAGTTTGATTACTTTTAACAGGAAAATTTACAGAAAATTGACAGATGATCCACAATGGTAACACATTAGTGTAAGTGGATTCTTGTAATACGTCGTTTTTCCCGCCAAAAGTCCCATTATAATTGAATTTCATTTGCATGAATTAATTTTTAACATTTCGCGGGTGACAAATGTCAGTAATTATTTGCGTTGATATTTAAAAACTTACTGGAACAAAATTTCTAGAGACTTAAGTATTACCTACCTTATTCATAAAAAAATGAAGAAGGATAAAAAGATCCATAATTTTTGTTTATGAATCAGTTGTTGGATTTTGAAATTAGCAATTATTTTTTGATAATCTCCCACAGGACGATTGAATCGTTTCAATAATAAATTTTTCATGTACTCTTCCCTACTTACTTAGGTACTATATTGTTTTGATAAATTACAAAAAATAAAATGCTACACATAGGAGATTCACTGCAATTGAATTTTAGGAATAATAAAGAGCAGGAAAACACACGAAAATTAAAAAAAAAACAGTTTCATATAATATAAACGTATATTATTGTAAAAGATTATACTACCACATCACTTAAAATTTTTAAATGTCCTTCAACCTTCACACGTCACATAGTATCAAAACATTCTGAGGTAGGTACTACCTGGCAGTGAGTCTGGCACGCTGTCTCTTTATCGACAAGACACAATTCGGATTTTACTTCACTCACGGATATGTTGGCACAATTTTTCATCTTCAGTTTTTCAAGAAAATGAATGCTATTGAATACGTATTTCTTTCATCTGAAAAAATAAAATTGCAGAGTATTTAGGTAATGTACCTTGTACTAATAATGTTCGCAAGATATTTGCAATTATTTATTATTGTAGGTACAGATTCTAACCTAAACAAGATTTATACAAGATCTTGAAAAGTTTAGCAAGATCATGCAGCGTATTGTTAGAAGTGTTTTTTATTTTTTGTGTAAATTTTTATTCGGTCAGACCAATGAAAGTCCAACATTTACAAGATCTTGTTATCAGTAAGATCTTGTTAATTTTGTCAATATTTAACACTATTATTATGCTATGCTCAAAAGAATTTTCCGATTTAATGGCCAGATACTGGATTCCATCCATAAATTATTAGCACACGGTCTTACGGTGTCGAGGACTGACATCCGCAATCTACGTGGATGCAACTTCTTTTGAGCATGAGGCTGCCTAGCAAATAGTTTCTACCTACTACACAAGAACTATTTATGTAAATAACTGCAATAGCAGATAGCTGCAAATAACAGTCTTTACAAAAATTTTAAAAATTGAATTTTTGGCACAGAGTGATCCCTAAAAAAAAGAAAGATAGATTCAATGAAGAATTTGTAAATTGATAGGATAAACTTCTTGGCAATGAATAATACAAAAATCACTTTTGTGTTGTGTGACCTGCCACAATAATCACTTGAGGTACAATTATTACCATTAGGTACACTATTTATTTAAAACCCCAATAAAAATTTGAAACATTCTATATTGCATAAATGTGATTTATAGGTAAGGTTAGAGGAAATACTACACATATAAAATACTAAAATGTGGCTTACCATCAGAGAGTTCTGAATCATTACATCTGTAGGGTAGGTAACATTTAATCCATTAACTCGATGAAGTCCCAAGTCCTGTGCATCTTCAGAATTCTCGCTAATTTGCCAAGAAGTAAATTTACTTTTTAATTGAAGTAGGTAGGCAATTAAATCGACTCTAGAATAAGAGCAGGGCAAGTTCACGGTGAATCTGTAGAACCTACAAAAAGTAAGGTGAAAGTTAGCAACTCAAATTAATTTCCTCTCAGCCATTCCGTGTTACGGGTGTACGGGTGTAAGATGCTATGTTCAGCATCTTATTCATCAAAATAAAAATAGTTCTAGGATCATTGTGCAGCCTTCTAAATTTTTTATGTAATTTACATGGTTCGACACGAAATTTAAATTTAAATGCGGTCCCACAATTTTACTGATAACAAAATAACTATTCAAACTTAAAAAAAAACTGATTACATATTTGGAATCAGCAAGAAAATACCATGAATTTAATATAAAAACATGCTGATTTATTTACATTTAATAATTCAGCAGTCATCATGTATTATGTGGCATAATATGTCTGCATTCGCATGGAATGGCTGCTCTCTTACCACCGGCGCGTTGGAGGAAATTCAAAAGGTGCGGTTTATTTTTTTGGATGACAACATTCAATCTCAAAAATTTTACTACGTATTTGAATGAAGCGGGACCACCATTCAATGTATGTATCTACTACCTCCGACAAGAATGTAATTTCCATGCAACATAATTTTTACTTTCGGATCACAGCAAAAATGTTTGTTATTGGCCTTGTAAGGTACCTACATAAACAAAAATAATTGATGTATATCAGCCATTCCATGTAACTGTTGACATCAATGTTAAATTTTAAAATGTCTCAAAACTTTGAGTGTTTGGTATGAAATGAAAGGTAATTTCATGGGGATTCTGTAATTGCAAAGCTTTTTCTTGTAAACGAAATACTTTTATAAATATCTTTAAAAATGTGAAACTGTAAAATCCGCCATAATTTTATTTGAATTTATGCCTCCAATCTCAACTCTCTCACAGCCACCTAGAATGTTTTGTGCTTATGGTGTTTTGGCGCAATTGTTTCCTCTGAACCTGAGTTTGAATATCAGCTACCAAAATCTGTCAAAAAGTGAGTATTTTACATAGTTATATCAAATTTTGTATTAATGAGCTTGGTATGTAGCACCCGTAACAAATTTTCTTAATTATTAATGTAAGAAACAAACGGTTTCTGCAAAAAGACTGAAACTTTAGATTTTTTAGGTTAAGTACATGACTAATCACATGCAAACTTAAAATTGGTGAGATATTATTTATTTATTATTAAAAAAATGTGTTACGGGTCCCACATTCTTTACTGTTACGGGTTCTACAGTACATTTTCAATTGCATTTTGCTTACATTCAAATACCTAGTGTTGCCTGCTATCTAAAATATCATTTTTGTTGATTTTAGGCTACATGGCTCCTGTGAAGGAAAGGGTAGCCAAGTTTCGTGAAAAATTGAAAAATGATAAACCTCTTTATGAAACTTATTTGCTTAAAGAGCGCGAACGTGACAAGCAACGGAGAAGTGAAGGGAAGTTGAGAATGTCAGGGAACTCTGTAGTTGCTCAGAACTTACTAAAAATTAAGAGAGAAAAGAAGAGAATCGAGATGCAAAAGTGGCGACAAGCCCAAAGGAACAAGCCGCCAACTACTGCTCCTGTGCCAGATATATTCGTAACTCCTTCTTACAAATGCCCTCAAACTCTCGGCAAAGCAAAAAGTCGAGTGAGAAAGGCTCTGCCGATGAGTCCGAGAAAGAGACTGCAGGTCACTACGGAAATCTTAATTGAAGAAATGCCTTCTGCTGCTGCGATTCTTTTTAAGAAGGCTCGTGTAGCTCGCATCAGTAGACAGATTGACGAGACCACTCGACACAAAGTCGAGGAATTCTACGAGTTGGACTCGATTAGCAGGCAAGAGCCAGGAAAGCGTGACGTTGTTTCTGTGAAGGACGCTGTTTCACATAAACGAAACTTGATTCAAAAAAGAATTATGCTTATTACTGTTCGCGAGGCATTTGCTCTCTTCACGGCAGAAAATTCAAATGTTCCAATTAAATTGTCAAAATTTTTCGAATTCCGACCGAAGCATGTTCTGCCCATGTCTAACAACATGCCTCACAATGTTTGCGTCTGCAAACACCATGCAAACATGGAGTTCCTCATCCAATCAATTCATGACGTTGTCCCGGCATTTCCAACCACGGGCAGGGAGTTGGTTGAAGCATTGGTCTGCAACGCGGATTCAGAAGAATGCATGACGTCGATTTGTGAAAATTGCCATGACAATGGACACTGCATACGAAGTATGGTAGGTGATATATCAAATATGACTCGGACTGGGAAATGGAAGATGTGGTCTGACGTTGATGGGCGGCCGCAAGTAATAACAAAAAGTGGTACAATCGCACAGGCTCTGGACGACTTGCAAAAGAAAATCGGATCTTACAAGATGCATGTCTTCATTAAGAGGAGACAATCGGCCAGCTTTGAACATCAGAAAGCAAGCATGGGGCCAGAAGAAGGCATTTTACAAATGGACTTCGCAGAGAACTTTGCGACAGTATTCCAAGATGAAATCCAGTCCGCGCATTGGAGCCATGGCCAGGTGACGATATTTACTGCCGTTGCCTGGCTAGGTGGCACTAAACGCTGCTTTGGGATCATCAGCGATGATTTACTTCATGGAAAGTTGTCTGTATACGTGTTCATGAAAAAAATTGTTCAGGAGCTTAAAGCCGAGTTCCCGCTTATTCAAAAGTTAAAAGTCTTTACCGATGGGTGCGCGGCACAATTTAAAAACAAATATACGCTCTCAAACATAGTGTACATGAAGGAAGACTTTGGTGTGACAGTGGAGTGGAGCTTCTTTGCCTCCTCCCATGGGAAGGGGGCTGTTGACGGTGTTGGAGGATTGCTGAAACGCCTCGTGTGGCTGAAAGTGAAAGCCAGACAGGCAGTTGTCAACACTGCCGAGGAATTCGCCGCTGTTGCACAGAGTGTGGTGACTAATGTGCACATTTTGTTTGTTACTGCAATAGAAGTTGCTGCATACAGTGACATTTTAGAATGCAGATGGGAAAATGTGAATGCCATTCCCAGGCTACAGTCGATGCATCACATGACTGTCGGAGAGACACCTGGAACCATTCTCGTTGGGTTAACGAACGAGTCTGTAATGAGGACAGTACTCGTCCATCCCCAAGTTGGCATAAGTGATTCTGATGAAGAGTCTCCTTGTACCAGCCCAAATGCTTCCATTGTCACAAACCAAAATGATTCAGCGATTCAGTCAGTTTCAGTAATTGAAGTTGGGTCATTTGTACAAGTCAGTTTGCCAGTGGCAGGCAAGTCACGTGTGGCCCGGCAATATTTTGCAGAAGTTATGGACATGGACATTGACAACGATTCCATTGTACTAAACTATATGACTGCTAGTGGGAAAAACTACTGGGTTTGGCCTGAAACAAGGGAAGAATCATGTGAAAAGATCTCTTCTATTGGTTTACGTTACGTCAAACCTCCTCAAGTCGTCAATAACAGGGGACAATTCCAGTTTATATAATTATGTTTAAATATTATTTAGTATTATGTCATATAGTACTATACAAATGAAAATAATCAATAATTCCTATTCCACACTTGAAATAGTCCTAGAATTACATTTAAGGTTGTACTAGTAGTGCCCGTAACGACCTGTAGAACCCGTAACAACAAGTTTAAAAATTCACAGTTTTCATTTTATCATAGATGTATTTGTTTTGAAGTTTTTATATGAATAATACAGTAGTGTAGTATAATAAAAAAAATAGTAACTTCCAATAAATGCTGTAGATTCACAGACTTCAGATGTTTAGTTTGTTCCCAAGGAAATGCATGTCACAGGCATGTAGGACCCGTAACAGCACATTATTATTTTTTATTAGTGTAAAAAGAATGAACATTACTGTAATTTATTTTTTTCTATAAGCAATGAGCTGTAATAAATAAAGAATAAAAGTTTCTTGCATCAATAATGCTTACTTTAATGTTATTTTAGTGTTTAAAACTGCAAAACTGAGTGCAATGTGTAACACCCGTAACATGGAATGGCTGATATCTAAAATCCTTGATAAAGTTAAATAATTAAAAATAATGAAAATATTTACCACTCTGCTCGGTTCGGTTCTTAATGTTTCGGCTCGGTTTGACGATACAGCTTGGTTCGCTCGCAGGACGAATACGCGCTTTGTTTCTGGAGTTCAATATCTTAATAGCCTATTTTCTTCCAGAGTAGATTCACCTTTAACAAGTAACATTATTAAAACTGCAGTAGGTACCTTGGTAGGTATGTGGGATGGTTATTGGTTAATGTAGAGGTGAAAATATTCCCAAAATAGGCGGAGGTACGTACTAGGTACCTACAGGTAGGGTTTCCTACTGACTACTACCACTGATATGTATAGACTACCACGCCAAGCAAACTGTTTACCTACTTTATTTATTTTATAAATACCTAAACTACCTAGTTGGAAATTTTACTTTGCATAAATTGCTACATTTCAAAAATTTACATGTGAGGTTAATGTTTACTGAACATTGGTCACACTACCTATTGGTTTATTAGTATCCCCAGCATACAAAACTAAAGTATCAACGATTAATGCCTGGATACTTATGTAGGTAGTTGTGATGAAGACTCACCTTTAATGGGTTGTATGGCTCTGTGATGAAAATCCAAGCAAAAGAGGCACAACAAAACTGTAATTATTTCACGATTTGTGTCACATTAAATGGTTTGAACTGAGACAAACTATTCAGCAGTGAACACTGCATTCACGGACACAGATAATAATTGAAATCACATTCAAAATCACTCAAAAGGACGTAAACTACACACTCATGACACTCTGTAAAATATCAACAAACGTCAAACGCCGCGTTTGAAATGAAGAAGGGAGAATGGAAACAAGTTGATTCACGAAGATGGCCGACTGCCGAGTTCATAAAAGAAACTTTACTAATAACGTTTAAAATGGTATGAATACTTTGCTTTGGAATTGTAAACATATTTATTCTTAAATCAATATATCCATGTGAAATGTAGATGTAATTATTATAGAAATGAAGTTATAAATATGAAAAAAATAAGTCATTAGAGCAGCTCAAATTCAAACAGTCGTAGCGCCCGCGCGGGCCGTCCCTAGCCATTCCCGGGCGGGACCAAGACGGGACGTTCCTAGAAATTTTACAGCCAGATAAAACGGATCGGTTGGGCTCCGTTGGGCAGGCCCAGGGCATGCCCTAGTAGTTCCCGCCCGGGACGTCCCACTTGGGCGCTAGATGGGCAGAAGCCCGGGCCGCCCAGTGTTTGTAGGGTACTTCTTTTTAACACTCCTCCCCTCCTCCCGCGACCACCTCCCCCAATCAGCAACACCGGCGCAGGCTAGACGGACGATGAGATTGCAAAGGTGAGAATAGTGGCGATTTATTTAGAAGAAAAAAATTGCGATTTTAAAGAAATCATCCATATCAAAATCGAGAAACACTGTAGAAAAGTTCAGGCAATCTTGTTTCGCTGGCGCCAATTTATATCAGGAATGTTATAAGGAATGACACCAAACGCCTTACAAAAAAAAAAAATCACGGTTGCAGACATTACCATACGTTATTTTGGAATGATCTTGTTGCCGTCATTATTCACGAAACAGAAGTCAGTGACAGAAGCAGATCTCTTTCAGTTCATCTTGTAATCACAGACTTTGGTCCAGGTTGGATGCTGGTCTCATTATCTCGACTCCGCACAATCATGGAAGCTGTGTATCTCGATCAGATCAGGGAATGTGCGCACACACTCACATGGTAAGAGAGAGAGGGCAACACGTGAAGGGTAAAGCCAGCTCGAAACAGACTGTCATTGCGACTCGACAAGGAGGAGGTAAGTTATTGTCGCGGTTTGTTCGAACAGGTTCGCTAGGTTTGTGTGCACCACACGGTGTCACATAGCACAAACAACTACCCAAAACTAACGAGCCACTAGAAGGTGAAACAAATCATGCGGCAGCGGCGGATGCCGAAGTAACAATCACAACTTGCAGCATGTCTAGGATTACGCAAATTGGTAAAACTGGAACCTTTTTACAAACAAGATTTACAGCCGATTTCTTGACTGATGAATAAATCTTTTTCGTTTTCTATCAGTGTTTGGTACACGGTGATGCAGATTGAAAGACAATGGACCAATTAAATGAGTGGCTCTCTGACAAAGAAGACGGCGGCACTGAAGACCAAGTGAAGACCGAGTGAAGACCGAGTACTGAAGCCATTATCCCACGGTCTTCACTCACTTTACATACTATTACAGTATGTTAAATGATTTCATTATTCCGTTACAGACCATTAACATTTTTCACAATTATTCCATACTTTGAGATGTAATTACAGTATAATTACAGGAATTCAGATAATAATAATTATTCTTTATGAATGTGATTAGGTAGGTACATTAAATATAGCATTTGTTATACAACCTCGATGTTGCTCGTCAACATTGTGGCAATTGTTTGCCCTGAAGCATAAAGTATAATTTTACCGAATGGAGAATTGTTTATCATATAATGAAGAGAAAATAGTTTGAAAATAATTAACTAGATATAATTAAATGTACCACAAAGATAAACAACCCTTTCAACAAAGAGCGGGTGCAAAAAACTATTGGTTCCCATGATTACATACGTAATATAATAATTAAAATAACATTTACCAAACTAACCACGCTTACTTTTTCAATTCGAAGAGAGATACCATCATTTTTTGTTTCTTCATAATGTTTAAAAATGTATCCAGCAGACTATAATCTTCTATAAAATCATCTCCAGAAGTTATGGGAAGCCGTGAGAAGAAGCTCCGAATTGTTCATTGTTAGAAAACGCTTCCAATTTGATACACGCACGGGTTTTAGTCCCATCTCGCGGAGCAGGGGGTGGAGGGGGGGGCAGACTGACCTATTTGAGTAATAGTTGTGCCGAAACCACGGCCGGCGGCCCGATTGTGAGCCTAAACTCTGTCAATTTAAACCTACGGCTCCATCATTTATCTTCGTTATGACAATCGACTCGCTATCGACTCTCGAGCGTCTGTGAAAGGCAAAGAATCCAGATCGAGCTCAAGAGTATGTGATAAATCACGAATGTATTAACAATGCTCGACTAGTATTTCGTAACAGTCAATCAACGTTGTAAAACGCTTTGTTATTCTCTGAGTTTGATCTCGAAGTCCTGGCTTCACTCACTCAAAACATTACGGCTTTTAAGAACTTTTCTCGGTTTCTAGACCGCTTCAATATAGTTCCAATGATGGCAGAAATTGCCAATTATTTATATTTATGGTAGGTTACAAATCATATCTGAAACCATCTACATCGTAAATCTTGTATGAAGTTTTCATAAAATTGCAAATTAAATGTTCAGCTTGCATAAAGAGTCAGTGCTTTATGACAATACTTTATATTTTGACGGGACTCGCTCAGCTTCTAAAGAGTACCCAACAATATAACTCAATGTAATTTTATATCTCAAAATCAACTCAATTCATAGTATATCAGTACCCCATAAAAAACACTCCGTGTAAAAATACCAGCCAAGTCTCTTTAATTAAAAAAAAATAGAAGAAATCTAAAAATTCAGCACTGAAAAGTAGTGATATCAAAAAATTGGCCAAGTCAAAACTTTTCAAAAAATACTTGGCGCATCGTGCATATAAATAGTATAGAAGTAGGCAGGAAATGAAATGTACTCATCTACACATGTCCTAAAAAAAACGATGCGCCAAGTATTTTTTGAAAAGTTTTGACTTGGCCAATTTTTTGATATCACTACTTTTCAGTGCTGAATTTTTAGATTTCTTCTATTTTTTTTTAATTAAAGAGACTTGGCTGGTATTTTTACACGGAGTGTTTTTTATGGGGATATCACTCCTTTTTTCAGTTTATTATTACAACTTGTAACATATTGTGGCACCAAAGATTATAATTCTTTTAAAAAATAAGATTTTGTGATTTAGTTGCTAAGAAAAGTTGTGCTTGTTACTGTGTTAATGCTATAAATAATATGTTACAAAGTATAGCAAAAGTTTCGTTCCAATCGGTCCAGCCGTTCTCGAGTTACGGCATCACTTCCGGTTTTCAAAATGGCGGTTGACATCACTGCCACCTAAAATTTGTATCTATAAATGTTATGTAACATTATAAGCCTTCTGAATATGTAGTTATTGATATAAGAGATGATTTTAGTCAGATTTGTCATTTTTATGACGTCATTTCCGGTTTAGGTTATAGAACATTTCTTCTTTCACTATTGGTATTCCTTATAGATGACCTTCTAAATCGAATGGCGCTAATTTCGTTCTAATCGGTCCAGCCGTTTTTGATATATGACGTCACTTCCGGTTTAAAAATGGCGGCACAAAAAATTTATAAGAACAAAGGTATCATCAGACGCCAAAAGTGCACATGTGGTAAAATTTTCATATCGATCGGTTCAGCCGTTTAGGCTGTGGCGGTGATAGCAACGTTTCCTGATATCTGAATCTGAATCTGAATCTGAATCATCATCATCATCATCATCATCATCAGATAGCTTTTAAAAGGGGTGTAATTGCACTGTTTTCACGGCCCTTTAGCACCCAAACGGCATAACGTATTGTTCCCAAATTTGGTATATGTTGTCAGGTGGGCCATGGATCGAAATTAAGTTATTTCGCAACAATGTGAGATTTCCCAATTTTGAGATCCAGTAGGCCGAAAATGCTATGTTGTTGCTTACAGTAAAAGTGTTTGGTCTGCTCCTCAGTTTATTAGGCATTTACGGTATGTTGAGTGAGTGTGAGTGTATAGTACGACTTGGCTGGGTGGAACGACCGCTCCACTAGATACGAAAGTGTTATTTTTAAGATAACTCAACAAATTTCTCCCCAGAATGCAACGCGCACCAAACGTCAGGTAAAAATGTCAACGAAAAAAGATTAATATCCTTTTTCGTTGAAATCAGAGAAAATTCTCCGATTTCTTTGATTTTTCTTTGATTTGAGATTTTTTTTCTATTTTCAAAATACTATAGCTTCACTTCACTTCAACCAACATGGCGGCAGTGTTTTGACACTAACATCTGACAGTCTTTAGTCTTTACCCATTGCAATGTAACTACTACATAATCAGGATGATGATACTCCACGAAACATTTTTGTACAATATGACTTTTCTACCTTCGATTCATCTAGGCGTATAAAATAAATCCCAAAGTGCATCGAGCTCCCATCTACCAACTATATTCCGTTCCAATGACGACTTGTGTCTGATAGATAGATATTATAGTAGGCGAGGCTCATACTGGGCACTGGTCAGTGGTCAGCTTCACAGTGCGCAGTCTCCACACTGTGTGGTGGGCGGACAACCCCCCCGGGGCGCATGGTCAGTTCCCACGGTCCAGCTTCCCTCGCCCGCCGCCAACGCCCTGAGCAGCGCTCGTGTCACGCACGACAAGATGGCGGACGTGCCAGACGCGAGGTGACATCGACAAGGCGGTGGCACGTGTCAACTGTCAGAATTACCACGTCGAGAAACATTACAAGGCGGTGGATCAATTGTTGATGCGAATTTTTTAGAAATGAGTTTGAAATAGTTCCAAGCTGAGTTGATGACCCTCAAAATTTGACTGTTCACAAACACTATATGGAACCCGTGAGGGAGGAGGGGGGCAACATTTCTGTGCCAATGAATATCATAAAAAGGAAAAATAATGAAAGATCAACCGATAATAAACTTATTTTCATGTTATTTTATATGTTTTATTTCAAATTACATAATTTCGTATATTTTTAAAACTGCAATCTGATTGGTCCAGATTTGGCGTCCAATAAGAATTTAGCAAATTTGGCATTTTTTGCGACTTCATCCAAATTGTATAAAAAGTAAAAACTATAAGATAGTCTAATTATTTGTGATTTTCTACACATAATTCGTAATATTTAACAATGTAGGCCAGATTATCATGAAAATATACACAAATTACGAAAACGAGACTGACCCATGAAATTTGACGTTACTCCACTACCACAATAGCATTTGATCAAATCGAAACAAAAATAGAGCAAGAAAACATAAGAAAGTAATAATTACGCCGACTCAAAAGCTGAAGCTAAAGATGCAAATCAAGATCTACATTTGAGCATCCTCGACATACGTATTCACAAAATGCCTCCGAAGAGATTCTTCTTCGTTGTCATGCAATAAAATCTATTTATCTTGGAACACATCCAATAATTGTACATGGCAATGAGAGAAATTCAAAGATGAACAGGATTCAGTCAGGGTTGGCAACCGTGCATCTGTTGAGTCCAGGATCTGGAAACAAGATGCAGTCCTGAATCTTGATGTGGATGTGGAATTGAACATCCCGAATGGCATACGGAATTTATGGAAATATGCAACATACTTACATAAAGTTCAAAGTAAAATAATTAATCATGTTAAAATATTTTAAAAAATCATTTAGAAAAGGCGATTTGAATAAAAGTCATGGAAGGAAATTGAAGCAGTGGCGGGGGGGGGGGGGGGGGGGGGTCCACATTTCTTCCCCTTCCTACGCGCTAGCTGCATATTCCGATGGGCAAATATGGATTTTCATCAATTTAATAAGCACGAAACTTAAAGAAAATTATTATTCTTTAAAACTATAACTGCAATTCTTTATTATATTTCTGTATCTTCGTTTCAGATTAAAAAAAATAAACTAGAGTAGTACTTCACAAAATATTTAGTAAATTTTTGCCCCAAATCGTGACTGTTATCAACAAATCTAAAAAAACGAATACGTCATACAGCCCCCCATAAAGACCCGCTCCGCACAGGCGACAGTTCGAAGTTTCCTGGATTCCATGTTCGCCGCCTTGGCACCACAGAATGATGACAGTTGACTACATAAACTGGAACAAGATGTTGCCATAGCAACCGCAATCCTTCATTCCCGTGCAGCATGTTGCATCCAACCAATCAATTATCCCCATTCAAAGCTTTTCGTACAACGCGGTAGTCGCTACTATTAAATTATCTCCTTGTTTCACTAAACCGGCTATAACTTCCAATAAATCGAACAGGCTACAATTTAATACGTCTAATTCCCCCCGCCACGTGATGAAGTGGTAAGTAATGTCGGGATGTTCGTGTATTGTGTAGTCGTGTGCTGGGTGTAGTGGGCGTGATAGGTCAGCGCGTGTGACCTCGTGCTGATAGCAGGGTCATTACACATGCGCGGTGCTCCTCAGCGGCCGGGCGCAAGCGCAGACGAGTGCGTGACTCGTCGGGTGCTTCTGCCGGCGATTATCCCCAGGTCACGTGGGTGTGCGTGGCAGCATCATGCCAGCCCTGTCTTGCTCGTGGCAGCATCATGCCAGCCCTGTCCTGTTCGTGGCAGCATCGTGCCAGCCCTCGTGGCAGCATCATGCCAGACCTGTCTTGCCCTCGTGGCAGCATCATGCCAGACCTGTCTTGCCCTCGTCATCATGCAAAACCTGTCCTGCTCGTGGCAGCATCATGCCAGCCCTGTCCTGCTCACGTGGCAGGTTCAGGACACTTTCACGTGCTCGTGGAAAGTTCAGGACACTGTCACGTGCACGTGGCAAGATCAGGACACTGTCACGAGCTCGTGGCAAGATCAGGACACTGTCACATGCTCGTGGCAGGATCAGGACACAGTCAAGTGCTCGTGACAAGATCAGGACACAGTCAAGTGCTCGTGGCAAGATCAGGACACTGTCACATGCTCGTGGCAGGATCAGGACACAGTCAAGTGCTCGTGGCAAGATCAGGACACTGTCACATGCTCGTGGCCGGATCAGGACACAGTCAAGTGCTCGTGGCAAGATCAGGACACTGTCACGTGCTCGTGGCAGGATCAGGACACTGTCACGTGCTTGTGGCAAGATCAGGACACTGACACATGCTCGTGGCAAGATCAGGACACTGTCACATGCTCGTGGCACGATCAGGACACTGTCACGAGCTCGTGGCAAGATCAGGACACTGTCACATGCTCGTGGCAAGATCAGGACACTGTCACATGCTCGTGGCAAGATCAGGACACTGTCACATGCTCGTGGTAAGATCAGAACACTGTCACGAGCTCGTGGCAAGATCAGGACACTGTCACATGCTCGTGGCACGATCAGGACACTGTCACGAGCTCGTGGCAAGATCAGGACACTGTCACGTGCTCGTGGCAGGATCAGGACACAGTCAAGTGCTCGTGGCAAGATCAGGACACAGTCAAGTGCTCGTGGCAAGATCAGGACACAGTCAAGTGCTCGTGGCAAGATCAGGACACTGTCACATGCTCGTGGCAGGATCAGGACACTGTCACATGCTCGTGGTAAGATCAGAACACTGTCACGAGCTCGTGGCAAGATCAGGACACTGTCACATGCTCGTGGCAGGATCAGGACACAGTCAAGTGCTCGTGGCAAGATCAGGACACAGTCAAGTGCTCGTGGCAAGATCAGGACACTGTCACATGCTCGTGGCAGGATCAGGACACAGTCACATGCTCGTGGTAAGATCAGAACACTGTCACGAGCTCGTGGCAAGATCAGGACACTGTCACATGCTCGTGGCACGATCAGGACACTGTCACGAGCTCGTGGCAAGATCAGGACACTGTCACGTGCTTGTGACAAGATCAGGACACTGTCACGTGCTCGTGGCAAGATCAGGACACTGTCACGTGCTTGTGGCAAGATCAGGTGACTGTCACATGCTCGTGGCAGGATCAGGACACAGTCAAGTGCTCGTGGCAAGATCATGACACTGTCACGTGCTCGTGGCAAGATCAGGACACTGTCACATGCTCGTGGCAAGATCAGGACACTGTCACGAGCTCGTGGCAAGTTCAGGACACTGCCACATGCTCGTGGCAAGATCAGGACACTGTCACGTGCTCGTGGCAATTTCAGGACACTGTCACGAGCTCGTGGCAGGATCAGGACACAGTCAAGTGCTCGTGGCAAGATCAGGACACTGTCACGTGCTCGTGGCAGGATCAGGACACTGTCACGTGCTCGTGGCAAGATCAGGACACTGTCACGTGCTCGTGGCAAGATCAGGACACAGTCAAGTGCTCGTGGCAAGATCAGGACACTGTCACGTGCTCGTGGCAAGATCAGGACCTTGTCACGTCCTTGTGGCAAGATCAGGACACTGTCACGTGCTCGTGGCAAGTTCAGGACAGAGTCAAGTGCTCGTGGCAAGTTCAGGACACTGGCACGTGCTTGTGGCAAGATCAGGACACTGTCACGTGCTTGTGGCAAGATCAGGACACAGTCACGAGTTCGTGGCAAGATCAGGACACTGTCACGTGCTTGTGGCAAGATCAGGACACAGTCACGAGTTCGTGGCAAGATCAGGACACTGTCACGTGCTTGTGGCAAGATCAGGACACTGTCACATGCTCGTGGCAAGATCAGGACACTGTCACATGCTCGTGGTAAGATCAGAACACTGTCACGAGCTCGTGGCAAGATCAGGACACTGTCACGTGCTCGTGGCAGGATCAGGACACTGTCACGAGCTCGTGGCAAGATCAGGACACTGTCACATGCTCGTGGCAAGATCAGGACACTGTCACATGCTCGTGGTAAGATCAGAACACTGTCACGAGCTCGTGGCAAGATCAGGACACTGTCACGTGCTCGTGGCAGGATCAGGACACTGTCACATGCTCGTGGCAAGATCAGGACACTGTCACATGCTCGTGGTAAGATCAGAACACTGTCACGAGCTCGTGGCAAGATCAGGACACTGTCACGTGACTCATGGCAAGATCAGGACACTGTCACGTGACTCATGGCAAGATCAGGACACTGTCACGTGCTCATGGCAAGATCAGGACACTGTCACGTGCTTGTGGCAAGATCAGGACACTGTCACGTGCTCGTGGCAAGATCAGGACACTGTCACGTGCTCGTGGCAAGATCAGGACACAGTCAAGTGCTCGTGGCAAGATCAGGACACTGTCACGTGCTCGTGGCAAGATCAGGACACTGTCACGTGCTTGTGGCAAGATCAGGACACTGTCACGTGCTCGTGGCAAGATCAGGACACTGTCACGTGCTCGTGGCAAGATCAGGACACTGTCACGTGCTCGTGGCAAGATAAGGACACTGTCACGAGCCATTTTGTATATAAGTTACACATTGTAGTTGTATCAAGTCTATCCAACCATGATCCAATACTGCAGAGTGCAGAGGGAGATCACGGATGTGGATTGAGAAGTACAGAAACAAAGTCAAGTGATTTCGATGACAACGTGTTCAGGCTCGAACTCGAGTTCGTCTTTCCTGACAGACATTTCTCGTGGCTTTCTACAGCGAGATGAAATGCTGGGAAGGTTCCTTGCTAATAAGCCACGACATCCTACTTCCCACCGTCCATCATTATTCATCATCATCATCATCGTCATCATCACCATCATCATCATCGTCATCGTCATCGTCATCGTCATCGTCATCGTCATCGTCATCGTCATCGTCATAACCATCAGACTAGTTGCAGAACAGTGCGACGTTAAAACACCAATGAAATAAAACATAAAACTCGATTGACATCGAAGTTGACACGGTCAATTAATAACCTTGCATCATCTCCAAAACGATGATCGTTATCGTTAAAAAAAGGTTTCAAAAGTCCCGAAGACTTCTTCACCGTATGGGAACGTGATGCACGACGGTTCTCATCAAATGTCATCTGGCTGGTCAAAGATCTTCGGATTCTGCATGCATCAAGGGCTGCGGGATGAGTCACGGTCGACCCCCCCCCCCCTTTCACATGCCAGAGGATCGGCAACACACCTCAGAAGATCCTTTTCTTAGAGCATGAATCACGCAGCATTTTTAGCAGACGAGTCTGACGCGGAGACGGTCAGTGGACAATGTCATGCGATTGCGACTGGGAGAGATCTTAGTTCAATGCCATGTCATGGTCGACCATTGCGTTTTCGGTTTTCAGATTGATGTGCAAATGATGGGATGGTTCCCCAAATACGTCGATAATTAATAATGATTATTTTTTTTTCTTTCATTTATGTACGAAATATTTAATGGAGCAAGTTGGCTCAAGCAGTTTTGCTCTGAGCTGAAGGGATCATCGATAACTGATGAGATATAAATGAATGGGGTTTCCTCCTAATATGCGGTTCCTTCACTCGCGCATTGTCTATCCTTACTTTATCATAAGGTAAAATATTATAGTCTCATGTCCGATTTGGGTCTGGGCCTCATCGGTACGGACCCGCGAAAATTTAGAGTTTCACCATATTTATTTATTGTGGTACCTGCCAGAGGCAGGATGGCTATTGCAGGGCTACATTAGATGCCCTCTTTGTTTCACCATAGAATTGTGTGCATTTTAACACAATTTAAACACAAATTTGGTCGACTTGATCATCTAAATTCTTTAAATTACTACTATTTTTACTATCGATATTCGATATTTTGATTTTTATGTATTCGCATTTGATCCAAATTTTCACCCCCCCCCCCCCCCCCCAACCACTCCTCCAGCCCTTGCGACTGGGGAACACCATAACATACTAAATCAAACCGAATCTTCGGCCCTTACCTTTGTGTCATTGTAATTTACTTTTCCTATTACAACTAAAGTTATACCATGATCATAAGACGTAAAACTGAAATGATCTTCATTTTGCATGTAATATCAATCAAAGGATCGCACGGACGAAAGTCTTCTTGTCTGAGGATAACCGAACTGTCACAGAGCGTCGTCTATGATAGAGCAAGGTCAAAGGGCGTCATAAGCTCCAAGTCAAGACACTGCAATGTCAATGATTTACGCTCCAATCATTCTTACGCCGTGGTGACTGTGAATGAGTTTAATATATCACATGCATTCACCACCTCCATGGCATTTATCACTGCATTCACCACCTCCATGGCATTTATCACATCTCACTGCACGGAATATGCGGAACAATGCAGATGCAGCGAGACAGATTATGTGTCTCATTCCTCAGAGTTATCAATGTGACTTGTGCATATTTGCATAATCGGACAAATAAGTTGCAATATAATAAGTCAACGGGCATACCAGTTATTCTGTGATTTAGGACTGGGTTTACAATGACCCAATGTACCAGGCAACTTAGAGGCTGGATTAACTCTTTCTGTGGATGAGATCATTCGGTAAATGTCGAATATATCTTGCTAATTACATTATCAGGATAGAAGTGCCGGTTTTACATAGAATACCAGCATATAATAAACAGTGACTACATTGTATGCAGAAATATACAATTCGTTTTTCTACTAAATTGAGAGTGTTGGGGGAAACAATGTGAACTGCACTGAATCAGTCAACTTTCAGTTTGACAACTTCATTATTCAAAATCATAAATTATCCATTGATTCGATATGAATTTAAGGATCTTTCAGAACCAAAGAGAAATGAAAAAGTTCTAAATTCTAATAAAACACAAATTATTGGTTTGGAAAATTACAAGATGATGATCACATTGATGTGATGCGAGGGAAACTACACTGACAATTCATAAATGAAAATAAATTAACGCTCTAAAAGTTCTTCCATAAGATATTATATCTAGAGCCTCGATTGTTTGACAATGACAGTGATGTACGGAAATTATAACTGACACTGACCCTGTGTGAACAGAAAATCAATTTTCATCTCAAAAGAAATACAGGTATACTTCACTTTCCCGCTATTGGAATGCATGGCTTCTATTTTAGCTGCCTTCGCACTATACCAAGTAGCAAGTAAGGTATCAATTGGTATTCCAGGCATAAAAAGCGAGCACTAATTACACGTAACGTACACTTCATGAGAGACTGCTGAGAGCAGAGAAAGCAGGGAGGGATGAGGGTTCCAACCACCTGTTCAATGCAGATTGTTAGGTTAGAGTTTCCGCACGTGCTTGCTTTGTGTGTCCACCTGTCCGACATACACAGGTGGTTGTCCTCACAGGTGGTTGCCTCTGACATTCCTGTCAACATGTCGCGACATCAACTACACCCATTGACAACACATTTAGCGGTTCGCACTTCATTACGTCGTACTGTTCTGCAATTAGGCTCAGAGCGGCGGGTGAATAAGTATGAGGGTGATAGAGCAGGCGGTTACACCATTTGACTGCGACTGAGGAAAACTACGAAAAATACTCAGTCAGGACGGACGGCCGACGGAATTGAACTCGGTACATTTGAAGTGCATACCGGAGAGTGCAAAGTTATGTTTATACCAATTTCATTAGATCCAGGAATTACACACTAGTTCCCATGCCATTACGACCTTCTTTGCCCACTTCACCCTTACCCATTTTTCACCATCGTCTCCGAGTCATCATCATTCATCCGTCGCCATTAGCTTATAGTTGCAGAAAAGTGTGAGTCCCCTTTCTCAACGAATGATGCATTGATTTGTACAGCTTTTAGAACCAAATGTCTCCATTGTTTTGCAAGTGATAAGCCACGTGGAATAAACGTATTGACACGAAATAGAAAGGGAATCGAACCCGCGTTCGTCAAGACAACGACCGCGTATTTCGCACGATAAGAGATGTATGATGTAAGAGAAGCTTCGGGCCACTTGCGGCTGCCAAACTATCTTGCTCGCTAAATATAGAAATACGAAACTACACAATAAGCTA
Source organism: Leuctra nigra (assembly GCA_934045905.1). Taxonomy (NCBI): domain Eukaryota; kingdom Metazoa; phylum Arthropoda; class Insecta; order Plecoptera; family Leuctridae; genus Leuctra; species Leuctra nigra. Next base: position 14,115,805 of record OW203762.1, read on the forward strand.
CATCGAAACCTATAATTTGTCCAATTAAATCAACAGGAAAAAAAACTCCGCGCAGACAAATTTACGGTCGAGTTTTTAAAATGCATTTTACACACACAAAAAAGCGTGCCTTTTGAAATCTGCTCTGGTCTTGTCGATCAGATATGTACAGGCAACTAACTAATAGACACAATGTTGGAGAGGAGTGATCTTGTATGAGGAGTTGAGACCATGTAGTTTTATAGATGGCGAGTGCTGACGGAAAGAGCTGTCATCAGTTCCAATACTGCCAATTCTTCCTCTAAGTGATGAGTATGCAGCTTTCTCTCTCAAGAAGAACTTCGACGAAGACTGTGACCAGCGATCATTAAAAAAATCGCCGAGGATCATGAAGTATATATACTTCATGATCCTCGGCGATTTTTTTCTCTTTACTTTGTCTACTTTATTGGCGTCCAGCAAAAGGTTTTCATCCAACCGATGAGGGAGCAGAATGTAGCACTACCTATGTATTTTTGATCAGTCCATTTCGAAAAATTAACTTCCCCAAAAAACTGAAATTTCCGATAATCATCAAGCATATTTTTGTGAGCCAATCTACACCCAGGCGCGTAGGAAGAACTTTTATCATTGTGGGAACTTAAACACCCGCGGGGGGGGGGGGGGGGGGGGCGATACCCACCGCAGTTCTAACCCCACACAGCGTTTTTAGTATTAATCGTGATTCTGGGGTTCTAAAATGCACAAACTGGATCAAACAACCCTTCAATTATTGCCCCGTAGGACGGGTTTTCAAATTTAAACACTATAAAAGTGTTTCTGGGATGCTAAACTGCTCGAATTACAATAAACAAACCCGCAGTCGTTGCATCCGCGGGGCGTTTCTATAGAATCTAAGCAAATTTTAAATATTTCTGTGACGCTAATCTTATATTTGTATCATGAATGGGGGGTGGTCAGGCAGCTCGAGAGCACCCCCCCCCCCCTTCCTACACGCCTGTCGCCACCACGTGTCCCGTCTCGTCACGTGATCCGCGCAGCATCTCTCTCCACCCATCTCCTGTCTCGCCTGGCGATGAGGCATGGGTGAAGTTGAAGCTGCTCTAGCTACAGGCATCCACGGACCCGATTGACAGGTGAAACGACCCGGTGAATTTTATTGGTCAGAATTACAGTCTTCAGTGGTAAAGCGCCTCGTCTAGGTTCCACGGAGAACATTACCATGCAAATGCGTTTGGCCAGACGGTTGGAGATGAGGAGGCTCCTTCATCAGATGATCGGATCGACGTTGAACAACAGCAGCCGGTTGAACAATAGACTCGCCAGTGTTAATACTTAATGGCGAGCAATCTGAGCGGGTTGATGTCAGACATTTTAGAAAGGGGCGAACTGATATTTAGGTGGGGCATAACAAATATATAACAGTTTTTCTGTTAGTCTTCTGCTGGTATTAAAAATCGAGGCTGTTTTTTTCACACATACATATGCGGGGTTCATTAGCCTTATGTGGGTCCGGGGCAAATAGCCCCAGGAATATTTTACATTATTTGTAAATATATTTTTTAACAAAATGTTGTATAGCTATTTTTTAAAGAATAGAAGTATAGAAACATGGCAAAAATTCATGTTCTATTGATAAACTTTGCATATAATTCATCCATGGAGAGACACTTTGATAAATTCAAGGGGGAGCCTTAACCCCCCCCCCCCCCCCTCCCTCCCCCGGAATATGACTGCACAGTACTTTGTGATGGTTTCGCATTTTTTTACTTTAGTACACTTTTAAGTGTTTTTGTTTGATTGTTTTTGGAGTTGCTGCTAAGTTTGTATTTGTATAATATGATTTTAGAGAAAACGCATTATTCTCTATTTGATCGGGGTGTTACGTCGCACTGTTCTGCGTGCTAATAGCGCCGGGTGAATCAGTATGATAATGATGAAGAATGTTGAGGAAGGACGGTGGGAAGGAGTAGGTCGTGGCCTATCGGAACCTTTCCAGGACTTGCATATCGACCGAGGGAAACCACGAAAAAAACTCAGTCATGAACTCAGCAATTGAACCCGGGATCTCCATAGTGCAATTCCAGTTTGTCAGATTGTTATTGCCTGAACCAACTTGCTCCGCGAAGTGGTGGGCCCTTGGGTCCTATTCTTTAACTTTAAAATTGGAATCTTTTGGAATCCGATTCGGGGAGAATCGGGAATTTTGAAGTTATAGAACAGGACCCCCTGGTAGTTATGTTAATGCTTTGCAAATGCAATTCATATTGCTTTTGTGTATTTCTTTGATACTCGTATAACAACGGGATTTTTATAAGGAATACCATTCTTACGATTATAGTAATATACAGTCTGCCTTACAGAAGGCAAGAAGCAGAATAACTGCTGATACGTGGTGATAGCAGACAGGCAACCAGTCAAATTTCAGACAAAGAAACAAAAAGGAGGATACAAGTACTAGACCGAGACGAGAGGGGTCGTGGATTAGTATTCCTCGAGTGTTTCCTTGGACATATCGAGATGATGATGTCATTCATAGGTATAGAAGAAGCACTGATTCAGACAGTATCAATTACATCTGCAAGAGCCGCGGAAGAGCGGTGAAGACTGTGGAAGACCCGATAGATGAACAGCCAGAAGAAGAGGGAACAACTCCATACCTTTAGAGTCGGCACTCGAAGTAAACATCGGAGATAATATTTACAAAATACCGTCATTACTTTTGTCACGTTCAAATTATGAAATGGGAAAAATAATTCACACAGCTAACTTTTAGTGTCAACCTCCGAATTCGACTTATAAAATGTCCCTTCTCTTTCAACTTTTGAGTCAAGTTTGGTCACAAATATTATATTTATAAGTTGTTGTGTATATTGCTAAAAAATAGCTATTTTTTCATAATATGAATGGTACAAAAGTTATGAGTTATAACGTTAGGAAATGTCTTCAAAGTTGACTTCGATTCAGAGTTGTGATTCAGCTGCGCTTGTTTTGACATCACGATTGATGAATCAAAAGTTCCAACAAAAAACTATGATAGGTAACTCTACTGCATGACGTCAAAATAATTACGAACTATTAAATTCGGAACTCTATAGATAATTTGAACATGTTTCTAGAACGATTTTAATCAGATTTTTACGTAATCTAATAATTTAGCAGAATTGTATTTAAATTTAATGTTAATGTTCACTTCGATGTTTACCTATTTTCGTAAATGTAGTCGAGAAAGATAGTTCTAGTACATCCCTATCGTATCAAAACAATAGTTTAGAATAAATTGTTTATGAAGAAAAAAACGATTTTTTACGACTGATGTTAAAAATATGCCCCTTATACGATTTTCACACAATTACGTCTAGTTATGGAAACAAAATTGGATTATTAAAAAAAAGGTATGTCAAAATATTTGTTCACATTTGAGATAATTTGTAAATGGTTCCAATTTAGCAAAATATTATCTCTGTAAATTCGAACAGGAGATTTTTGACATATCTATCAGCATATAATATCGTTTACTTCTTTACCTCGTCCAATCAGAGTTAATGACAATAGACACATTTATCTTTACCTCCGCGGTACAATGATTCTTGAGGAGCTCAAAAACCAGTACGTACTATACTCTCATCCAATATTTGCAATATTGGCACATTAAGTAATCTTGAAAGAGAATCCCTCAATATAACTGCATTTGTTGACTTCAGTTCCTATCAGATATTGGCAACGATCTTGTTGTAACGGCCGTCTCCTACACTGTCCGATGCACTGGGACGTCTCGGCAGAGCATGGGTGGTCCTGCAATCTCTACCTGGACATTTCAGAAGGCTCTGGACCGGAGAGCAATGTTCACAACAACTGATTACTCGGGGTCTAATCGAGGAGGGGGAGGCGCTGACTACCGTCGGCGAACATTACAAGTGAGGAGCTGTACAAGTTTACAACGCAGCCACGAAGTACTTGCAATTCATGTTCATTCATTCGACGTATTGTTTTTAGAAACCTGTTGTTTACTTTTAGAAGCACTTGTTGATGTTTCGAAGATAGATAGAGTCTGGATCATTTTCCGAACAGTGTCCCAAGATAAAAGGACCGCAAGATCTTGTAAAAAAGTGAATTTCAACCGATTTCAATTCATCGAAATCAATTAAAAATTCTCAAAATTTGAAAATTAACCAATGGCAGTGTTCCTACAACAAAAATCGAGATGTCAATTGGATTTCAGAGTTACACTCAAAATTCTCTTTCATTGACTAGAAATTGAAATAATTTATAGTGTTATACCCACATTACAATGGTTTACAATGACGTGATAAAAGTTTGTAAGCAAGCCACGAAAGTACTGGCGAACCTTAATTAATTTCGTCGTATTGTTTTTAGAAACCTGTTTACGTTTTGCAATAATATTCAAGTTGGTGTCGTTCAATGATTGATCAACTAGATAAAAAGTAAAATTAACTTTCATTTGTGTTATATACAATAAATTAAAGGTGATAAAATAGTAGCAAGAATTATTGTGGCATGAAAGGGACAATGCGATTTTTATTTGATGAACATTTATCGAAATCAAGTTTAGAATTATTGACATTTAAATACTACATGTTCGAATATTAAATTCAAAACTACAACCAACAATTAGATTACCTTCAAGAAAGATCTCAATAGCGCGTAGAAACTTTGAAAAGATGAACAAATACCCATACGCTCTGCAAAAATAACAAAAATTATTTACGTTCAAAGTTGGAAAATAGAGGAAAATAGTGGCCGAATCCCTATAAGATATTTATCTTTTAACCGTCTCTTTAGTCTTTAATGAGTTTATTACTTATTAAGGAACACAAACGACATGAAACATAGTTTTAATTACATCAATCAGCAAACACATTGTCTTCAGTTTACAGTACCCTAACTGTGACAAAGCGTAACTACAAACTCTCGAACAATTACCAACTTTTCAATCTATTTTGTCACCTGTAACTTGAAATTATTGTACCTGATCAAACTAATTGAGTCGCTCGCATCATTCTGCATGCTGTAGATCAGATAGTACTATAAATAGGAGCAAAAAATAAGTTTCCTGAACGCATCTTACAGCAAAAAATCGTCCATTTCTGATTTCGCCAGAGCAATTATGGTGCCCTGGGCGAACCTGCAGGTACCGTGGGAACATTTTGCGTGCAAGTATGGGTAGCTTGCTTCGAGCTATGCTTTTTATTTCGCTCGATTATTTTTTAAATTCAATAATGCACATTCACTCTGTTCTATAGCAAAAAATTAGCAATAAAATAAAATTTCCATAACATTTTTGCATTTTAAATTTTTAAATTTTATATTTTTTATTATATCTGTAGCCACTGACAGCTGGAACAGAACCACATAAATGGCTCAGTTTCTTGGCATTTTATATCAAAAGTCTGCTTTGAAGGCCTGCAAAACTGAGCAGTTATAAACTTTCTTGCTCATTTTGACAGCTTATAGAAAAGCTGAAAAAACGACCACCAATACCAAGACATGGATCCATTTTATGTAGATTAAATTGCTGAATTGAATCTTGGTACGGATATAGGTAGTAGAACACCTCCAACCAAAATTCTATTGCTTTCACCAGGTTGGTTCATTAGGGTCAATATTGTTTTTACAGACGCGTAGAACACGTAGAATATGTAGATTATTGTAAAATGTTTAAAGTTTACAAATATATTGTCAGTTAAAAAGTTAAGAAAAGTTGGCAAAGCCAATTTTATTAGTTGCCCATTTTCAATGGCAGCAAGGGCTAAATGGCTCTTTATAATGAGACGACCACAATGATTAATTTTGGCAGTTTACATGGTGATCCTCTTAATTAGTTTAAAAGTCAATTCATAGGTTTATTCAACAAAATTATGAATATCGTATAATCCTTAGTTATGCCGTCAATAAATAAATAATATTCTAGTGTCGAGTGTAGTGATTCTATAAATATTCTATAAATTTAATATTTTACTGGACTTTTCTCAATAGCCATTTTTAAATCTTCGAATGTTCATCCTTGCAATCAATCCACGAACGAGACACTGAGCTTCCCAAGTGTGGTGAACGCGATCTCATGGACTCATCGACCTCCACTAGGGCGTCACCGGGAGTCGATCTCGTTGTATCGAGATGATTTGAGATCCTTACGCTCCTCTCAGCTCGTATACTCTCCTCCATGTGACAGTAACGATCCGGCCGGCGCAGTGGGGGAGGCGGACGATTGAGACACAAATATTCTCACAATAGAGCCGAACAGTCTCATAAATGTGCCATGGGTTTGTGTTTGGGTTGGACTTGGTTCAGAAAGTAATATCTCAATTTGGGAAGCCGCAGTTTCGACCGCCCCGATGGCCCACTGGGGAGTCGGTGGACATAACGCGATATGTAGACATTGTACCTATTGTTGACATTATTTATTAAGGAATACGCTCAACGTAATTGATATTTAAGCGAGCACGGATGATATAAATTTTTTTATGTAATGTTATGTTATGTTGTTACGTGTTTTTACGTTATGTTATGTACTTATGTTAGGTTTACGTTACATTACATAAGTTACGTTTTGCCCAGAACATCCTTCATGACTGAGTTTTTACGTGATTTTCCTCAGTCGAATAGTCTCTACTAAAAGGTCACAATCCCCTCCTTCCCACCATCCATCCTTCTTCATCATCATAATTATTCATCCGTCGCCATTAGCCTAGTACAGAACAGTGCGGCGTTAAATACCTCTAAATTTTAAAAATTAATACTCGACTAAGGAATACTACGAAACACAGGTACGGAAATTGGTAGCGTGGCAACCGACCCGAAGTATGAATTTAACTTATTTTAATAAACAAAAACGATACCACCTGCACGCCAAGCTATGATGATTCTTATATTTTATAGAATTACCTGATTTGTAAAATAAAATAAAAAATCCCCCCCCCCCCTGTTGTAACGAGTTGGTTTGGTGCTAACACCCCGCTCTGTGATTGTTTCCAAACCAGGACGAATTGCGTTCAATTGCCGGTTTTGAACCAATCAACGAGCCACAGAACTCAACAGGAACAAAATCGTGACGAAAAGTCTAATTTATTCGTTTCGTGTCGGATGAAATTTCACGAATTGGGCGGAAGTAGCTATTATAGCTATTATAGCTACTTCACGGGGAACTAGTTTTAATAGTTGAGATAAAGGCGGGGAACTCAAGGAATGAAGAATGAGAGATCATTCTGGTCAGAGCAGACACGAAATTCGTCCCGGTTTATGAAAACGATTCCACTCAGATCATTTCAGGATCAGTAAGGTTGTTATACCATGTGGTAAAGTGTTGACAGATAAGAATATCATTGAACCATTGATAAAATCGTCATAACTTTTGTCCCATAATTTAAAATGTGACAAACAATTTTGGTACGTTTAGGCACTAACTATCGATAGTTAGCTAATCCAAAGTTAATTCTACCCGGCCTATAGTCAATTGTATATTTTCCAGAACCTTTAATTTTTTACATTTTAAAAAGTTAGGTCTACGTTATACATCGAACTGTAGTTGTGGCAATCTCTTTTTGGAATTTGAGTTATAATTTTATATCAAAATCATTTTTTTCAACATAAGTATGCTAGGATCACGTTTTATTTATTTCAATATTTTCGTAAACCTGTCTTGCTAACGGATGAGATTTATGTGCGGGGGGGGGGGGGGGGGGGGCATATTAACTTTGCTTACACGTAAATGCCAACTGAATTTTAGATACATTTATTTTTATAAGTAAGCAGTATTTTTAGCAAATGTCGCAGTTTATTTTTGAAAATGTACACAACATTTTTGTATCTAGAAGGAAGAACCCCTGTCGTGATGCAACGGGGTTGTTTTCAAACCAGCATCTGTGAGTGGGGTGATCCAAGTTGCGACCAAGTTGCGGCATGACCGTGCGCCACAAACTGACCGCAAATTGACCGCAGACATCGATAGGTCTATTCAGTTTCTGGTTAATCGTTCTTCTTGGAAATAAAAAATTTTACCATCATTTATTTCCCTTCTTCTTTTGTAACTTAAAGTTTATTGGATATTATATTTAGTTCATCAATCACTAATCACTCTTCTCCAATGAACTTGCTCCGTCCTTTTGATTCAAGTTACTTTCTGAACAGGAAAATTAAATAGACATGATGAGTATAGCTAAGACAAATCTGCCGAGATAGAAAGCTTATCATTTTTGTCACTAAACAGATAATTAGACCCTCAGTAAACCTGACAAAGTACAAAAGAAGAAATGTACTATATAACGATCTTATTTTGTACATAACAGAATCATAGATATGAGTTTAATGTATGCTGTGTTATGACTGCGGTGTCTTGCCATGGCTCCTAACGGTGCATCTTTCCTCTTCTCTAGCCCACGGGCGACAATCCTCCCCTCTCACTCGCTCCTTCTCTCTGCCAGGGGCGAATATCCTCCCTCTCGCTCTCTCTCGCTCTTCCTGTTGCCGACATCGACAATGATACTCCACGATCAATGATCGAGTCACGTGGTCCAGAAGATGCTAGACAGACACGTGACATACTTCCATAGACAAGGAGCCGGTAATTACAAGTTTCTTTTTTCAGCTATTTCATTTTATCTATAAAACGGCAATTTACTTCAAAACAGTTGATTGAAATTAGCACGATTTTACGGTTGTGACCATTTACATTTCCGTAGTAATTTTTTTATGATTACAAATTCTTAAAATTATATCCTTTATTGTTATTGCCCATTGCATGTATTTTTTTATTTTTTATTTGGGTATGTGATATTTTGAAAGTTTTTCTTATATTATATCTTTAATATTCATTGTAAATGAAAATGGATGACCCAACAGTTGGAATACAATTATTGCAGTTGCAATTTTCTTTTACGATCATATTTTAGCTATATGTCGATAGTTGTCTCGATTATTTCGTATATAGAATACAATCTTATTCGTCGAATAAGTTATGAGTTTTGATTTATTCCGAGGTTGTTACTGACACTCTGTGGGCCCGCTATCGGCAGTGGGAAGTTCCAAACAACACAATCATGTCATTCCATTCTAAGAACTTAGTAAATTGAACGATACACTACTTAATGGGCACTAAATATAAATTACAAGCAATTAGACGGCATTCAACGTTAGAGATGTAGCTAAAGATACAGAATCGAAGTGTATTTCTGTCCGATTCGTTGAGGTATTGGAGAGTGGAGAGATGAATGCACGGGAGACAGCAACTGGTGTACATAACTTCGATGTTGCAGTCCCCGCAGTCGCGGGGGGCCAGGTCTAGGGGGCCCGAAAATTTGGATTGAATGAACTCTATGAAAGAAAAATATCGATAATCGATAGTTATGAAAATAGTAGTACTATAAAGAATTTAGATAAAGATTTAGATTTGTATTCAAATCGCGTTAAAATGCATTATTTTCTAAAGCGAAATTGAAATATATTCTTTTTCGATATTTGCAATTAAAAAGGTAGGGGGCCCTATAAAGTATCCTGGGGGGAGGGGGGCTCTGAAGTTACGCCACTGCACGATTCGCCGAAGTATTGAGACTGGAGAGAAGAAGGCACGGGAGAGCAGCATCTTCTAGCGCTGGGAGAGATGAACGCACGGGAGAACAGCAACTTCTAGCGCGGGGAGAGATGAACGCACGGGAGAACAGCATCTTCTAGCGCGGGGAGAGATGAACGCACGGGAGAACAGCATCTTCTAGCGCGGGGAGAGATGAACGCACGGGAGAACAGCATCTTCTAGCGCTGGGAGAGATGAACGCACGGGAGAACAGCAACTTCTAGCGCGGGGAGAGATGAACGCACGGGAGAACAGCATCTTCTAGCGCGGGGAGAGATGAACGCACGGGAGAACAGCATCTTCCAGCGCGGGGAGAGATGAACGCACGGGAGAACAGCATCTTCTAGCGCGGGGAGAGATGAACGCACGGGAGAATAGCATCTTCTAGCGCGGGGAGAGATGAACGCACGGGAGAACAGCATCTTCTAGCGCGGGGAGAGATGAACGCACGGGAGAACAGCATCTTCTAGCGCGGGGAGAGATGAACGCACGGGAGAACAGCATCTTCCAGCGCGGGGAGAGATGAACGCACGGGAGAACAGCATCTTCTGGCGCGGGGAGAGATGAACGCACGGAAGAACAGCATCTTCTAGCGCGGGGAGAGATGAACGCACGGGAGAACAGCATCTTCTAGCGCGGGGAGAGATGAACGCACGGAAGAACAGCATCTTCTAGCGCGGGTGTAGTCCGCAGTTTCCCGCGGTTCCATCTCACTCGTCTATCTTTTAATTGGCATGAAATCTATTTGGGCGCTGATGCGAGACGTATTTTGAGTATCGATGAGAAGAGGGCATTCACCGAGACGAGACGGCAGTCCACGGGACCGTGACGTGACAGACGATCGGGCGAGGTGTTGTCAATGCAACACCCCCGTGAGAGACGATGTGTAATCAATCAACTTGTCACTAATTAGCAATTCAAATCTTTAGGAACGCATTCGTGTTTCTTTTTAGATCTACATATCAAACCTGGAGCGGTGTTCTGTTAGGTGACTTCATTTCTGAAGGTGTGAAAATTATAGAAATTGAATGACAGTTTATGGAATCCGATCATTTCTAATTGAATGGCTTACAGGAGGCAAGCAGTATCCCTTTCTTTATTTTAGTTATTATAAAGTCAATGATGAGGATGAATTATTAAGATGGTAGAGGGAGATGATGTTGAAGAATAGGTGTAATTAGTCATTAGAAAGTGCACTTTCCTATAATTTTCTATCATCTGAGGGAACCACAAAAACCTCAGTCAGGTACGACGACTGCGGAAAACGAATCCTGGTCTAGGACAACTCCAGATCCTGAGTTACTGAGTTACTGCCTGAGCCAACTTGTCAAACAAAATCATCCATCAAATGATTTTTCAATAATGGAGGAATGCATTATATTATTTAATTTAAGTAATTATAATTTATAGTGATAAATGTACATAATCCTAATGAAATATTAGCACAACAAATGCACCCATCCGTAGAATATGAATTCGTTGAGAGATGTGTTAGTCGTTCTGGTAATTATGTTTTCCCACGGCTTCTTGTAGTAGCAAAACAAGAAGACCAGACCACAATCGTTAGCACAAAGAAACCGTACACCGATTTCGCGCAACGAAACTCGTATGTGTAACCGACAGAGGCTTGAAGAATGCCTAAATAATATATTTCATTTTACTCCGTTTCTTCCTCGATTATAGTCTCTGTTTAGTGAACCTGCACATTCAGTCTTCTTCTTTCAACTTTCCAAGAAATGATTTTGTTACCAGACAATCTTCATTCTTTGTCTTCTTGCCGAAGCACTCGCCTACTCTGAATTGATAACATTTCATCGCCAAACTCTTTCGGAAAGACGAGTTAAAACCTCACGTCACGTCCAATGGTCGGCATTGTCAGGGGTACTCGAAATGAAGCAGCGAGAAAGAAACACGGTGTAAATATTTACAAAGCTGCATAGAGAGACATGATCAATTAGAGGCAAGTTTTTGAAAAAGATGCCGCATGTGTGTTTCTCGGAATCATTCTCTGGTGGCCACCTACCTTCTTCAATGCGCGCAGGCATTTCGAATAGACAAGCAAACAGCAGTGCAGTCTGTCTATTTGTCAATACGACACAATAACAAAACAAACACAAGAGGGAGAGAAAGAGAGAGAGAGAGAGAGAGAGAGAATGTTCTTGCTGATGCATCACTTGGGAACAGATTGTTGATGTGCTGGATTGTTGCCACTTGCTAGCATGACTCAGCGACCAATGACATGACATGCGGCGAACCAAGCGAACCAATCGGCGAGAGGATCGTCAAAGAAATTCAACCGAAGATAGGGTGAAAAAAATGTTCCAATTTTCAAATAAGGTATTGGGATTCCATGTGAGACGTCTCGGGAAAGGCAGAACGAAGAATCGAATCCTGCAAGGGAGCTATTTACATATTATAATATTCCAGCTATGTTTAATGTACGTGAGGGTACGTCTTGAATTAATCATCGAGGTAAAAGGTAAATGAATCGTGTAGGTAAACATAACATTAATGCACGGTATGCGTTGTTGTAAGACGACAAACAAAACAAAGTTCATACGTTCCAAAGTGCATTCTCATTTCGATTTAAGATTTGAATGTGGCATTGTTACTAATTGCTAGCAATTGTTTTTGTCAACACTAGACACGTTCTGTCTGTACTCCGGCTTTGTATCTGCATTCTATTGCGTCTAGCCAGAGTTTGACCGGAGGCCGTCAACAGTGCATCACCGCTCGAGTGCCATGTAAACATTTACCTCCCGCTCCGGCCCACACTCACTGTTTATAGAACTTATCATTCATTATCAATAAAAGACTCTGTACAGCCATTCAGTATACAGGCAAAAAACTAAGATAACCCTGCAAGAATTGAAAAGAAATGCAAAAGAGTGAGCAACTTTTGAATTGACCTTGATGCTGGATCATGGTGACTTGACAAAATGAAGAGTTTTTGTATTTTGTAGCGTTCAATGACACTGCAGTGCATGGCCGTGGATGTGCCAAATATTGCATACCACACGGAGAAGATGATTTATTATGAAAGTGAACGGAGAGGTGTGACCATTGTTGTCTCCGGCCATGAGTTGACCGCCGGTGGACCTTTCCCGACGGACAAAGAGGGTGAAAGCTACCGAAAGACAGTCGTAAATACCTCCATCAGAACACAAGACTAAATGCCGCGTTACAACAAAAGCTCATCGAGATTGTGAACTGAAATTTGTCTTCCTTTACAAGAACTTGGAAATATTTATTGGTCTAGATATTTTTTTTCTTGAAATACCTGCTGAAAGGCGAGCACCTGTTGACGGTTTTGGTTTCGATATGTGAGTGTGACTTGGATGTCTTTCTTGTTTGTGACAGGAGAAGTTGTGATTTATAAATCATCAACAACCGTTACTTCAAGTCTTCGACAGAATGTTCAAATATACGAGAACAACCAGCCAGAGCGACAAACAAATTATACACGATTTTTCTAAATCGTAAGTTCTTCAACAATGATAATATTTGACACAGTCAAACATTCTATCAAAAATATCGAAAAATCTTACAATGCGTATCTTATAATCTTACAATCTTTCAAATCCCTTCTTTATGAGCACAAAGTTTACAGAATACCTAAATATAACCCAAAAATAGTGAGATACAAGGCATACATCTCCAAACCGGGGGAGAGGTTAATTTCGATTAAAAAAACTCGTAAAACTCAAATTATGGACATTTTCCTCATCAGGAAATTCTGGGAGTGGGGGACAGTAAAATACGAAATGCGAGGTGTTCGGGGTTTACTGTTGGGGACTTATTGATATGTCATCGGTTTGCGACGATAAAATTTTCTTCCTTCTCTTGACAACACTGTGATGATCGAAGTGGGGGGAACATGACCCCTCTGCGCCTTATGAGATACATGTGATATGATTCTGTTCGAGCAGCAACTTGTCTCGAGGGAATGAAATCAGATCATGTTGCTTGTGGAACTGCGGTGTAAAAGAAACCGCGTCCGGTTGACATGGTTGTGTCAACATCACCATGGCAACCGTGTTGACACCTCAGAGTCAATCCTGTAGTGGTCTAACCAGTTGGACAGTCATTCGGGCGACCACCGCATCCGGAGCACGTTGACTGAGGATGTTATACAAATTTCCGTGACTTACCAACTTGAGTGGTTTACCTCAGTCGAGAGACAAATGCTGGGAAGGTTTCCAACTTAAAGCACGACAGCCTCCTTCCCATCGCCCATATTTAACAATTCATCATCATCATCATCATTCATCATCATCGCTAGGGCTAGGATGTTTATGACCAATGAAACGTCAAAAAAGGCAGGTTAATAGTACCTTAAAACTATTAAAAAAGGACCACAAAATCCCAAAAAGGACCTATGAAATTTTTATGTTATCCATCTAATATTTTTCAACATATTATTATTCGATTTATCGGTTTAGGAGTTGGACTTGGAGTAATATATTAAAATTATTTTAAATTATTGTATGAATGTGTCAATATCATGTGTCAATTGTAGATGGTGCATCCAAATGGTGGATGGAATGTCAAAATGTCAAAATGAAACACATATTTTTGAAATCAGGAACACATGAAACGTATTGTCTGAACAAAAAATTAAAAAAAGGATATGTCCTAAAAATCCTAGCCCTCCGGCAAGATTTCTGTCCCGGAAGGGGGGGGGGGGGGCAAGGCAAGGATTTGATTTTCCTCGTCGCATATATAATTGCTGGTCTGCTTCAACACTGGTTAGTCAAAACCGACTTCTTCCTCCTCAGCTGCACGAGGCGTACGCACGTGTGTATCGGCAGGTGAGAAAACCGATTGCGTGCGGACAAGGTAACATTATTTCAATACTATAACGACATTTATTTTACTATAAGTAGTCAGTTTTAAAAATGAAGTATCTACAAGAAAGAGCTGTAAAAATACCACTAAAATTTTTTAAATGATCATACCGTTTTGAAATTTATAAGTCGGTGGGATTGAGCCCCTTTCTAAATACAAATAATTTTACGTGCTGAGGAAGAACAAAGATTGCTTTCGTATATCCAGTTGGTGGCTAGGTATGCAATTTTCAAAATGTTCAAAAAACATATTCGGTCAAAACAAAAGGACAAACATCTCACGTGGTACCCTACGTTTCAATCCAGAGCGACCACGTGACGTACACGTGTCACCAGGTGGGCGGGGCAATGTGACCACGTGACGCACACGTGTCACCAGGTGGGAGGGACAATGATACCACGTGACTCAAACGTGTCACCAGGTGGGCGGGGCAATGATACCACGTGACGCACACGTGTCACCAGGTGGGCGGGGCAATGATACTACGTGACTCACAGGTGTCACCAGGTGGGCGGGGCAATGCGACCACGTGACGCACACGTGTCACCAGGTGGGCGGGGCAATGAGTCACGTGACGTACACGTGTCACCAGGTGGGCGGGGCATGGGATGCATGTTGGATGATATCATCGCCATGTTCGTCATCAGTGACCCACGCTGAGTCTCTGGTTCGAGCCCTGAGCAGGTCCACACACGCGCTTCGACTCTGTCACGTGATCGCATGCCGGTGACAACGCTCAGACAGCAACTCCTACGCCGAAACATCGGAAACATCATTTCGAACCATTAGTTATCTTGCACCTCGCTTTCCAACTCAATATCACGTTCATTGAGACGTCATGAACAGCGCCATCTCGCGCTTTGTGATCAAGACCATCCAGATGATTGTTGATGTTATCAAGAAATATGGAACTTATTTATTTATTTATAATTTTATTTAAAATCACATATATTAAAAAAAATGGATTCATTATACCTACGCAAATCAAGTACCTACCTTCATAAAATCTTAAACATTAAATTGTTTTCTTTTTCCTTTATAAGTCGAATTCCATAAAATAAAAACTTTTGTGTATTGGCTTGCTTTTTCTAGCGATTGTTTTTATATTATTTGATGATCTTGTATTCTATAAAACATTGTGAGCAACATCGTTCGTTCATATATTCTAAAAGCATAATCTGGCAATAAACCTCCAACAACTTTATTTATCAAAACAAGTAAGACCAATGACACTTTGCTTTACGGTCATCAGAGGTATTAAAACGCTCTAACATCGTTATTCGTTTTGGTTGCTGTCGGATCGCATTAATACCCATTGCTTTATTCAGTAACTCTTGTAACTTGTTTAATGTCAAATAATCTACTTCAAATAAGAGCGCTGCAATAAATTTCTGCAGGAAAGTAAAAGAATGAGACAAACCACAAATCTCACGGATGAGCATTCCGTAAATCGTACGCAAAAATAGCGAACCTAAGATGTATCTACAGATCAAACCTATAAATTGGAAACTTTTTTAATGGATCCCAATTTTACAGAACAGTAATTAATTATATGTCAAAATAATTAAATTAAATGCCAAATTTATTTTTGTTAAAAAAACAATACGCCATGTGGGAATTCTGGATGGTGTGGAAAAGACGCCCACGAGAAATAGACGTAGCACCTCATTCAATTTCCGTTTCAGCATTTTTAATATTATAATTTTTACCCCCCCCTACCTTCCTCTCCGGGAAAAGTGCCTCTGGCAGTGCCTTGAACTTGAATTTTCCTTTCAGCATATTATTAAAAAATTAAATCCTGAACTACATATTTTGGACATTGCCCCGACATGGACATTTTGGACATGATCGAGTCTAAGTAGCTACTAGCTACCGGATGCCTATCTTGTCGGCATTCTCCCACGATAGACCACGTACACGTTGGATACTTCCGCAAGAAGCTCATCAACATTCAACGTCAATGTTCATACACTTGCTACGCTGATGAGACCAGGTGCTCGCTTTGTTCTACTCCAGTACAAGTACATTCCACTGCTTAGAACAAGTACAAGTACATTCCACAAGTACAAGTATATTCCACTGCTTAGGACAAGTACAAGTACAAGGAGCAAAAGAAAACGGAGATGAGGATGCCACATTATACATTTGGTGGCACAGAGACTATTTGTGTCTCAAGTTTCTATAAGATCATTCATGTGCATTGGTTTTCAAGATACAGGTATCTATTACGTGTTCGTAATGTAGATAATGAAACAGAATTTGAAAGAAGAAGATGAAGCGAGAGTCTTTTTTGACTAATTTTGTTTTCATTAGACCAATTTTTAGATCAAGTTGAAATTTGGTCACCGCTTACAAATAATTTCAAGTTCTTAACAGATTTGTAAAAAAAATTGTCAAAAACACCTAAAATGTTGGCCATAATTACCAAAGAAAATTTTAAATTGTTATGTGAAACGGTTCCATTTTAATTTTCAACCAATCACAGGATCCTGTTCAGACCTGAAACAGCTCTTATGACATAAGTCTGTGTGTAAAATTTCAGATCGATTAGTTAAACAGTGCGACCTTTGCCTATACAAAGACACACACACAACACAGAAACACGGTATAAGAGTCCCGCATCCAGCCTATTATGTCGAGAAATAAGATTTCTAGTCTGTCGATATCCTGTCTCGAGTCACGGCTCCTCGAATTAATCTGCATTTGCATGAATGAACGTCTGCTACTTTGCCCTTGACCGTGTATCACGAATCACTTTATCCCGATGCTGCGGCGGCGGAGTGTTAAAGTGCACATTGTCTGCACTCATCATCGCTCTCGACGTGTTCTCACGGTGGCACCGCGACGACCTCCTAGTGGTCACACCTCGCCGACTACAGTGACAAGCAAGATGAGTCTGGCTCACGTGCAAGTGGGATGAAGAGGCCCGGGATGCGACGAGGATGTCTGCACTCATCATCGCTCTAGACGTGTTCTCACGGTGGCACCGCGACGACCTCCTAGTGGTCACACCTCGCCGACTACAGTGACAAGCAAGATGAGTCTGGCTCACGTGCAAGTGGGATGAAGAGGCCCGGGATGCGACGAGGATGTCTGCACTCATCATCGCTCTAGACGTGTTCTCACGGTGGCACCGCGACGACCTCCTAGTGGTCACACCTCGCCGACTACAGTGACAAGCAAGATGAGTCTGGCTCACGTGCAAGTGGGATGAAGAGGCCCGGGATGCGACGAGGATGTCTGCACTCATCATCGCTCTAGACGTGTTCTCACGGTGGCACCGCGACGACCTCCTAGTGGTCACACCTCGCCGACTACAGTGACAAGCAAGATGAGTCTGGCTCACGTGCAAGTGGGATGAAGAGGCCCGGGATGCGACGAGGATGTCTGCACTCATCATCGCTCTAGACGTGTTCTCACGGTGGCACCGCGACGACCTCCTAGTGGTCACACCTCGCCGACTACAGTGACAAGCAAGATGAGTCTGGCTCACGTGCAAGTGGGATGAAGAGGCCCGGGATGCGACGAGGATGTCTGCACTCATCATCGCTCTAGACGTGTTCTCACGGTGGCACCGCGACGACTTCCTAGTGGTCACACCTCGCCGACTACAGTGACAAGCAAGATGAGTCTGGCTCACGTGCAAGTGGGATGAAGAGGCCCGGGATGCGACGAGGATGTCTGCACTCATCATCGCTCTAGACGTGTTCTCACGGTGGCACCGCGACGACCTCCTAGTGGTCACACCTCGCCGACTACAGTGACAAGCAAGATGAGTCTGGCTCACGTGCAAGTGGGATGAAGAGGCCCGGGATGCGACGAGGATGTCTGCACTCATCATCGCTCTAGACGTGTTCTCACGGTGGCACCGCGACGACCTCCTAGTGGTCACACCTCGCCGACTACAGTGACAAGCAAGATGAGTCTGGCTCACGTGCAAGTGGGATGAAGAGGCCCGGGATGCGACGAGGATGTCTGCACTCATCATCGCTCTAGACGTGTTCTCACGGTGGCACCGCGACGACCTCCTAGTGGTCACACCTCGCCGACTACAGTGACAAGCAAGATGAGTCTGGCTCACGTGCAAGTGGGATGAAGAGGCCCGGGATGCGACGAGGATGTCTGCACTCATCATCGCTCTAGACGTGTTCTCACGGTGGCACCGCGACGACCTCCTAGTGGTCACACCTCGCCGACTACAGTGACAAGCAAGATGAGTCTGGCTCACGTGCAAGTGGGATGAAGAGGCCCGGGATGCGACGAGGATGTCTGCACTCATCATCGCTCTAGACGTGTTCTCACGGTGGCACCGCGACGACCTCCTAGTGGTCACACCTCGCCGACTACAGTGACAAGCAAGATGAGTCTGGCTCACGTGCAAGTGGGATGAAGAGGCCCTGGATGCGACGAGGATGTCTGCACTCATCATCGCTCTAGACGTGTTCTCACGGTGGCACCGCGACGACCTCCACGTGGTCACACCTCGCCGACTACAGTGACAAGCAAGATGAGTCTGGCTCACGTGCAAGTGGGATGAAGAGGCCCGGGATGCGACGAGGATGTCTGCACTCATCATCGCTCTCGACGTGTTCTCACGGTGGCACCGCGACGACCTCCTAGTGGTCACACCTCGCCGACTACAGTGACAAGCAAGATGAGTCTGGCTCACGTGCAAGTGGGATGAAGAGGCCCGGGATGCGACGAGGATGTCTGCACTCATCATCGCTCTAGACGTGTTCTCACGGTGGCACCGCGACGACCTCCTAGTGGTCACACCTCGCCGACTACAGTGACAAGCAAGATGAGTCTGGCTCACGTGCAAGTGGGATGAAGAGGCCCGGGATGCGACGAGGATGTCTGCACTCATCATCGCTCTCGACGTGTTCTCACGGTGGCACCGCGACGACCTCCTAGTGGTCACACCTCGCCGACTACAGTGACAAGCAAGATGAGTCTGGCTCACGTGCAAGTGGGATGAAGAGGCCCGGGAAGAAATATAAAATGAGTATCACGATGTGTTTAGAAGATGTTAAAGGTAAGGAAGGACGATTGGAAGGATGTGGCCACTTGGCCTATGAATCCTTCCCAACATCTCGGCTGAGGGTGGCTGCGGGGATTGAACCCGGGATCTGCAGGTCCAGAGCTTTACCCTGCGGAGTCAACTTGTCCCAATATTTCATAAATATCGTTGAATTACAGTTATACTAGGAAAACGCTATGTGTAACGTGTTGATGAGCGAGCACTGACACGCGCAACATCGCCAATCGAGCACAATCCATTCAATCAAAGATAACTAGCTATCATTACTGATTTTCATCCCAACTTTCCATAAACGTTCTCGAAAAATTGCATAATAGATCAATGCAAGTAGGTACGATGAATTTGATAGGTATACTTCTCCGTCAATCTCTGTGAACAGATATTCAAACACCTAAAATAGCAATAAGTCTGTAAATTCTTGACCGATTTGGGCTGGAAATTTTTAAAATATGAGATTCTACATGTGCTATCTAGTCGAACGTTGCTTCTAACATAGCTGTGAAACTAGATTCATATTTAAAAAAATATATATATTATAATACCTATGTATACATACATAAATATACATCCCTTATGAATTGCAATATAATCCACACAATCAACAAGAATATGTTTCTCATTGAAACTGAGAATAGCATAAAACAATCGAGATTTTCGAAGATCTTCTAACAATTGTGTATGTAAAATAAGCTAATAAAACAATAATCCGATAAGCCGCAAACTTTTTACTTCACCTATAGCAGCAAAAACAGTACTTGTATCAAAAGAATTCAGACTACATAAGACTGGAATAAAATGACCCTATACAATTACACCTCTCATAAGAAGAGTGGGTACGTAAAGATTGGAATGCGTCTTCATACATCAGGAGACACATATGCCTGCACGGTTCAACAAATACCAAACTAATTTCAAGAAGAATGTCATGTCAGTGCCTTCATTAGAGGCGTTCCAAACCATCCGTATAGGCCAACTTACTATAAGTTTCAAATAGAATCTTTTGGAAATTTTCGCAGGTTTTTTTCTAGTTGGGTTGGTTACCTGCTTCATTTTCATTGATATATGAGACTGCTATCTTTATACTCAATGCTATGGGAGCAGGCTGCCAACCCAAAGAGAAAAATAATCGAAAGTATAATTGTGATAGTCAATACTCTGCTAAATTTTAAATCGTTGTTTAGGACTGAATTGCCATGGCAACAACCAATGGCATTCTTTGAATGACCGTTTAATCCTATACCTACTGGTTTTAACAGAAGATTGAAAAACCGGCCCTAAATGTTGACATTATACAGTCAATTAGAACACCTCGGTATTTACTGAACTCAGTGTATATTTTTATTGCCAATTTCTACATCTATTTATGTTAATAACAACTTAATTCATTACTTTACTACCTATTAAATATTCTGCTGTCAGCTTTTACTGGCTTTTGTACAATATTTTATTTTATTATATTTAAGTGCCTGCCGGAGAGAATAAGTTGTAACTGTAAAATCCTACACGTAGATAAATGATTAAGACAGGGAAGTTGTAAAGTCTCTGGTGGCATTGCATAGGACAGTTGCATACTGCAAAGTCCTAATTTATGAACTGAGAAAAATCAAATTGAAGATTATGAATTAAAACAGTTTTACAGTTTTTATCATTATTATAAAAGTATGAACAATAAGAGTTTTATCATACAAATCTAAACGAGGGAGAAAACAGATTTTTTTTGTTTTGACTTCAGCAAAACATCTTTTCTTAAGTATACTAAAAATTATTTTATTACTTAAATCGAGTGAATTCACATTGTATTTGTACCTACGACTGCGATGTAATTTTAAATATGTCTGGGAATTTCCTCTTCATTTTAAATTACCTGAGTACCAAATTCTTGGCTCAGGCAGTAACACGTTAGGACCCGAGGTCCCGAGTTCGCTTCCCGCGGCCGTCTTTTGGTTTCCCTCAGTCAACAGGCAAATGCTGCGTGGTTACCCTTAATAGGCAACGACCGCCTCCTTCCTACCATCCGTTCATCATCTAACAATCATCATCACATTCATTTGTCGACTAGTTAGTGCGACATTAACTTTTATAAAATATTTGTAGGTATCAGAGGTAGCAGCCTGATGTCAATTTCAATTCATTCTTGAGAAAAGCAGGCATAATTTTGTCTTCATCCAAACTCGTCATGTTGAAAGAGAATACGTCAACATAATCGTTAGTTGACTTCAGTCAAATGGCAAATTGATAGCAAAACTATGCAACGCAAATCGAGACAATTTACATCGGGCCTTCGACCTCTGAGGAGAGATTGCCTGAAACATGTAATGAACATCCCGGAAACACTGACCGAGGCACGGAGCAATCCCGTCTTATTACTCGCTCCTGGCGCATCTCTCATTAGCCAGCAGAGATGAAGATGGATGCTGTGACCCGGCGCACTGTCATCAAGATCACCGCACAAACAAGTTCCCATGTATTCCAGGAATCGAGGCGGATTACATCAACTGATTTCACAGTGAAGAAGGAAGAAAAAAACAAGCCGACTTGAAACACGACAAGGCGCTAGAGAATTCTAGGATTTTCTCGATAAAAAAGAACTTAGTTTCTATCTATAGGAAATGTTGCACGGCAGCGCCCGGCTTTCAATGAGTGTTAAATGCTTGTGGTACAGCTCTTGAAGAGCTATTATGTTGTTATTAGTGTCTTATTATTGTTTTATAACTCTAGGAAGATTATAGGTGTGAATTGGTGAGACAGTTAAATTAATTTCCTCCGTCATGCTGAAGTGAACTGTAACGTGTACAAAATATTCTAGCTAAGAAGTTGACAAAAGTCACAGCTTGATTTTGATTGCGCAAAAAAAGTGTTTATTCTAATTTTCATAGCATGTAATTATTTTATTTGATAAAAAAAGGGAGTCCAGTGCCGAAAGAGTCTAATGGTCTACAAATGTTCTTGTTCTATCATCCAAAAGCAATAATTATTAATTATTTTAATTGCTTAATTATTATTTGATATACGTCAAAGTTTTTGCTGTTGACATGTGTATTTGAAACAATTTCGTGAATAAGTTTTAAAATATGTGATAGAAATGAATGCTATATAAACTTGGGAAACGCTTTCTCCAACGCTCTACACTCAACGCTATGTTGGTAAGAGAGCATCTGACATGGCTATTATTATCTGACTGCTTATACTGTACCATAATTCATGTAGCAAAAGTATAATAAAAACCCGTATAATCACAAAAAATACAAAATTCAAACACTTTTACCAGCAGACCTTGGCTTGAAAATGGTAAGACCAAGTCACCTGCTTTTTATAATGAAGGAGTATATCTGATGGGAGATAATCCATTTTTAAATAATATCCATGTAGAGCCCACATAGCAAAACATTGCAGCATATAGCCTACATATTTTTTTGTCAACGGTGAAACTAAATGTACAATAAAATAATAAACGTAGCAAGTTCATAAGGAGTCATAAGAAGTCTGCTCATTAAACAAAGAATTCGCTCATTATCGTTTTAACTTGTTCTGAACTAAATTGATTGCTGATTGGGATTTTCCCCCACTCAATAATAATCATAATTTACGGAATGATTCGCGATGCAGTTTGAGTCTAACACCGACATGATTATCACTGCAAGTTGCGAGTAATTGCGACGGTAATATTACTTGTGAGCGAGTAATGAACAAGAACAGGCGGCGTGACTAGAAGTCTTGTCTGCCAGCCTCCCACACCGCTTGCTCACCTCACTTGCTCCCTTTTCAATCGCCGACTCACCTCACCCCCTCTCGGGGTGAAGCCCCTTTCCCAATAAACCACCAAGAAGCGATTTTTCACAACACCAAGTTGTAAATGAACGACGTCTATAATTTAATTCTAATACTCATTTACATTGCAGCTTGCATCTTGTCGCTATAAACTAACCTGATCATAAACCTTTGTTGTAAATGACTAGTAACTTTATTTGCGATAAGACGCCCAAACCTTCCGGTTTTTTAATTCATTGTGATGATAATTCTTCTTATGTAATATCAGTTGTAATTTACTTTTGATAAGCGTTCATTCAAAATCATAAAAGATAAATGCGTGTTTATTCAAAAGTTCGTACTGAAATGTCGTTCTCTCAATGCGAATGACAATTTAAATTCCCTTCTTCGTTTCGATCTCCGTCGAAAGTTTTTAAATTTTAAAGAGCCGCCAATGTCACTTACCTCTCCCATAGCCTTGCGTATGTTTCGCGAAACTATTGACAACGGCATCCACCGCCTCCTTGAGCACCTGCTTCGCCCGCGCGTCTGGCAGCGTCGTGATGTTCGCGTGACGTAACGACGCCGGCGCCTTCGCGTGCATCGTGTGCGTGCTTTTAGACGTCGAGTTGGGTTGGCAAGACGCGACGCGAGTTGATACGAGGTGGTCACGACAGCAAGTAGATGAACACTGAACACTGAAATGAAAGACACCCACCGAACATCGGACAACCGGCTGGGTAGAGGTATTACCCCCTCTGCCCCCCTCTCGCCGCGTACCGCGCGCGCAGGCAAGCCCATGAGAGGCCGCAGCCGCAGCCGGACTGCGCAGACATAACTGCATCTGCAAGAGCAGCGCAGTCACTGATCTCGTCTCATCATCACGGTCTTCTGGACCATGAGGCGTGGACGGAATCCTGAAGGAGATCTTCGGCAACTTTTTCAGAAGAGATCGTTCAATGGCTTTGATTTTAAAATGTTGAGAAGAGAGATTTGGATTCGAAGGCTGTCAGCGTGGTTGTAGTACGAGCTTCGTAGGATAAAAATGATTATCACACTTTTAACATACTTCGTATCGTCAAAGGAGTATTAATTTTAATGAAGTATCCATCTCGGTTGAACATCTTTATTACTGTTTATTATGTATTGTTTGACTGGAGTTTAAATATGTGTATGTTTATTATTTTCAACGGAGTCAAAGCCTCACAAAAGTGCAATATAATAAACTTACAGTTTAAAACCACACAAATGCAAACACAACAAACAGAACAGAAAGCATGTTAAAATAAACTCTTGTCAATGATGTTTTAAAATCATTAAAAGAATTAAAATAATTCAAAGGTTTGGGAAATTGCGTCATGTTTTATAAAAAATTATTTATTTTTCTCAACAGTTTCAATTTTAATTTTAAATCTTCTCCAGGAGGCCAAGTCTTGAAACTTACGCTTTCAGGACGCAAACGCTCTCGGACGTCAACAAGTCCCACTTACTGTAAGAATGACCCAGAAAAAACACTCCGTGTAAAAATACCAGCCAAGTCTCTTTAACTATAAAAAAAAATAGACGAAATCTAAAAATTCAGCACTGAATAGGAGTGATATCAAAAAAGGAGCTAAGTCAACGAATTTTCCAAATTTTAATCGTACCATTGAAATAAAAATATCAACCCCCGAGAAATACTTAAAAAAAGGACTTGGCGCATCGTTTTTTTAAAGACACTTTTCTATCCTAAAAGTATAGGAAGAACTCTACAAGTATATTTTCCTGAGTATATCACATTCATTATCGGCGAATCATACTACGTTTTAATATAACTAGTACTCTTACCTACTGGCAGTTTTGGTATTTTGTCAATATTCAGAGGAAATAAACGGATAAACGAATAACGAATAAACGGAAGCGGCCTAGTCTATTCGTTATTGCCACTATTTCTAGGGTCATATTAATCAATCATACTTCTCAATATCGTGACTGAGGGAAATAGCGAAAGCGCTCATTACAAGAAGGCCGTCAATGAGATTTGTATAAGTGACTAGTGCACTGAGCCATGCTGCTCAAATAATTACTGACTAGATTTTTATCTAAAGTAATACGTTATGTAATTTATGAATTTTTTTGGTATAAAATGTTAATTAATAGCAATTAATTACACGGCGAGAAGGTTCAAAGTATAATGCTGTAGTAGGTATGTTGATGTACCCACAAAACTATAGGTACCTACCAATCACAAACACAACTGTTCTGTATTTATTGCTTGTAAGACAATGCTATGTTTCTTTGCGTACTTATATTTAAATTTAAAATATTTTACAGAATGTTCAATATTTAATTTGAAAGTTTTGTCCCAATTTTTCTAGGCATTTCTGAACTACGTAGTATGTGAGTGGCATAAGCTTAAGAATAAAAAAATGTCTTTAAAAAAACGATGCGCCAAGTCCTTTTTTTAAGTATTTCTCGGGGGTTGATATTTTTATTTCAATGGTACGATTAAAATTTGGAAAATTCGTTGACTTGGCTCCTTTTTTGATATCACTCCTTTTCAGTGCTGAATTTTTAGATTTCGTCTATTTTTTTTTATAGTTAAAGAGACTTGGCTGGTATTTTTACACGGAGTGTTTTTTCTGGGATATCACTTCTTTTGTTAGTTTATTCATACAGCTTGTAGCACATGTCCGAGCAGGGACTAATTTCTTTAAAAAAATACGCCTCAACCGATTTGGTTACTATGAAAAGTTGCGTTTGGTATAAGATGAAAATGATTATCCAAGAAGAATAGCTTAAGTTTCGTTATAATCGATCCAGCCGTTTTCGA
Source organism: Leuctra nigra (assembly GCA_934045905.1). NCBI lineage: Eukaryota > Metazoa > Arthropoda > Insecta > Plecoptera > Leuctridae > Leuctra > Leuctra nigra. The sequence continues at coordinate 14,141,818 of OW203762.1, forward strand.
TACATGACGTCACTTCCGGTTTTGAAATAGCGGCCGAATTCCGGTATAGGTAATAAGAAAACAATCTAGTTTTATCTAGTTGATACCTTCATGAACGACCATCTGAATTCCTAATCCCTATATTTCCGTAAAATCGGTCATGCCGTTTGTAATATATGACGTCACTTCCGGTTTCATTTAGTGGTTCCTGCCGCCATTTCCGGTACCATTAATTTATTTATTCATTTTTCACAATTGATTTTTCAAATAAATAGCAGAATGAATACGCAGGAGCTAGTTCAGTTGCAATCGGTACAGGCGTTTTAGATATATGACGTCACTTCCGGTTTCAGGAATGGCGGCCGAGAACACTGCTACCTTGAATATATAAATTGTATTGTCTATGTTACAATGTAAGTTAATTATGTACGTATTTTAAGTATAATTTGTTGAAATAAGTTAAATATTGCGTATTTATGACGTCACTTCCGGTTTAGAAAATAAGAAAATAATATTTTTTTTATTGATACTTCATATAGATGACCATCTAAATCGAATGGCGCTAATTTCGTTCTAATCGGTCCAGACGTTTTTGAGTTATGACGTCACTTCCGGTTTCAAAATGGCGGCTTCCGGTTGGTTTTATAAAAAGGCACCTCAAACGCCAAAAGTGCACATGTGGTAAAAATTTCAGGTCGATCGGTTCAGCCGTTTAGGCTGTGGCGGTGATAGCGACGTTTCTTGATATCATCAGAATCATCATCATCTTCAGAATCAGAAAGTGGTGTAATTTCACTGTTTTCTCGGTCCTCTAGCGCGCAAATGGCATAACCTATTGTTCCCAAATTTGGTATATGTAGTGGGGTGGGCCATAGCTCGAAATTAAGATATTTCGCAACAATGTGAGATTTACCAATTTTGAGATCCAGTAGGCCGAAAATGCCATGTTGTTGCTTACAGTAAAAGTGTTTGGTCTGCTCCTCAGTTTATTAGGCATTTACGGTATGTTGAGTGACTGTGAGTGTATAGTACGACTTGGCTGGGTGGAGCGACCGCTCCACTAGATCGTCATTGAAACATAAAGTCAAGCCAATTATTTGATTGTCATCCAGCAATCTATTGGAGACAATTTATTAAAATTATAATTGTTATTACAGATATTATACAGTCATAAAACCTTATTCAAAATTAAGCTAAACAGTTGACAGTAGATTTCAAGGTCATCATTCTTACAGTAAATGGGACTTTATGACGTCCGAGAGCGTTTGCGTCCTGAAGGCGTAAGTTTCAAGACTTGGCCTCCAGGACAAAAAATTATCAAATTTCCATCAAAAAGAAAAACAGTTATCACACAACTGTGAATTGTTTTAATAATAATAGTCATGAACCATTAAACTCACTAAGGTTCAGTTTTTCAATACTTTGCTAAAACCAGTAATTAAGTTATAACACAGTCATTCTAGGAATCATTGGTGGTTACCTTGACAATAAAGTCCTAATCAACCATTTAAAAGTTAGCATATAGTATTGAAAGACTGGCCCTAAAATAATTATTATAAATGTCTCTCACAGCTCGGGATTGTTAATTTCTTGTGTTTTTAATAATAATATTTACATCTTTTTGAGCGAGCGAAGCGAGCGTCTCCTTTTGACTCTTTTGACACGAACATCTTTTTCTCTGTTGACAACCTTTGACAACCTTCTCGACAACCTTCTTTAACCTTCTTTTTTGACAACCTCCTCTGTTTGCTGACTCCAATTTTTTTTGAAATTCATTGATTGGTTAAAATTTAAATAAACATCTCCTGATGGGCTGAAAAATGAAAATGGTCTTCGACAAATGTGATCAACCTTATATTTTGCATGGTCATTAAGACCAACATTGTCTCTTATTTTACAAATTTTCAGCCAAATCGTCTTATTTGTTAAAATTTAAAAAAATATTTCATGTGCTTTTTGAAATTTAAACCGGAACCGTTTGACCGATCAACTTAAAAATTTGCATGGTCATCGGGTCCAACATTATCTGTATTTTTGAAAATTTTAAGATTAAACTGTGTTTAAATTTAACAGTTATTGACAGTTTACGGATATTTTGCGTGTTGGCTGTCATATTTCTCGAATTTCACATTTCACGGCATCTTCGGATCTTCACTTCAAGGTTGTTAGAGCAGAAGCTTTCAAACGTATATTAATATAAAACTGATATGACCGTTTAAATATTTTTTTGAACGAGATCCTGTGATTTTTGTAAATTAACAAGGAATCGTTCAATCATAAAGGTTCAATCGATCAACTTAAAACTTTGTGTGGTTATTGGGACCAATATTTTAGGAATTGTTGGAGATTTTCATACAAGTCTGTGACGAAATTCAAGAATTATTGGCTTTTAAGGACATTTTTGATAAACAGAATTTCGGTTCGAGGTATTGCGCGTATCAGTGCTCGCTCTTCAACGCGTTACTCAGAGCGTTTTCCTAGTTATGATCTTTTAGGTTGTTTAGTACATAAACTTTCGCATTATATCGGGAGCGAAGCTATAGATTTCTATCAAGCACCGTGGAGTTATAACACTCACCAATCAATCATCCACATAATTTACTAGCAAATAAATAGATTGGTGTTATTCAATTTCAATCAGATGCAAAAGTGCTACTTATACGAACTTTTCCCTTACACTATGCATTTAGATTCAAAATCTTTGCAGTTCGAGTAAATGTCCCTAATCCTATAGTGGTTATACCTACTAGTAGATCTCGTATCTTAGTTCCCATCGTATTATTGACAATAAACACAATTTTCACGATAAAATGACACCGTTTGCCACCATCATCATTAATCATATTTTTTGTTGATCATTACGTATGATATCATCATAGAGTAAAGGAGCTTTCTTATGCTAAATCCTGTGCCATTTTTCTTTCATAATTATGATTGAAGAAGATTTTAATGATTATTTGTAGATAATTACGAAAAATGAATAATGATTGTCGGTGGGAAGGAGGCGGTTATGTTCTATTAGTAATGAACCATCCCAGTATTTTACTCTTGGCTGAGGAAAACCACAAATATCAATCGAGTCGAGGGACTTACACCGGGATTCAAACCTGGGACATCCGGAGTGCAAGTTCAGCAATAAATCTTTGCAACGATCACAACAGTGTATAGAGATCCCTCTGTAAACAATCACTGTAATGGCAGTAAATTCACGCTACAACCACTGAACATCCTGATTGAAATTGCGCAGTGTTTATAAGATTGTTAAGGTAATTGATCATGATCAGATATCGACCCTGAGACCTTCAAACTACAGACACTAACGTCAAGTGGTATTTATAGAAAATGTTCCAGTTCAATGCATCCTTGTAAATTGTATGAGGTTTAACGTCGCACTGTACTGCAACATTGATGGCGAGAGCGATATGAGGATGATTTGATTTGAAGATGAAGAAGTAATCTCCAAGAGGATCGTTGAGAATGGTGGTAACCATCATGATGTACTGATGGATATAATCCTGCTGCATAAGAAACCTGGGGCAGGAAGGGTCTATCTCGAAACATTTATCACGTTATAGCTCCACGTTATGATATCATATCTCTCACCATGTATTATGATTTTTCGTAATATCATGACTTCTGACGTTATACTGTATCGAGAATATACACCCTGGGAACGAATTTTTAAATATATTCATAGTTTGCACGAACTTCTTTTGTTTTAGCATAAAACTATATCTTCTCTATGGCAGCCATTAGCAACGTGCGACACGTTTGACAGTTCAGATTCAAGTTATAAAAATGGTTATTTGATGCATTTTTGTAATTAAGAAAGATTACTGATTACTGAGTGATTACTGTTTTCAATGGATGTTAAAGATGTTTTCTGGAGCCAACAATTAATTGCAGGTCAACCAAAAACCAGAGATGACAAATATTCTGAATCGTGCCAACAAGATGTCTGAACAATGAATGATGTCAAATGCAAGCTATGAATGACAAATATACAATTTATTTGCTCAAATATAATTTGACCCTCTGCCACGTGGTAATGTCACTTGAGAGCGTTGCTAACGGAGATCCGAGGAGATTTCAACGCACGGGCAGGAAAGCAACTTCGTCGTTTTCAATCGCTTCAATCTCGGAGGTAGAAGGTCCAATGTACATTTTCTCGATTTACATCACGTAATCAAACTCTATCATTTGCAATTTGACTGACGTCAACAAATACAGCTATTCTCTTTGACTTGGGAAAACGCTCTATGTAACGCGTTGATAACTGATAAGCGAACCTTCGTGTTGCATGCGAATTGATTGATATGCGTTTGCAAGTTTCTCATTCTGCTCTACTGACTTTGGAAAGAGCCGAAACGAAGGAGTCAAAGAAGCATAACAAAATATCTGAAATTTCCTTCAAGAAATTTGACAAATATTTCCTAATTAACACGCATAAAATGTCCGTAAAATCATCAGTCATTATCTTTTGCAGATAACGACAGATTAGTCTGAAATTGTCAAAAATATCTAATATGTTAGTGCCAATGACCATGTAAAGTTGTAAGCTGATGGTCAAATGGTCATGCGATTCCATTTTAATATTTTATAACAATCAAATGATCGCGTTCAAAAACATATTGCATAATGCCATTAGCGATCGGTTGAAGGGTTTGGCCTGGGCATTGCCAACAAAAAGCACACAAAAAGCACAAAAAAAAATCAACAAACAGAGAAAGTGCCATAAGAGTAGTCCGAATTACTGGAGTTCGAGCCCAGTTTAACAACGAACCTCACTCATCATGTAGCTTTCTGATAAAAGAAAAACCCCAATCCATCTCTAAGAATATTCATACTTTTGGAGGGAGGAACGTAGAGCAATAGTTCGCGCTGTGACTGCTGTGTCATATTGTCCTGGTGCCTGACCGAAGTGCAACAAAGGTGTGATCCAGTGCATAGACGTCAGTGCTGGCCTGCACTGCAGCGACCTCTATGCACCACTTGCAACACTACTAACTGTGGCCAAAGTGCATTCGTATCGCCCACGAAACATAGCTGTCACTGAGGCGGCGGCTAACACTTGCAAACACACAAATCAAGCTAGAATAAAATATATGAAACTGAAATTATGAAATTATATATATATATATATATATAAAATTGTAACTTTTCTAATTTCTTGTTATTATGTTAGAGCCCGACAAACGCTCCTCTAACAGGAATTGGGAGAATGCTTGCGATAACGCTGTCGTGTACATACAAAATACTAGAAACTTTCTGGGTAACGCATTGATGAGCGAGCCCTCGGAAAGTTGCTTCATTATTAGACCTTGGGAATAGAGGAATTTAACATGCGTCATAATAAAAATAAATTATTATTTTTTAATTTATTTAAATAAATTGTACAAATATTTTAAAACAATCATAAAATGTAAGTAAAATTACAATAACTCTTGAAGTTCTAAACACAATCTGTATGAAAATTGACAAAAAAATGTTGGTCCAAACGACCATGAAAAACTTGAAGTTGATCGTTCAAAGAGTTCCATTTAATTTTTCGGCCATTCACAGGATCTTATTCGAAAACTATTCACGTAACAATTCCGGTCCTACGTAATATACGTGTATGCAACATTTCAGATCGATTGGACCTGGACTGCAGGCAAAAACGCAAATAATTGTACATTGAAACTTATTTATAAGTATTGCATTTTCACAAATTCAAAACTGTAACAGATTTGCTCAGACCAGTTTCATGGCAAATAAAACTTCTTATAAAACCAAAAGAATAAGATCACCAAAAATGATATCTAAATGACCATCATGAACATCATCGACCACGAATGATGATGTGACCATAATGATGTCGACGGCTCCAGAGTTCCTGAAACTCAATGAAAGAAACATTCTTTGTTTTTCACATTATTTCTTAACGACAATTCCTACAAAGTGTTCGTGATATTTATTTGTTCTTCGGTCTGCGTCGGCGCAGTGTATTTGATGTTCTCTTTCTCGTCTTCCCGCGAGCTTTCGACGCGCGCGCTTGCGCATAACCAGCTCGTAATTACCGACTCAGCCATCGCGGCTGCACACAGACCGGGGTTCGATTCCCGGCTGCAGAGGATCACGTGAGCAATACTCAGGCAATTACTGTAAAATGGTTTCGTATTGGTATAAATCAATTGGCTAACGTGACCGCTTTCCCGATTAAGAGACTGCGCCAGTCTCGTCGAAGAAATAGGCGAAGAATGAGTTGTATTGACTCTTTATAGTCTTTGTATTCAATTTTTTTTAAATTGAACTTTTAAAAGCTACGAATGGATTATTTTGAACGGTCGTAGATATTTTGGATGAAACTGACGAATATCAATGTCAAAACAGCGCCGCCTTGTTGGTTGAAGTGGCTGAAGCTACGATCGTATGTTGAAAGTATCTTGATGTTGAGCGGTCTTCTCCCAGAATGCACCACCATGGAATCTGAGGACCTATAAACATCACTAACAGATGTTTTTACTTTTTTAAATGCATATCAAAATCTGAAAAACGCTCATAATAACGCTATACGAGTAAAATGCGGCAGTTATGAACAAAGAGTAATTAATAATCTATATCTTTGTACAGCTTCACATTTAGTCTATCTTCAATGAATGGTCATAGTGGTTATAAATCGAATATTATATAATGGCGATTTAAAAGAATAAAGAATGTTTCAAAGAATTAGGACGTATAGTATCGCTTTCGTTTTTATATCTCAATTTAATTCACAATTATATTGCGATTACTTTAATGATTGGTTTTATGCTATTGTATTCAATTCATTCCTGTTTCCATTACAATTGAAATCCCAAAAGCATCAGGGACGCCAGGACTCGTAAAAACAGGCATGGCCATGGCTGACATTTCCTCCTGATCGTTCTCCTTTACGACATTGCGCTCCCCAAATTTTACTCGCACGGTAACTCCAATACAATTGGTAACAAAGGTTACAATACAAAGAAAGGTAACTCCAATGATTATCTATGTTGCACATTTAGGCACTCCAAACAAGTCTTATATTTTCCTGACATCATCAAGATTTTGGTTTAACTCAAAGCACTGAGCGCATATCATTGGAATTTTGTATTTTCATGAAGAAATGGATAATGCATAAAATTTTTGACGATATTACTAATTATATTGCGTACCAATCAGTAGAAATTTTTTATAATATTAAATTTCAAAGATACGAGTTTAACTAAGATACGAGAATCTCGCAATGAGTTTATGAGAAATAATTTCGTGGTGAAAACGAAAACTTATTTTTTAGAAGCGTTGTCATATTTATTTGGGTTTCGGCTATTTTATCACAATAACACAAGGGCGTATCTATAGAATGAAATTTCGAGGAGGGAGGGGGGGGGGGGGCGACATTATTAGTATTTTGAAAAATGACAGTGGGGTTTGTCCAGATGCTATTTTAAATAAATGTGCTTATTTCTTAGATGAATAAAATGTAATTTTCGGATGTTTCGAACTTTATAAAAATGTTTGTATATTTGATACTTTTACATCTCTTCTCTCTATTCAAATAATAATGCAATCACTAATCAGCCACAAAATATAATATAAAAATATTCTAAGTTTATGAAAGTGTACAATATTTCATGGATGGAATTATCAAAATAAAGGAGGTGCCTGAGTTTTTGCTGTGATTTAATTTCCCTTATGTGTTCCTTACTCATCCTTGATCATCTCCCAATCTTCTTCATAAAGGTGATCGATCCACTTGCACACTCAGGCGCGTAGGAACTGCTCTCATCATGAGGCATTCCCAAGGCATTCCCCCCAACCCCCACCCCCTTCCTAAGCGCCTGAGCACACTATGATGCTTGCTTGCACTAAGCCTATAGCTGTCATGAAAAAATCTCAAATCAAAATTTTCTCGGAAATTTTGTCTTTTAAATCCATTTGAGTATTTTAAAGTATGTTGCTAAATATAATAGGAAAGTCTCGTCTTATATAATATAAATTGCAGAAAAAGCAAGATGTGCCTGATCTCAGAGATGCAATTGTTTTTGTTGTTTGAATAATAATTTTCAAGATTTGATTTAGAAAGATTGATTGTTGACGTATTCTGAATCTGGGTATTGACATGGCTGGAGAGTTACGTCACATACCCCCCCCCCCCCCCCCCCCCCCCACACACACACACACACACACAATGGAGTCGCATGAAATTTATATTTTATTTTCATAAATGATTTTTTTCGGGGGATTAGTTTGTTTGTCATTATTACTTTTATTTCAAGAGACTTAAATTTGGTACAGTATATATTTCATTTATTTGGTAAATATAGATTGATAAAGAACATACTTTTTATTCATTTTTATTGTGCGGCCACTGTCATAAATTATCTCGATGGTGAGCGGAATGATTCTTGTGGCTACTACTTTATCGACGTAAAATAGTTCTCTCCTTTTCGTGAGAGCGCAGCACATGACAGAGACAGTGTTTAGTTCAGCTGTTTGTTGCGAGAAGGGGGATGGGTCAACTCCTTCAATAAAGTCAAACGACAGTTCGTTCGAATCCGTTCCAACGCGAAATGGAACGGGTGTTCAACATCTAAATTTTCAGTATATTTACAACTCTTTGTACAAAATTGCAAGTGTTTACGAATATAATACAACAATACTTATCGTTTCAATTTTCTTCATGTCTCGATTATTACATAAGATAGAATAGGCCGTGGGCATTTGTTGTCCGTCAGCCCTCTTGCTACAATGGGGGAGGATGATTCCAAAGACTGTGTTCGCGTTGGTTTGCGGTAAGTTTATACTTATTTCGCTACACTAACTATTATTTTATAATTTGTTTTGATTTTGTGCAATACGGCTGTAATATATTTGTGACAGATAGTATCGTTATTTACTTATCACCTCGAAGGCCAGCCAGTTTACCTACGGATGACCTCATAAGGCGATCTTGAGTAGGTGAAATCTTGTCATTAGAATCTGCGGAGGCCGGGTAAACAAGTGTAGATGGAGGTCCCATAAACCCATTGCAGCATCTATAATATTAATATTTACAATGCACGTATTGACCATCTGATATAACTTGTTCTTTTTGCTTGTTTTGTGTCATATTTAGCGTCGATACGAGAAGAGGGTCGACCTCTTCAACAATAAATTGATTTAGTAATAAACAGTAACAATGTTTTTAATTATTTTTCGGTACGGTATTGAAGACGAAGTCCTAAATACATTCGCCTCCATGGCATTCATTATTGCCCACCTTGACATTACACGGTCTTCAAGTTCATTCAACCAACCATTTCGCTAGCATTTGCGTTCTTTGCAACGGTTTGCGTTACATAATGACAGTGAAAAAAAGCAAAGTACTACAGTACTCTACTGGGTAGTCTACTTGTAGCTAACTGTATTTTTTATTATAATAATTTTTTATTACATTGTCGAGCCCACTACTTTCCTTGCATTCTTGGGAATAGGTTGATTTCAACAATGATAAAGAGACAATTCAATAAAACCCATGGATGCATTTTACGTTCCTTTACTCCTTGACTACAATTGTTTTGGTTTAAAGCCATACTAAACACCACTAATGTTAACTATTTTGAGTTCTCATAACCTCTTGACTACTACCCCCTGAGCGTTCTAATTTCAGAACCCTTTAAAAAATGTTGCTAGCCTGACAATGTTCTTTATTATCTTGTCCTGAACTTATGGTTCCTTTTTATTTGAAGGAACTGAATTATCTGAAGAAGCGGAACTGACTGTTTTATCCATTCGATTGGATAAAACCATTGACATCGCTCCATGATAAAACTGTTCAGTTTCCTGTCAAGAGAGTAGATAGCCTACTAAGATCTCGGATCTGATATTCGGGATTGTATTTCGAGTCCGTGAAACCGGAACGAAGTGAAATTATTATGCGGAAAGTGAGTTGTATTTTTATTGTTGTAAGAAACTGTTGCTAGCGACTGTCTTGATTTGAATTGTCGGAATGATATGAGTCACGTGATATTGTGATCAATAACCTCTCTTATGGATCGCCGGCATCATGCAGTTAACATGCGAGAATCCAGATCTACACACACGCACACTGAGTCAATACATGGAGGGATGCGAAGCTAACATCATCCCATCATGTCAGATGCATGTCAAACTATGTGGGGTTGACAGTAGTGATGTAATATTCCCGGGAATATTCCCCAAACCGGGAATTTATTGGGAATTTACTACAGGGATGAGTAAACATTAAGAGAAAACATTATTAAAGCATGTTTATGTTTTGAGATGTCATGAGACAGGGGTCAGCAACCTGCGGCTCCTTGGTGGGTTTTGAATGGCTCTTTATAATTTAAATAAAGATCTGGAATCGAAATATTTGAAAATTCGAAAAAACGCCCTGCCGGGCAACATCAAGAGGGAGGGGGGAGGGGGGCTTTGTCAAAATAGCAGAATAAACTAGTAATTTAATTGATTATTTTTGGTGTATTATATTTGATTGCCTGCTGCGGCTCGCATTATTATCTAATTTATAAATTTTTCGGAATTTGGCTCCGTCACCAAAAAAGGTTACTGACCCCTGTCATAAGATAACAAGAAAATTAATGACAAAATAGAGAATACTAAGAGGTAATGACATACCACAAAATAATAACATTATACATTTTAATGTACCTATAATGAAAAAGTAAATTCCCGATTTGGGGAATATTCCCCACATTTGCTCGGGAATATTCCCACGGGAATATTCCCGCTGGGCATCACTAGTTGACAGTGACACTAATGTATTAGAAGTCCGAGAAAGACGGAGAAAATTCCTACTCCTAAAAATCACCAATTGCGCCATATCTTATGGCAGACGCTCATTATTGTGTCCGAGGTTGTATTTGTATAATTCCAAAACAAAAGACGGGATAAAGCCTCATTCTCTACCAACCCCTCAGAACACTCAGGGCTGAGGAAAGTTCTCAGGTCTACCTTTTAGCTTTTCCATTTTAATGCTGTTTGTCAGAACTACGTAGACTAGGTACTGAGCATAATTAAACTTTTGTATCCCATTCAATTCTGTCTGAGAGAGCTAATTTTAATAATTAGTAGGGGACGTCCATTAATTTAGTCCCAGCTTTTAGGCTACTCCCTTGTCATAGGCTCACATTCTTGTCACAAAATCAATTACCCTCCCCCTAAATTACGTCAAAGTCTGTATTGAGACCCCACCCATAAAAAATTGAAACTGTCAACCAGCCTACATGGACTTATTTTAGTAGTCATAATTAATCATAAAAATAAATTATTAAGCGAGCGTCACTAGCGTGCTTAGCACTTTCTCTGTTCTTTTGGTTTCTTAGCAATGCACAGATCCTGTACTGTTCATTGTTCATTACAAATCGATCTGCAATTTTGATCAATATTCATGAATGTCGTGCTGCGATCAGTGATCACATGGTTCTACCTCTAGGTACCTAAGTTTTTGAACGGGATCCTGTGATTGGTTGAAAATTAAAAATTGCAAACCGTTTAACCGATCAACCTACAATTTTGCATGGTCGTTGTTGTACATTACCAAATTCTATCTAGAGGTGTTTTTGGCAACTTTCACACAAATCTGTCAACTATATTTTAGGGTAGTTTTTAATTGTCACATTCAAATAGGGATGGCACCCGGTAAAATTTACCGGTAAATTAAGGTAAATTTACCGGTAAATTTACCAATTATTAATTTACCGGTAAAAAAAATGGTAAATTTTGTTTTTTTGATCCTCTCCAATGTATGAATGGAGATATCAAATTTATTTTAAGTAAAAACTATAAGTAAACATCAGTATGACAACTGACAACATTAGTAGTAAGGCATATTTTACGTTGATTTTTGGTTTTCCTCAATCATTCAGAATGATAACTCCATCCATATACCATTACTTCCAATGTCGGAATCTCCCTTCAGGTTTGCTTGTTTAAGATACAGATTGTAACTTGATCAAATTGGTGGTCGATAATTCCTCTTATGGGAGAATAGCACAGGCAGCATGGCATAGCCTACACTAGATTGGTCTAACTAGGAAAACGCTCAGTGTAACGCGTTATTGAGCGAGCACGGGTACGTGCAAATTCTCGAACCGGAAATGCGTACACAACGCACGGGACGCGCAGCGCTCGAATACGCTATCTGGTGGTAGATTTTTGAACTTGACTTTGGTGGATCAGCATTCACTTCGGGCCGCCTACACGGGCTAACTAAGTGCAACTAAACCGAGATTATTTTAGTATTTCTTCCGGTTATTTGATGATTTGATTTGCTCGCACCTTTCATCCACACAAATGTTTGACATATTATACTATTTATTTAGTTCAAGTAGATTTAAATATAATACATGATAGCGTTATTACCATGTGTTTTACTGATCATATCTTCTAGTTGTAGCTGCCATACATTGCGAGTTTCGGTGAATTTCGCACCTATTTAGGTATTTTGTGAGTATAAAAGTGCTGTACTATACAACTGGAGCTGAAAACTAAATTTATGCGATATACAAAGACGTATAAAAACGATATTTTATTTATTTATTTATTTATTTATTTCGACAAAGGACATTGTAAAATTACATAAATGTACTAGAAACAATGTATATGTCAAGTCAATGTTTACATAAAATAGGTAGGTAGTAAGTATTATACAGAAATACCCGTCATACATTCTACAAATTCAAAATAAAAATAATTTAATAATATGATATAAACAAAGATGTCTGCATTTAAATAATACAAGTACACAATAAAATCATTTTTCAACGTCTGGCTGCTGGTCACACACATGGGTTTTACATGCATTTAAATATTCGTCACTAGAATAAAAACCTCCGCTAACAAGAAATAATTTTAATTTTGATTTGAACATTAACTCACTTTCTAAATTTTTGATACAGTTTGGTAAGTGATTATATAGATTGACTCCTTTATATGATAGATCCTGCTCATACAGGGTTGTTTTATGTTGAAGGCTGCGAAGTTTGTTTTGGTTTCTTACATTATAACGATGTACGTCCACCGGCGTATCAAACAGGTGGACGTGTTTCCTGGTTTGGATTAAAATTTCATAGATATATAAGCTTGGCATTGTTAGTATTTTAAAATCTTTAAATAGTTCTCGGCATGAAAATCGCCTCCACTTTTTATGAATAATGCGTATTGCTGATTTTTGGACCGCAAACACTTTATTAGCATAGTATACTCCCCCCCAGAATGAAATACCGTACCTGATTAGAGGTTCAAAAAATCCAAGATATATAGTTTTCATCATGTGTATATCAAAATTGCTTCTTAATATTCTTAATGCATAACATGCTCTCGTCAGTTTCGGCTTCAGGTTGTTGATATGGTCATGCCAATTTAGATTCTTGTCTATTTGAACGCCTAGGAATCGAGTTGAATTTATAACATTAATATCTACAGAGCCATTTGAAATTTTTGGAACATCCGCATTTATTCTCGTGTTGTGTGCATTCCGAAACGATATTAGTTGAGTTTTTGAGTTATTCAGAGCTAACTTATTTATTTCAAACCATTTATTTACATTTCTTAGAGTCATATTCAAATTTAGTTCTGCTTCCAGAATATCATTTCCCACAGCTACTATTGTAGTGTCATCCGCGAACTTAGTTATTTTGACGTTTGAGTGTTCACTCCCTAAATCGTTAATATAAAGATTGAAAATTAATGGTCCCAGGACCGAACCTTGTGGAATTCCTGATGTTATTGTACCCTTATTGGACTGGAACTTACGCCTTGTGCCATCTTCTGATGCATGTGTAATTTCAACTATCTGGTTTCTATTCTCTAGGTAAGACATAATTAACTTAAATGCAGTGTTTCTTATTCCCATTCGATCTAGCTTTTTTGCAAGCAGATGGTGGTCAAGGCAATCAAAAGCTTTCTGAAGATCACAATACAGCCCAAGTGTGCACTTACTTTTGTCCATGGACTGCAATATGTAAGAAATACTGTCATTAATCGCATCCGTTGTTGACATGTGGGGCCTAAATCCGAATTGGTTATTGGCTAAAATGTTATTTGAATCTATAAATGTTATGAGTCTGTCTTTAATCAGATTTTCATAGATCTTGGAAAATATAGTTAGCAAAGAAATAGGTCGGTGATTGGCCACGTCAGTCCTATCGCCCTTGTTTTTAAATATTGGTTTTACTATAGCTGTCTTGAGATAATTTGGGAAAATACCATCTTTAAAACATTGATTAATCAGTGCTGTCAGTACGTGAGCTATCACATGAATAGTTTGCTTAATTACTCGCACTGTAATTCCATCTATCCCTACAGCATTTGAATTCTTAAGTTTCATTGTAATGTCTATCACTTCTTTACTCGTTGTAGGTGAGAGTTCTATGCAATCTGGTATGAATTCTATATTCTCAATAAGTTCTGATTGCTCCAATTCATTTACATTGTTATTCATGTTTATTTCTTTAGCGACATTTAAATAAAAATTATTGAAAATATTAGCAATCGTCACTGGGTTTTGTATCAGATTCTTATTGATAATAATCTCTAGATTTTCTTTTTTTAGTCCTGGTTTTTAGTGCCAGCTTCTCGTTTAACAATGTCCCAAATCATCTTTGGTTTATTAGCTGCATGTTCTACGGTCTTTTTATTATACAGTATCTTAGCGTCTTTAATGTTTTTGCGGTGCAGTCGTTTCATTGCTTTATATTTATCCATTTTTAGTTTACATTTATAATCTCTTGCTTCATTAAACATAAGCTTTAGGAGGCGACTTTCTGCTCGAATATTTTCTGTTACCCAACCATTGTTATGTAGTCGTTGATTTATTTGTTGCTTCTTTTTTACTAAAGGGAATGCTATGTTATAGTGTTCAAGGTAAATATTCATGAAAAGCTGAAAGTTTTGATTTACACTATTTTCTTCATTGATATTTTCCCACAATTCCATTTGTAGCCTACTTCTAAATAAATCAATATTGCTTTTGTTTATTGGTCTATACCATACTATTGGTGAGGCGACTCTTTTTTGTTTGAAGGATTTGAGAAATGTAAGGATTTCAATCTTCGCAATCTGTTGAGTATGGTCCGAAATACCATTTTCAGTCACGTGAGTTGTTATTATACGCTTGTCTATAGTTGTCAGAATGTTATCAATGACCGATGCCGTAGTATTCGTCACTCGGGTTGGGGCGGTTATCAGTGCTTCAATGTTATATGAATTAATTACAGTGGCAAGGTCATTCAGTTCTTTTGACTCTTTAACAAAATCTATATTAAAGTCCCCGGTGATAATAATATGCTTTTTTTCATTGCTAATAACATCCAGTATTTTCGATAATCCATCAAGAAAAATGTCAAATACTCCTGTCGGGGCTCTGTACAACGTTATAATGATAATATGTTCACAGCCTACATTATTTAATTCGTTTAGTTCCACAATTGAGCACTCAAAATGCTTTTCAGAATACAAATGCTGGAATTCCCCTCTTTTCAGCGCTTTATGGTTATTTCGAACATATATAATCGTCCCCCCTCCCATATGACAAGTTCTAGAATAAGAGTCAATCATACTGTAATTATGCAATTGTATCATATTAGCCTCATCTTCACTTAGCCAGTGCTCTGTGAAGGTAATAATGTCATAATCGCTAGTTTGATCGTCATCATCTTCAAATAAGATTGCAAGCTGATTAATTTTAGCTCTCAGGCTTCGTACATTCTGATGACTAATCTTTAAATACATGTTTTGTGTGTCCGTATCTCTGTTTACTAATTTATCATGACTGAACAGCTTCTCGGTGGACTTTTCAATTGGATTTGATTTTAAAATGTTCTTATTATTATATTGGGCCGGGATAGTCCCAACCTTAATATTTGTTCCCCCTGAAGATATTAATTTTAGTTTTTTGATAACAGATTATCAACCTTCTCCATAATTAATTGTCCCAGCGCTCGACCTCCAGCAAAATTTAGATGCACACCATCACTTGCTGCCTGGTATTTCGAGATTCTAGAATTTGGATCGTAATATTCAGCCCCCATTTCTGAGCACATCCACTGAATACTGTCATTTAACTTATCAATCGTACTACTGAATATATCATCCCGGTACACAATACCTCCAATAACCCATTTTGAGTTTGGGAATTTAGTAGATCCTTCCTGGACGAGATCCCTAATTTCCAGCATTAGGTGCTCTCCCGTCCTCGATTTAGAGACGTTGTTTGTTCCAACGTGGACGACGATGACCTTTGGTTCCTGAAGATCACCTGTAGCCATCATCTGCTTCGAGAGTTCCTTCACCCTGATGCCAGGAAACACTTTTACATCGCATCCCTCGTCCTCACACCATTCTTTAGCACATCTCAACATTGAGTCACCCAGGACTAGCACTTGTTTCTTTTCTTTATTATTTATGACTAATTTATCTGTTTTCGTTGCCACGATTCTTCTGTACATTTCTTCACGTTTTTCACGTTTTTCTTTTGGGGTCGGAATGTGTATGACACTGTCGTTAACTGTTTGCCGCGTAGAAGCGAAGTCCATTTCTTCCATCTCGTCCACTGTGGGGGTTTTGCGTAACATCTCGAGTAAGTTCTTCACTTTTTCTCGCAAGAGGATATTTAATTCTTCTAGATTAGCGATACGTTTGTCTTTTTCAGATAACAGTGCGTCTTTATAGTCCATAACACATCGCACTGATTTGCTAACTTTAATTTCGTTATCGTCACTCATATTGCTGCTCGCGGGGTCAGGTTCACTTTTGTTGTTTTTAACGGCCATTAGCCTCTCGATGAGATCTTCCTTCTTACCAATTTTGTTCAGTCCATGTTTTTCTAGTTTTTCTTTAAGCTGGATCACATTTAATTTGTTATACTTATTTAACAAATGTTCCGTCAATATAGCACTATCCATCTTCAATTGGGATCAAATTACAGATAGAACGCTGTAACTTGAGAGCACGACAGCACAACAAATACACGTCCGAACTCGACCGCTGACTGCCGCAGACTTTAGTAGACCGTACCTTTCATAAGAATATGCGATGGGGTGAAAAGACGGCTCCTATTTGCCAACGGGACGGAATATTCAAAGACATATTTTCGTACCACTTCGAGTGTTGACATTCTCAATTGCCGTTATTGATTGAACTACACCACAATTATTATTTAAGAAACCTTCAATTTAAACCCATTCATCAGAACTTAAATTTTATTTTTGCTTTCATTACTGATTTATTCCAGTGGAGAATTAAACAGTCATGCAAAGCAATAAAATGCATAGATAGTTACTTTTACTATTGTTCTCCAAGCATATTTTGCTATTACTTAAATATCTTTATCTATTCGCTTAAATTAATAAATATTTAAAAATGTGTAGGTACTATGTTTGAATGATGCACCAAGAACATGATAATCACTCCGAGGATAAATTAAATAACTATCTCCCTTGCCCGCGAAACGAGTCACAGATCAGATGAAATCAAATAATTAAATAAATATCTATTCAGAAACAAATATACGTTTTGGAGCTTCATACTGTAAGACGCAATAAACAATTAATCTATTAAAACTTAAAAGTGAATTCGATTCGAATAATTCAACTGACAGCCCTCAAAGATATTGTCAATAGATCCTATATACCGATCAGGCTATCATAGTTTGTTGAAATAAAGAACTGAATAAAAATTAACTAGGTGGGTCCATAATGCAATAAATAATTTTCATGATGTGTGGTTTTGTCAATACATGTGGAAAATATAATTCAAGTACCTATACATACTTTGATTTTTGGTACAATTAAGGAAGAATGTGCCGTTGTTACAATTGGAAAGTCAGTCTGAGAGATCCGATAATAATTCAATTTTTTAAGTGCCATGTCATCAATAACACCCGAAATATGTGTGCACACATATAGTACACGTGATAACTATCAATTAGACGTAAAAGTTTTTGAATTCCGTCTAAAAATATGTAACTAAACGTCTCCGAATAACAGGTAAACCTGGCATAAAGGGTAGCAGAATAGCACTGTGCAAACACGTGACAGAAACTGATCCACTAAACTCGGCCATTTCCTGTCATGTGCGTTTCCGTTGCGCTTCCCAAATAGAAATATGATATCAACATAAAAGTATAATATGCTTTTCATCGAAACTTTAAAATAGCATCTAAGCACCCTGGTTCATAAAGCAAATCAGAATCAATTCAATTGGCACTGGAAAACATTCATTTCGATACTTCATTACTGACAGATATTAAAAATGTCAATAAGTTCATACGTTCTTAACTGATTGGGATGAAATTTTGTAAAATAAGAGACAATATTGGTCTTAAAGATCATGCAAAATATGAGTTTGATCAGAATTATCGAAGACCGTTTTCATTTTTCAGCCTATCAGGAGATATTTATTTTTTAAATTTTAACCAATGAATGGATTTCAAAAAAAATAAGGGTCTGCAAACAGAGGAGATTGGTTTTACATGTGTGCAGAATTTCAGCTCGATCAAAGAAAAACTCTGACCTGTATAGCCAAAATATGAGTTTGATCAGATTAGCGAAGACCAGTTTCATTTTTCAACCTACCATCAGGAGATGTTTATTTAAATTTTAACCAATGAATGGAGAGACAATAAAAATTTCAAAAAAAATTTGGGTCAGCAAACAGAAAAGGTTGTCTCTACATGTGTGCAAAATTTCAGCTTGATTGAAGCAAAACTCTGACCTGTATAGCCTCACCCAACAGAAAAGTTACATAAAAACAAAAAAAAACAGAGGTAGGTACGTGCCAAAAGAGCCAAAAGGAGACGCTCGCTCAATCAATGCTATTCGGCTATATCATCCCTTATCAATATGGAGTATTGTCATTATTAACATTGATTATAGATGTAGGTATTGTTATTGTCCTGACTGCGGTAATCTTTGTAAATGGGTCAAATAATAAAGTAGGGTCATTTTTGTATTTGGTATAGTCATGAATTGGTATCTGCCATCATTTTTCAAAATTTACCGGTAAATTTACCGATTTTTTCAGACCCGGTAAAAGTGCCATCCCTACATTCAAATAACCTCGAAGTCAAAATTATCACTGCTCCTTTTCACGCATTCGATCAGAATCTACGATCAGATTGTCTTCCACTATTTCCAAGGTCTGTTGTAGAGCAGCAACTATCACACGAATGTTACTTCGCATGCAGAACGAAGACTCACTTAACAACGCGTTACACAGAGCGTCTTCCTGGTTTGTGAAAGGTGTTTGGAAAGTATAACACACCTCCTCCCTCCCCCACATTTGTCACACTTTATCACAAATTATGACCCCCCCCCCATCACCCTATTCGTGTAGGTAATACACCCTCATAGGTGGGTAGGTACCTGACCTGACCTACCTGTTAGACGACGATTAACTACCTCTAGGTACCTACGTTACAATGTAGAAATGAAATGAATAGTATTCATCAATTGTTTGTATAATTTATAGGTAGGTACACAAATATTGACTGTATTTTATCCAAGTAGGTAGGTACATACAACGTGTCATGTTTTGCACTGATAATTGACAACCAAACAAACACCAATTCAAATATATTTGAAGTAGGATGTACGATTTTTCGCACCTAAATGAAAATGCCATAGATCACATTTTGAGCCGGTTACGCGCATACTTCTAGCTTTTTGACAACAATCGTTCGGGAATTGAAAATCAATTTTGTATTTTAGGACACAATCGGCGAAATATCCTGCTGAAAAGTCTTTGGGCAAGATTTGATTTTACAGCTCAACACAGCTTCTAAATACATCCTGACCTTTCTTCATTTCAACGTTACTGGCTGTGTTCATTCCACATGATTCCACCTCGTACGACATGCTCCCTTATCAATGCTTATCAACATGATAATGAAGCGTTTTCCAAGTAATTTCTCAGGTTTTCTAAAGTACGAACTTAGTGCCGAATTTGACGCGACCAAAATTTAACGACTCTCAACGATTTAACGATTTCCTGACATCACGTACAGTTTCTTTTTCTGTTTCATGCCGTTCTTCTTTCCTCCTGCTACTTCCTTTTCAATGTCATTGCTACATTCACGGTTTGATCGCCAATACAGATGTTTTTCATTTTCAAAATATTCCAAAATTTTATCAAAATATCTGGGCAATTTGGTTCTGCATGTGCAGAGTTACCTACTTATACATCAAAGTGACTGCGCACGAGCAGAACCAAGTTGCTCAACGAATAGCTGATCATTCGGTAATGGGAGTTGGTTATTTGACTGTACTTAAATGAACTAATGGATATTTCTCTAGACGAATTGCGTTATCTTGGTCCATTACTCAAGGTCTAGGCTTTTATTGGATTTTTACTACTTTTTGTGAATGATAAACGACGCGACTTGGTGACTGTTATCTAGTCAGTTAAAACTCATTAAAAAAATGATGCTTTATTTGATCATCATTGAGAAAGATTTTATATCAACATACACATTCAATAAAAAAATATACAGATTTATTTTGAATAATAAATTCGCATAATTGACGTAGGCGTATTAACTTATTAAAATTATCAAAATACAAAATGGAGGTACAAAATATCAATTTATACAAAAATCAGAACCACGGGACGTATAGTAGGTAGCAGGCAATCTGTGGATTAATTTCACTTTTAAAACAAGTATTTTATGAACTCCTTAGTTCTCTCAACCTGGAGTCTGGAACTAATAATAGAGATGATTCTAACAATGGAAATGATTCTGGACTCCAAGTTGAGCTAACTCAGGTGTTCGTATAATAACGGTTTTAAAATAAAATCCAATCCACAGATCGCCTGCTGCCTACTATAGTACATATTATTGAATCCCTGTTCTGTTCATATAGTTTGCACGTGACACCATCTCATTGTTGCCACTTGCCACCATCTTGATGGTAGCTACCATTCAGATATCCGTCATTCCGTATTTTTTTGCGCTATTTGATAATTGCAGGCATTACAAAAATACCTCGATTTACCTCCCTCCATTTATGTAGTCCTACCTAGTGATGGCACCATTGAAAATTGAAAATTTTCAGAAAATTTTTAATGACCATTGAAAAAATTGAAATTTTTTGAAAAAGTTTAAATCAATTTTATTTTATTTAATAAATGTATGGGCATACTTGGGATGCATACTGAACTCTATTATGATGCGTGTTGTTGTCTGAGTGGTAAATGTGCAAAATGATCATTAATACAGCATTCAAATTTCCCGCCTATGTAGAAATTACAGTCTGGCCAAAATTACAATGAAGAAAAACTGAGATTTGGGCTTATATTTGACTTTTATTTTTATTTTGATTTTACGCTTTTTTCAGATATATTATCAACAATTGTGTGCAATAAAGCAATAAAAATAGTAATTTAAAAAATTTTCAACGCATTGAAAATTTTCATAAAAGTTTTCATGAAAATTTTCAAAAAAAAAAAATTCAGAAAATTGCCATCACTAGTCCTACCTATACCTAGATGTTAAATCTGACGCGTCAACGTTCTAACAGTAACATAATGTGGAAAACATTTAGGTGACAACTTATTTTTTTTGCCTTGCTGATATCCTAAAATAAAAGAAGATCGTTCAAACCATACTGCATCGTGGTTCAAACTATGCATAAATGCATGATCAATAACAGTTGTACATTTTGTTACAAACTCAGCTTGAAATATATTGAGAAACATGTAAAAGTTTCACACCGTTAACGATTGGACATATCCAAAACTTACAATTTATTGATCACTCACTTAGCTACGATGTAGAAAGTCTGTCTGTAGCAGGGACCATGGGTTTGTTTACCGCATTACAACCTCTTATCAAAGATAAAGCCGCATTGCCTAGCTTACTACCTACTTGTTCTAGTAGTAGTGCCCATATTTGGCGTAAATAGACCTCAAGGTCTCCCCACGTTCTATAACAATTTGATTTATAGCTGGCGAATGTAATTGGAATAATTTTGCACTTTATTCTTGCTAACGTTTTGGATTACTTTCGTTTGATATCAATCTCTATGGTTTGATTAACAATATTAGTGCGTTATGTCTGTTTATCTTTAGGTCTACCGGTCTACCTAGTAATTAATAATCCTGTATTCATTTGAAATATGAGTAACAAACATAATGAGTGTCATTCTATACATTAATAACGGGCATGTGTCATGTTATTATCAGTGATGAAAGATGGGACTCCTTGATTTAACTGAAGATTTCATGACAGTTTATTTTTTTTAATCTTTTACCTATTGATTTTCATCGTTGCAATGCTGAGGAGGTACGATCTCCATTATTTTGTCGGTGGTAACCTACCTATAGTTGACGTAATTAATTTCATTATTCAACTTGTCGTCAATATGTCGTATTGTATTTCATTAGCTCTGTCTACTATCTAGCAAGTTCGTAAATTTACTAATTATGTAATTTAGATCTTGAATTTGACTCGAAGGAGGTGAATCTATTGGAAACGACGCAATATAGTTGCAATATGATGTTGTGGTGTGCCGTATTGGTGGCCCTGAATAACTAATGAGGAGAACGAAAAACAGCAGTTGGTTCAAGTTGTTTTTTTTCGTGAAAATGGGGGGCTCGTATGGTCAAATCATTGTGGTTTTCTGCCTCTACCTGACAGTGACAGCTGCCATCTGGCTCAACACTCGCGGACACTAATATTGCGTGTTTCGCTCAAATGTAGCATGGGTATACTCGCGACTTTTGTGTCTGCGGGTGTACTTCAGTCAGTCATCTATATTTTGATCAATGAAATATTTTTTCTCGCGAAATTGAGTTATGTACGTGCCCAACAAATCATAAAACGGTATTTGAACGAAACGGATTGGGTTGCTGGCTGCTGGTTGACAATCAATCCTTGTTATTATCAATGAAATCAGAGCTCGTCATACTTAGTGATGGCCCATTGAAAATTTTCATTTGAAAATTTTCAGAAAAATTAAAATTTTCAGAAAATTTTCAATGACCATTGAAAAAATTGAAATTTTTTGAAAAAGTTTAAATCAATTATATTTGATTAAATAAATGTATGGGCATACTTGGGATGCATACTGAACTCTATTATGATGCGTGTTGTTGTCTGAGTGGTAAATGTGCAAAATGATAATTAATACAGCATTCAAATTTCCCGCCTATGTAGAAATTACAGTCTGGCCAAAATTACAATGAAGAAAAACTGAGATTTGGGTTTATATTTGGCTTTTATTTAGATTTTGATTTTACGCTTTTTTCAGATATATTATTAACAATTGTGTGAAATAAAGTAATAAAGAAAGTAGTTTAAAAAATTTTCAACGCATTGAAAATTTTCAAAAAAAATTTTTTTCAGAAAATTGTCATCACTAATTATACTACAGTTGGGTGACGAATTAGAAAAGACTTTATGGGATGATGCCATCACATTTTTTCAGACAATCCATTTCTTTCATACCGTTTCATCATTTGTTGAGTGTATAACTAATGGTAATTCAGGTAATTCAATTGTGTAGGTATTTTTTCTATTGGATATTCTATTTCTATTTTCTATAAGAAGTCTGCATTTAGCTCATTCATAAAATAATAATTAATGGTTAACTTACTAGAGTTTCAGCAGCAATTGATCGTTTCAGTCAGGCAAAAGCAAATAGCCTTGAATAATAGACAAGTAAAAAATCCCATAAAAATCACTCAGTATAAAAACACAGCCAAGTTAAAGGGAAGAAAAAATCAGCATTTAAATGAAGTGATGTGAAAAAGGAGGCAAAGTAAATGTAAACTAGAAAAATGCTCGGTGCAGCGCGTTGATGAGCGAGCACCGTTATGCGCAACATCTCAAACCAAAATTGTGGAACGCACAAAACATCTACATAGTTTTCATTTAAACTGAGAATACACCCCACCGATGGCTGCCACCTTAGCGCGGTGGTGGGGTTTGTGTTGGCCAATGATCCATTGCAGCTACGCCGGCGAGCATATGCTCATGTGTAAGGGTTACCCATGCCGGACAGATCAGTGGTGAGGTCCAGACAAAGAGCAGCCAGGGTCGGCCTAACCATGCCCTCCCTTGAATTTGCGGTCCCCATCGGGTCGGCCTCTCCCCTCGAGATGGTGATCCCCCTGAAATCGGGTTCCGCCGGCCCGAATCCTCACACCCCCCGGTCCGTCCCCATTCCGGCCTGGCCTCCCCACCAGTGTTGGACTCCCCCGGATCGGGCCCGTTAGGACAACCCCTCCCCATGTCCACCACTTATATCAACAAAGTTAAATGCAAAAATGCAAAAATTAATGTGCGCAATATAACCTCGTCGTTAACGCGCCGTTAAGCCACAATAATCTATCTATCTATCTCTGAGAATACACTCTGGTTACAAAGAGAATAAGATTTAAGTGGCTTTGGAATAATACTCATTCATTTCGATACCATCACAATTCAAACACCTCTATTTCAAAGAGTTAAAAAAAAAATCAACAAGCACACTTTCTTTGATTTTTGGCAAGTTGGTAAATTGTGTGTTGGCCGATGATGGCAGCCCACATTTCGGACATGTATCTCTTGTATTCCATCTCTCTCTCGTCTCTCTTCCACCTCACACGAGCCACCCTGTTCACGTTACAGCATCCGGCCGCAGATCCCACGCGAGATCCTCGACATGTGCCGCATCTGCACGTTCGTCACGCCTGGCGAGCCGCAGGTCACCATCGGCGGCGACAAGTCGTTCACGTTCGACTACGTGTTCGACACGGAGATCCAGCAGGAGGACATCTACGAGCACTGCGTAGAGGACCTGATCGAGGGCACGTTCCACGGCTACAACGCCACGGTGCTCGCATACGGCCAGACCGGCTCGGGCAAGACGTACACCATGGGCACAGGATTCGAGATGGGGCTCCGCGACGACCAAGTGGGGATCATTCCCAGGGCGATTCACCATCTCTTCAGGGGCATTCAGGAGAGGCGGCTGACCTACGAGGATCCGAAGAAGGCGCCGGAGTTTGTGATTACGGCGCAGTTTATGGAGCTGTACAACGAAGACATTATCGATCTGTTTGTGGCGGCCGATGGGTATAAGGTGAGTTGCAGTTTACTTTTCGATTTTGATCCTCATTGTCATTATTCTTCTCATTGTTTGCCATGTTAATTCATCTAGTTTTAAGTCTAATCTAGTTCTTCTTCACTGATTGTGGCAAGTGTTGGTGTTTCATCTAATAAGATAGCAAATATGCTACTATGCTACTACTATACTAGGTACTAGGTACTATACTAGACCTACTATAGGTACTAGGTAAATAAGTAGGTACCTAAAATACCGAATTAAAATTAATTTTGTGAATTAAAATTTGTCGATTAATAGGTAGGTTGTAGAAAGGTACTACGGTAGGTACTACAATAGTAGTTTTAAAATTTAAATTGGCATAAGATTATATGAACATAAAGAGGATTAGAAGGCATACTTTCTACGTTATTGTAACTTGATGATTGAGAATGTCTCACTCATTTTCTTCTTGATATCCTGTAGTACCTCTCTGGCTGGGTCAAGGTTTTCTACATTCTTGGCATTGAGAAGATCTGCCATTATATCATTTGCCTTTTCTTAAAAACTTGTATTTTAGCTTTTAAATGACTCGGTCTAACTAGGTAATTTTTGTGTTTCACTCTCAATAGTAGGTACATTATTTATCTAAAATATTTGGCAATTGATAAAATAGAATAGACTTTGGAATTTGCCATTTGGAGATAAAATTGTACTTTAATCTCTGTAGTGGGTTCCAGAATAGACATGGTTCTTAGAATCACTGATCAGTAATTAATCATTGTAAAGGTCATTAATCACTAATAATAGGCACTTACTTGCTGAAGTGAACCTACAGGTTGTGGGTGTTGCCAATACTCATTCTTTGGCAATTAGTCACTGAATGAAGGGGTCATTTTTAAAGCATTAATTGTTCAAACAATATGCTAAGTTTCTTTGCTGCATCCTCTAGGTATAGTAACAGAGGTAGGAGGACCAATGTAATTTTTCTTAACTAGGGACCACATCCACATATTACCAAGTTAGAAATATTCTTCAGTTAAGTTTTGCTCCACTTCGGAAATGTGGCGTACATTATACACTGTGTCATAGCTTAAAAAACTGCAGTCAATGAAGTCTGAGGTTAATTTAAACTTCGGAATTAAATTGCAGTAGGTATATACCTACCTAATGGTAATAATACACAGAGTTTTCTGAAGTGGAGCTTAAGCTAACTAACTGTAGCTTAAACTAATGGTAATACCGGCCCTTACAATTGCAATATTTTTAATGGTTTTCACATAGGTAGAATAAGGTTTTGGATATCAAGAAAGTTAGCAAGAAACACACTTGAAAATCCATCCATTAAGACTGGGCAACACCCTATTTTCAATTCAATGCTAATCAATCGTTTCCAATGACTATTGTAACCTGTTGTAAGTGAGTGGCAGGAGTTCTGGCCCAGTGACTGTCTCTGTCTCTAGACAGCAAGGTTCAATGCACATGTCTGCCTATAGACTTCCACACTGCATGCTTCACTGCTCTGCTGCCCAGTCCCCTACCTGCCAAACCACCTGACTGATAGAAGCTGGCAGATTTATGACTTTGAAGCAACAGCCTTCATTGATCACTCATAAATCATTACCTCTTTAGCTTTTTGTTGGGTCTAATAAAATTTACAATCCTCACATGCATGTAGGAACAAGTGAATTCTGAAAGCTAATGTTTCCTATGCATAGTATGAGCTACATTTAGTGTCCCAGGTAATAGTAAGCAAGTAAACAGCTGGAAAGTTGGTTGATAATTGATATCATTTTTTTATGTAAAATTCGCTCACACTAAAGATAAATTTGGAACTACAGGAACATTTACACTGTTGGTGCTCAAGTCAAGCTTACACTTTTGAGCACATTTGAATATGAATTAAATTGCCATGAAATATTGTATTTTTATAAGTAGGTAACTTACAAATTTTAGGATATAAGTTATTATTAAAAAAATTTAAAAAAATATATCTAAAAGGAAATTTTAAACATATATATTAAAAAACATTAATAACGATGGCACAGAGGCTAATTTTTGTACTGATATAAGGTATGTAATCTTCGAGGAAAATTAAATTAAATTAAATTTTAAGACCGTCTATTCAAATTTGAATTTGTATTCCAGATATTTTATGGTCATTACATTTTATATTGTGCTAATTTGTAAGCTGGTCTTAAGGTGGCTCATCCAATCGGGCATGGTCTCAGATTTTCATAATTTTTTGTCTACTTATTGATAATCATGCCATACACAATCCCTGAAAAAATTAAACACTTCTCGTGTCTAGTTTTTGAGATAAATTGAGTTTTCTTCCCCATGTTATCTTATGGCAGACAAGTAAAATCGTGTCACATTTAGGCTAATAATGAAGATCTAATTTTTATGTAGTCCCAACTTTGATCAAAAAACTTTTTTTCTGGTAGATATATGGATATCCTATTAGGGAAAAAATTGAAAACAATACCAACGTGTGCTATTTTAGAAGTTATAAGCCAAAAACGCAATGATTTTCCTATACCTCCTGTGTTAAAGTTTTCTTCATTCTCGGAAGGCAATAATTTTAAACCTCGCTGTAAGACAGGAGTTGCAAGTTAAATGACATTTTATTATTTGTTTATACTTAAATAGAGTTCAAATGTTGGAAAAAGTAATTCATGATGGTAATTTCAAAAAATAATTATTTTGGAATGTTCGATCGGTTGAGCCACGTTAAGGGCCACCAGCAACACGTAGTTTTAAATTAATCTTAGCATTAATGAATTGTATAAGATATCTTATCTGTGACATGCATTTGACTCACTAACCTTCTCGGTTGAGTGACAGGTAGTATGTGATCTAGGGATACCTCCACGCATTCCACTCTTATCTCATTTGTTGTTGTTCGTTTCCAAGAAAGCATGTATAAACTAAGCTTCTGTACTTCCTTACCTAGGATCATCATTCATAGATACCTACTACCTACCTAGATTAAATTTGTTGTGCAATATGTTAGGTACATATTTTTTAATGTATTCAGATTAGCAAGATTCTTGAAACGATTTTAAGAGATTCAAACCAGGGACATCTGAAGTCCCAAAACCTAGAGTTTTTCACAATTTGTCTTCTAGAGTCAAATTTAAAAAATATTTGGATTTTTTCAGTTTAAAAATAGTTTTGGGAGTAGGTAGGTTAGTATCTTAGACACAGACAGTTAATTCCTGATAATTAATTCCAGTTTATTCCATCCAGACAATTACTGGATAGCTGTACCTAAACCTGATCAAGGATTCTTAGATGTTGGACGAAGTCACAGTGGTGTTAACTCTGCTCTTGCTTCCAGCCCGTGAAAGGAGGGATCCGCATCCAAGAGGATCCGCTGGGCGGCATCAACGTCGTCGGTGCGACCAGTCAGCCCGTGAGGGACTCAGACCACGCGCTGGAGCTGCTGCGCATCGGCGCGTTGTCGCGCACCACCGCCAGCACGCGCATGAACGACGTGTCTTCCCGTTCCCATGCCATCTTCACGCTCATCATCAAGCAGCAGCAGAAAGTTCGCTCAGAGGTTAGTACTGGCAACTCCTTATAGCAAGGTCATGGCAAGACCTTCCTTCCATAGTTGACAAGATCTTGGCAAGTTTTAAGCAATTTGTTTTAACTTGATAGCAAGTACCAGTAGACAAGTTTTTAAGAAATATTTGGCAAATCAATTTTAAACTTTCAGCTTACTTCCAATACAAATTTATATTAGGTTAGGCTACAGGCTACAGGGAAATTCAAATATATGTTTTGACTGGCCATATCTCCTAATTCTATAAGTGTTGTCGTCAGTTACATGTTTTTAAGCTTGACTGAATCAACACACCACATGGTTATTGTCCTTCTTTATCAGCTACCTGCCCTACTTTACAACCTGTCATAATCCAGATTAGGTTGGCAAATGTTTTTGCCACTTGCCAGCCATATGCAGTGTATGAACTGATGAAGATTTCTATGGTTGAGCAAATACTACACAGCTGTCGGTTGACATGAATATGTTTGTCACCAACCTCTTTCATGCCTTTCTTCTTCATTGCGCTTAGAAACTCTTTTACATTTGAACTGGTTTAAATCTTGGCTGTTATACAAGTACGAAAACTAGTTGATGAACAACGGATTTATTCCTTATTGTTTTTCCTGATGAAGCTAGTTGCTAGCAGCTAGAGCAATAAAAACTTGAAGAAGTTGTGACTTTGCCAATTTTTGATAAATTACTTGATTATAAGCAGTAACTATTAGTGATTAAATCTTTTGGCATGTTGAGCACATTACATTATGCAATGTTTTCTCATTGATTGCCTCAAGGAGGAAATACTGTTCGGTAGATGTTATACAACTTCTCAGTAATGTTCAAAGTATAAAATTGAAGAATCTTCGATTGTTTTATGTTTTTAGAAAATAGATTTTTTCTTGTCAATTTATTCACAAGTTTGTCACACGCAAGAGAATGAACTAGGCTTATTGAGTGGTATGCTACGACCCTGTCCCTGATTCTCTGTTTGTTTAGATGATGGAGAAGGATGGAGCGGAAGCGGCAGAAGACTGCCAGGTGCTGTCGGCCAAGTTCCACTTCGTCGACTTGGCGGGCTCGGAGCGGCTCAAGCGTACGGGAGCGACCGGAGAGCGCGCCAAGGAGAGCATCGCCATCAACTGTGGCCTTGTAAGTCCTCATCGCTTCTAGTTCTAATACATCATGTCGAAGCCAGTTGGGCAACTACATACCTAGGCATAGAAATCTCATCTTTAGTTGCTAACAGTAACATGTACTAATTGTTTTAAGTTAATTGATAAGATATTCTGTGAAAGAAAATTTTAATGCCAATAAAAATAAGTACTAGAACTAGTTCATTAATCAGAGAAATTGAGACAAAAGACAATTCTAGTGAAATATGTAATTTGACTGTTTAGTTTGTTGTCGGTAGGTGTTGAGGTGTGTGAAGTAACCTGTGCCTCGTGTTTCAGTTGGCGCTTGGGAATGTGATCTCCGCTCTGGGAGACAAGTCACGTAAGGTCCTCCACGTGCCCTATCGAGACTCGAAGCTCACGCGCTTGCTGCAAGACTCCCTAGGAGGTGAGCAACACGTATTTAACATTGATTGATCCTTCATTGAAAGGACTCGTCATCCACAAATACCACGTCTGTCAGGAATGCGGCAAATTATCTGGCTTCCGTAGAAACAGATCGACATTTTCTCGATTTTTTATTGCACACATTTGAAATCATCAAGCTCTATCAATTGCAAATTGACGAAAGTCCACAAATATAGTTAAACATTGAAGTTGGTACATTCATTTTCAAATGACTAGTGACATCATTACAAGTACTAACTATAAGATTGGATGAAGGCAGGTAAGCTAGTTTTTGAGCGCAACTCAAGAATTATTAAAATTGACTCGTGGCCATGCCTCTCGGGTACAGATCTGACGTAGCTGTAGCCATTTTTAAGTCTTGCCAGGCCTTGAATAATGTTCAGGGGCCACATTCTATAACTCAAACTGTTTCGGATTCGTAATGTTGTCCTTATGACTGTTGAATCAGGAATCGTAAAGTTGTAGCACATGGTTTCGAGGTCGGGCGTGTGAGCAAGTGTAGTAACATCCTCTCTTCACACGACGCGCAGGGAACAGCCAGACGCTGATGATCGCGTGCGTCTCGCCGAGCGACCAGGACTTCATGGAGACGCTCAACACGCTCAAGTACGCCAACCGCGCGCGCAACATCAAGAACCGCGTCACCGTCAACCAGGACAGCTCCTCCAAGCTGATCGTCATGTTGCGCACGCAGATCCTCAAGCTGGAGGTGGAGCTGGCGGAGTTCAGACAGGTCAGAGCTCTTGGCGATACGATGAGAAGAGTCGGCTGTACTCCGAAGGAGATTCTGCAGAAATTTTTTCCGAAATATTGGCATTGCTTTTAATCATTTACATTATTCGCAATGAGAAAAATAATTTTCATATAATTTTTTTAAATCCTTGAGTAAACCAGCTGATACCAGTTTTAAATAACTTTTGTAATCATATTTGCTTTTAGGTGAAGAAATTTCGGAAAAGTTATCTCGAGAATATGACAGCCGACTCTTAACCAAATAAACTTTTTTTATGGCATGAAAAAGGTAGATAATACTACATTATAATTTACATTTTCTGATGTAATTTTCCAGTTTATTTATGTCGGACTGAATTTTTGTTTGTTCTTCTCTACAGGGCAATTCACTTGCCATGTTACCAAACGGGAATGCCGTAAAGGTACCAGAATATTCATCACACTAAGAGTTGTATGGCTTAGAGGCGTATGGTTGACAGGTGTATGGTTTAGTATGTACAAGAATAGTGTTAAAACAAAAAGTAAAGACTAAAGATTACAGTTTTTTTGGGGAATATGGATACATGTGTCAGGTGAGAGTATAACTTGGAATTAGAATAGAATGAACCAATTGTAGCATCAGAATTAAAGTTGTAACAACAGTAGGTAGACATTTTGAATCAAGAATCAAGCTTACTTCAAAATCACTTCTGCTGAGTAAAAGTTGTGAGACTTAAGAAGTTACCTATTTCCAGGAATTGTGATCGACTCTCATTGGAACCAGCGAATGCTCCTGTTGTCACTTAAACTAATTGGGTGTAAAAATATAATTAATGCATTTGTTTATCTCTATCCGCTTCCTAGTAGTAGTATGTAATGAGTTGCTGAGTGCTCATCTGGACTTCAACCATAATAGATGTACCCAGAGCTCATTGCTACAGGAACCACAAATTGGAACAGTAAAATTAGAATAGGTATAAAATGTGATGATACCTAAATATCTCTATGTAGGAGTTGCTTCATAACTAACTCCTACATCAAATAAATATACTTATGAAATTATATACAAAGGCCAAAAACATGTAACTCTGTGCTACCTTGTCATCGTATGGTGAAAGTATTGGTGTGGTGTATTGGTGAAAGGTGGAAGAAACATATTTTGCTGAAGTACACGAGCCTAGGGGTCTTTAATAGTTTTGAATGCTTTATTACATTTAAATGGGTTGTATCCTACTACGTACTGTATTGTGTTCCTCCCCTCTGCTCTAAGCTGTATGTAAGCAACGTGGCTTGATGTTGCGCAGGGTAAGCGCATGAGCTGTATGTAAGCAACGTGGCTTGATGTTGCACAGGGTAAGCGCATAAGCTATATGTAAGCAACGTGGCTTGATGTTGCGCAGGGTAAGCGCATCATACGCGAGAACGGCGAGTGCGACACCAACGACATGTACCACGAGAACACGATGCTGAACAACGAGATCGGCCACCTGCGGCTGCGGGCCAAGGTCATGCAGGAGGCCAACGACACGCTGCAGAAGAGGAACGCGGAGCTAGCGGTCAACGCGGGGCTCGCCAGGCTGGGGATCTCCGCCGACGAACATCCCGAGATGTCCGATCTCATCAAGGTGAGAAACTGCAACATTTGTTGTATCTCTGATTATGCTCTGTGGGCTAGACTCACAGAAAACGCATTCAGCATTATCTGCTGATACGTAAATTATTATATTTTGTAATCTCTCATTGAACATCTGATTTTAGTACCTACTTATGTCAGAAAGTTAACTATACATCTCTGATAACACTCAGATAACAATTTTTGTGCTAGATACTTGCTTCAGCTTTAATCCCAGACAATCGATGTAAGGCATAAAATTTGTTGAATCTCTTCCTACAGATGTACTAAAGAGAACGTACAAACTTTGCTATGACACTTGAGTTTTTACATGAGAATAGATCTTTGGGAAGTCTTGTTATCTGATTTGTAATCAGTAGGAATGCTGTTGAGGTGGTGAGGGATATTGTTGAGATATCTCCCCTGAATTTCCGACTGTCGCTACTATCCAAGTACAAGAGGACACTGTGTTGAATGTTTGTCTCGTGCAGGAGTACATGAGGGAGATTGAGGAGCTGCGCACGAAGCTGATGGAGTCGGAGAAGATGTGCGAGATCATGCGCAAGCGTTCGTCCACGCTGATGATGAGTCCGCGCCAGATGGAGATAGCCGACATCTCCTTCGGCGAGTCCGCCGTCAGTTCCCTTATCGCCATCGCCAAGCAGGACGTGGAGAAGGTACAGATGTTTATCATGCATTCCAAAACTGAAGTACAGCGGATTTGGCACGAATCGATTTCACGGCCATAAGGATAACAACATTACGTCAAATAATATCAGAACAAATCTAGAATCATTACTCAGTCATTTCATTAGAGTTGTAGAATTTATGGCCCCAGAGATGACAAGTTTGGACAAAATCATCTTTCGTGATCATTGATTGTGACGTGCACAGAAAATGTTGGCTCAGTTAATAAAAAGATTATTTTTAATCCAACAGTATAGAATACGTTGATTCAAACTAAATTTCTCTCGAAGTTACTGCAACTTCATGAACTTTGTATACTATTTTAATCTACTAGATCAGAAGGGGGTGTAAAATGTAAGTGAGTCGCTAATTTTCCACTGTAAACTTGTAAATAAATCATTTGTTCAAGAGAAAAGAATGGAAGAAAGGAAACAAAATTACTTACTAGCTAATAATTTCTAATATGAACTGAATTTTAATGTTTATTAATTCTTAAATTATATCGAATAATGTAAATTGTCTCGTGTACCATATTGCCAATGGACGAGTTATTTCCTTCTGTCCAGGACAAGAACCTGCTGAAGCAGAAGGAGGAGCAGACGAACGTGGACGAGAGCGATGAGAGCGAGGGCACCGAGGGCAGCGACGAGAGCGACACTGACACCGAGGGCAACTCCGAGGGTCTGAGCAAGGAGATCACGGAGCTCAGCAACGAGATCACCACCAAGCAGAAGCTCATCGACCAGCTGGAGCTGTCGCAGCAGCGCGTCAACATCATCAAGGCCTCCTACGAGAACAAGCTCGCTCAGCTGCAGGTGAGACATCAGTTATTCTATTTGGCATCGGTGTCAATCTAAATATTGTATTTCGATTTCATATTGATTTGATTTGAAAATTGTAATCGGTTGACATAATTTTGATTTTGGTTAATCATTTTTGACATGGTTCGTAGCCTAACTTTTGAGCTGGTAATAATACATAGCTTGTTTGATCACCTCCGCTGCTTCTGCCTGACAAGTCAGATCATCATGTGTCAGTTCAGTTGCTTCTAACCATTCTTTTTCCACCTTGAAGTATGAATAACTCTCAATTTCGTCATTGTGAAAATGTTAAAAACAGTTTATTTGAATTCCAAACTCGCATAAAGACAAAAACATTTACGAACCATACAAGCAAAATAAATAGGTTCATAATTTGTGTAGCATTGGCAGTTTAATCTGTGCGTATAGTCGGTTGAAGAAATTTATTTTGCATCGTAAATTTTTTAGTAGAGAAGATGCTCGGTGTGACAAGACAAGTACTGAATGTCCTGTTCTAACTATTCATTTCTTCCCCAGACGCGCATCCGCACGGCTACGGAGGAGCGCGACAAGCTGATGTCCAACTTCTCGAGCCAGGGCAACGCGCGCAGCAGCGACAAGGCGGTGCGCGACGAGTACGAGCGCAAGCTGTCTGCGCTGCAGCGCGAGCTCAAGAAGCTGCAGGCGGCGCTCAAGGCGCACGAGCAGCTCGTCAAGAACAACACCACGCTGGAGAACAAGCTCAAGCAGCTGCGCAACGAGACCACGGAGATGAAGCGGACCAAGGTGCGGCTCATGAACCGCATGAAGGAGGAGCAGCAGAAGCACAAGCAGTACGACGTGAGTTGCCGTCATGCAGAAACACCAACTCTGGCACACCATCATTTATTGCTAGATCCACATAGGCTTGCATATTAACGTGGCTCAACCGATCAAAAACCCAAAAATAATTATTTTCGGAAATACTCAATGAATTATTTTTTCCAATGTTTAACTATATTTAAGTATAAAATATTCATTTAATATCGTTTAACTTGCAACTCCTGTCTTATAATTAGGTTTCAATTTATTGCCGTCGGAGAATAACCAAAATTTTAACACAGGAGGTATAGAAGGAACACAGGAGGAAAATCAATTCGATTTTGGTTTATAACTTCTAATATAGCACACATAGCTATAGTTTTAATTTTTGTATTTTTTTGTATTTTTTTAATAGGATATTCATTTCTGCTAGAAAATAAGGTTTTTGGTCAAAGTTGGGACGACATAAAAATTAGATCTTCATTATTAGCCTAAATTTGTCTCAATTTTACTTGTCTGCCATGAAGGTGGATTCACTCGGCCGTTTCAAACTTCCCAAGTTTCCCGAAGTTCCGAATCGCCGTTCCAAAAACTCCCGTGTGAACTATGAAAGTTTGGAACTAAATCTTCGCAGTTCGAATCTTTTCATAGTTTACACAGGAGTTTTTGGAACGGCGATTCGGAACTTTGGCAAACTTGGGAAGTTTGGAACGGCCGTGTGAATAACATGGGGAAGAAAACTCAATTTATCCCGGAAACGAGACACGAGAAGTGTTCAATTTTTTCAGGGATTGTGTATGGCATTAATATCAATAAGTAGACAATAAATTATGAAGATCTGCAACCATGCCCTGATTGGTTGAGCCACCTTAACTGTGATTGGAAGCATTTTGCCCAAAACAGTACCACCCGCATTGTTTCCTACTTTGAAATCCTATTTAAATTGCACCAACAGGAGCAGAAGAACCGCGAGATTGCGAAGCTGCGCAAGGAGACCCGCACGCGAGACAACGTGATCCGCACCATGGAGGCCACCACGCGCATGAAGGACGCGGTGTTGAAGCGCAGGAACGAGGAAGTGATCCAGCTGCGGAAGAGCCAGCGCAACGGCATGAGCAGGCAGGTGGCCGGACGCGTCAAGGCTAAACCAGGTACAGTGCCTCGTTTCACATTTTCTAGATTTTGGGGGTGTGAGGTTGCGCACGCTTGTGCAATGAGACATGGTGACAGCATCGTCACCGGTGGTCTGACAGTTCGTAGTGGCCATTCACTACCTTCATTCCATTCTCCTAGGAGATCTCTAACCCTCATCAGTGCGTTGTGTCGAATGGCTGACCGTCCGGCCGGGTAGCTCAGTTGGTAGAGCTCTCGCCCGGCAAGTGAGAGGTCCCGGGTTCGAGCCCCGGTTCGGTCGGACATTTTTCACTTCGCACTTCCCTTCCTATCATAAATTTTTAAGTTGGTGGTAGGCACCTATTAAAAAAGTTTTATTTGCTCACATTTCAAAGTTATTTCAACACCTTCTTCTATTACTATTGGATTATTTTTCACTGTATTTTACGCTTTTTTCAAAGGTAAGTTTTGAAAATGTCTATAGTTCCTTCAGTTACCTATAGGTACTTTCATTCTTGGAATTCAAAGATAGTTTGATAACCTAGCTTTTTTATTTGATTTAGATTTTGTTTTCCATTATTTTGATATTAAGTTCAATGTTCAAAATATATTTAATTTATGAATTATGCAATAATAATTGTATACAAACATACTATTTGCATACCCTGGCCCACTACTATACGTACAGCACAGTCCTGCCAACACTGCATCTTATCACTGTTTCCTCCGACCTCCAGAGAGCGTCGCCAGCAAGACGACGTTCTCCCCGAAGAAGGCGAAGAACAAGTGGCATGAGCTGGAGAAGAAGATCAACCAGGTGGCGATGAACAAGAAGGCGGTGGTGCAGATGGAGAAGCGCATGAACCTGAACCTGAACAGGCGCGAGGTGGTCGGGCGCAACCTGGAGGAGCTGAAGAGTCGTCGGGCGCGCGCGACCAACCCGCGCGTCATCGCCGAGCTGGAGGAGGAGATGGAGACGACCGCGGCCACCTTCGACTTCGCGCAGGTGGGAGGACACATTTTATCTTCTGCGTTTTGCGGGGAAGCGTTTGTTTTATTAACTAACCTCTAATTAGCCTTGACCTAGAGAGAAATCACAACACAAGACTCGGCTTTCCTATTGGTTACCTAAAACACCGGACAGACTGTCGAGTAGCTCTCGAAGAGCAGCTCTCTCATTGGCTGACAGCTGTCAAGTGACCTTATTTGCCTCTCTGCTTTCGGTCATGATCGAAAAAGCGGAGAGTTACAACTTGTCAGTGCATCTGGACGTTAAAGAAAGCTCTACTGAAAATGCAATATTGGTTTGATGGGAATGATGCTTTATAGACCATGAGCCAGCCGTAGTGGACCCTCCCCCCCCCTGCTCCATGAGATCTGAAAGTGGTTTTGGGTACCTCAAGGTACGCACATTACACTTTCACTTGTTTGACATCTGCCCGGTGGTGGAACAACCCCCCAGGGCCCTCATTCACGTACATGGGGTAAGCCATGATAGCGAGTGGTAAGGCGTGGTAGACCGGGTGGCAGTGGTATCGGTATTCACGAAGAAGTTATCATGTCTTACCCCGGGGTAGAGTCTACCCCTACCTCGAGGCAGGGGTAAGCCGTGGTAACTTATTGGCGGCCATTTTTGAACTTGACATGACTGTCAAAACAACTGTTTGTATAGTAATTCCTTCGCGTCGTCATCTGATCAGCTGTGTTGTGTGTTTATTGTGTATACTTTGTCTTTTACTTACGTTTACTATGCTAGTTCATGTTTATTTAATCATTCCACAAAATATCGGATAGTATTATTGGTTCTAGTAAGTCAATCCATGGACCATATAACCTCCAAAACATTTTCTTAAACACTAGATATAAGTAATAAACTACATATTTTTATGTTGCAGAGTTCAGTTAGCACTTAATTCTCCATACAAAACTATTGTTGCACCACATTTTATTGAACCAACACATTTTGTTTAGTATTTGTGTAGTTTATCGTTTGGAATTGAACTGTCACTATTTTTAATAAAGACAAATGCACGCGCGCGGAAAATAATATTCAAATCTGATTGGGGGAATAATCCACGGCCTACTTAAAACTTCGTTCTATTTACACTATACAAATTTCAAGTAGGCAGTGACTTACCACCAACATACCACTGCTTCGTGAATACGAATGTGTCATTCGCTACCCCGAGGTGGTAAGCAAGTGGTAGGCTACCCCGGGGTAGGCAAGGATAAGGACAATGTACGTGAATGAGGGCCCTGGGGGGTGCAAAGGGTGATTTTTGGGGTATTTTGTCACACGTTTTATTTTTTTGTGGGCTAACGGGACATGATAATTACAATCAGTTTGCATATTTGAATGAAGGTTGACATAAGTAATTATATCCATATTTTTTTGTAAGGGCAATACCCTTAAATCAAAATTTTGGATTTTTTGGAAGTCGGGGGGGAATTACCCAAAAATGTTTTTTTGGTAGTCAATCGATTCGTATTTAAAAGTTGTTCATGAATGTATTCCATCAATTTTGCAAAATTTTGTGTTTACAACCTGTTTTAACGGGATTAAGAGTCTCTTATGGGTTTATAATGTTAAATATTTGATTTTTTTGGGGGTCAAAAGTTAAAATTTTATCAAATGTTTTTCAACATTATTAATTGGTATGACATAAGTCAATATATTTATATATTTTTGTTGAAGTGAAACCATTATTTATAAAATTTTGACAATATTAACTTTTTTAATGGTAATTTTCTAAAATTTTGTAAACATTTTAAAAATAGTGGGTTTGCATTAACAAAAATATGTAAATATTTTAACGTATGCTATACCAATTAATAATATTGAAAAAAAAATTATAAAATTTTACTTTTGACCCTAAAAAAAATCAAATATTTAACATTATAAGCCCATAAGAGACACTTAATCCCGTTAAAACAGGTTGTAAACACAAAATTTTGCAAAATTGATGGAATACATTCATGAACAACTTTTAAATACGAATCGATTGACTACCAAAAAAACATTTTTGGGTAATTCCCCCCTAACTTCCAAAAAATCCAAAATTTTGATTTAAGGGTATTGCCCTTACAAACAAATATGGATATATTTACTAATGTCAACCTTCATTCAAATATGCAAACTGATTGTAATTATCATGTCCCGTTAGCCCACAAAAAAATAAAACGTGTGACAAAATACCCCAAAAGTCACCCTTTGCGCCCCCCTGGGGGGTTGTTCCACCACCGGGCAGATGTCAAACAAGTGAAAGTGTAATGTGCGTACCTTGAGGTACCCAAAACCACTTTCAGACCTCATGGAGCAGGGGGGGGGAGGGTCCACTACGGCTGGCTCATGGTCTATTAGGTATATCTATCTGTTTCTCTAAAGCAAAATAGTATATTTACAAAAAGTAATGTCAAACGTTTGGAAAGGGTTAGTAGTACCTGTGTCAGGGAATCAGAATCTATGAAATACATTGTGGATATTCATTATTTTTCTTTAAATTTGGTAAAACTAAATGGTCTTCTTTCTCTTCATGTATGATCAAGATTTTCAGATTTTTTATTTAAGGTTGAGCGAGATTTGTTGTCTTATGATTAAAACTTTAGAATGTATTTTTGTGGTTTTCCTCAACTGAAAGGCAAACGCTGAGTATGATATAAACCACTAGCAGTCCATGACTGTTTCTTCTCGCTGTGATGCCCTATTCTTCATCGTCATCATATTCCTTCACTCATCGCCATTCACCTGGTTGCAAAGGAGTGTGACGTGAAACACCTCTAAACCGCCTGTGATTGCTGTCGTTCAGGAGAGCATCGCCGAGGCGCAGCGTGACATCGTGGCCTTGGACGAGTCGAAGGACACATTCGACGGCCAGGAAGTGGGCATGCTGCTGCAGAGCGTGAAGAACGTGGACGAGGCGCGATATCTCATCGAGAAGCTCTACAACATGACGGTCAACCAGGGGTACGTCGCTGCTCAGAAGGTACGTTTTCCTTTGCTTCCTGCGTACTAATACTCAGGGTACGATTGATCGAATAGTGATTGACACAATTTTCGAATATTTTGACAGTTTTCCATGCATTTAATTATCTTTCACAACCACACAAATTTATCTAGTTATCCTGCCTTTTAAAAAATTTAAAATGCAGTTACAAGGGTTTTCTTCATGTTTCCTCTTCTTTAAAAATGCAAACTAATGTGTAGTTTTTATCGATAAATTAACAAAAACAACATTAAAAACATAATATTGATCCCACGCAATACTGAAAGTTTGTGCCAGTGTTTGTGCTGCAACTTGTCGGAGACGAGGTAGCTTCCGCAGCTTTTCCGAGTGTGAATGGGTTGGCCGAGTGTGTTCTGACCTCGCTGTGCTTGCAGGAACTGAACCTGGAGGAGATGGAGGCGCGTCTGGTGGAGCTGCAGCACCAACACGACATGCAGAAGGTGATGCTCGAACACATGTACAGCCGGCAGACCCTCGACGTGCTCGAGTACGAGATGGCCAGCCTCCCTGGCTCCTCTAATAGCTCGGCAAACTCGTCCCGCTCAACCTCTCCCTCCGCCGACACGTAAGTCTCTCCATATACCTGCAGTCAGACTGTTGTTTTAGAAACAGTTACGTTTTCAAATCACATTTTTGTCAATCAAATTAAATCAATATGATTGAAATGAATTATGATTATACATGTACTTCTCCATTCTTTTGAATGGTATTTATTAGGGGTGTGCGAGTACTCGAAATTTCGAGTTCGAGTCGAGTTTGGGGGGTGAATCGAGTCAAAAAGGGTTAAACTCGACTTTTTCAAGTTTTCAAAAAAAAAAAATTTTTTTTTTTTTTTTTTTTTTTTTGAAGACAATTTTTATCCTGCCAACATCCTCAACAGACCCCTACCTACTTCTTCCATCAATAATCCACTTCTCAACTCACAAGAACACATGAATTTCTGTTAAAATGTCACACAATGAAATAATAATGAAGCATTGTTGTATGAAATTGTTGAGATTTGGGAAATATGATATTCCTGCTGATAAGTGACATAACTCGTCTAAGTGCTTCTGACAATACTTCTAGGAATGCAAAAACCTAGAATTTTGGCCTAAGGAAGTTCTAGGGTCTTTGGCCTTTACATTCTATGTAGTGCCTATAGTACCTAGTAGTACCTATTTCTAGTTGCAGATTGCATGGATTTTTTCCCCCAAAATACAGTAGCTGTTAAAGCTTAGATCTTTACTTGTCATTCCAAGCTACAAATTTCTAGTAGTAGCACTTCAAACCCCAGTAGTATGAGAATCAAAATTATTTACCTATACACATCTTATCTTATAAATAAAAAGAAATTACATGAATTAGCAGCCCTACAATGTATAGATGATATTGTATGATTAATTTAATGTAAATATTTCTATTCATTTTGTGATGATGGTCGAATAATAATTTTATGACCTAATAGTACACATAGGTGAACATTTGCTGAACATGACTCGAACTCGACTCGAAAAACTCGATTCATCTCACTGACTCGACTCGAACTCGACTCGACCTTAAAATATCAAAC
This sequence comes from Leuctra nigra, assembly GCA_934045905.1. Classification (NCBI taxonomy): domain Eukaryota; kingdom Metazoa; phylum Arthropoda; class Insecta; order Plecoptera; family Leuctridae; genus Leuctra; species Leuctra nigra. The sequence goes on from OW203762.1 coordinate 14,183,253, forward strand.
TCGCACAGCCCTAGTATTTATCTTATGTCATACTGTAAAAGAAGAAAAGAATACATCTCAAAAACAAGTTTCCATTTAGTGGGGTACGAAGGTAAATACGATTTTTAAGAGTTTACGATACTTGATGAAATCCATGTCTTATGAAGCACAAAAAGGCGGCCCCTACTTTTTTCTAAACGGCTTTACCGATAGTCTTCAAATTTTCACAGGTTATAGATAAAGAGTAGATCTGTGTCTCTAGTGGCCCCAAAGTTTAATTTTTTGTTTAGTTATTTCGGGGCAGAGGTGCCAAAAAGACTCAAATATTGCCCATGTTAGCACTTCCTCAAAACAAAAAAAACATTTTTTATTATTTTTTTCGATCACTAGAGACACAGATTTACTCTTTATCTCTATGCTGTTAAATTTTGAAAACAATCGGTCAAGCCGTTAAGAAAAAAGTAGGGGCCGCCTTTTTATGGTTTTTTGTGGTTTTCAATATTTGATTTAAAATAACTTACTTCACAGCGGTATATGCAACATGCAACACACTATTATATGTCACAAATGTAGCGTACAACCCAGAGCTAATGCATTTTCATGCATTTCTAGGATTTTTTTTACATCGAAATCGAAATTTTCTGCGAGTCCTGTCGACTCTTAACAGCTTTTGCACAAATTCCATTTTGAGTTCTGGTAAATCTGAGGTTGAGCTGTTTTACTACTGCACAATTTGAAATCTGTTAAAACATTAACTTTGATAAAATTATGTTTTTAATGTGCGGTGCAGATAGTAATTACCCATCGGGAACATAATTTTCTTGTACTTTCACTTGATCATTCATTTTATTTAATATATATATTTTTTTTGAAACTTCTTTATTTATAACTAAAAAATAATACAAATAGATTCTTTATCTTACCTACATAAAATATCTTACAAAATGTCTCTTAGTATGTATGCGATTGCTTTATAAATGTTCATCTGATTGACAGATGCAACGGCAACATGTCCAACCTCTCGCTGAAGGGGCACAAGATCCGGCGACGCACGGCCCTGCCGGAAGAGCTCCTGTACCCGGGGATGTCCGACCCCGACCCCCAGCCGCTGCCCCAGCCCCAGACTTACAGCGGCTTTAAGCTCCCCATCGCCAGAGTGCCGAGTGCGCCAGACTGCCGGCAGCCCAGTGCGCAAGAATCGTTCAAGTAAGTGAAAGAGCGCCAATATTAACTGTCAAGTCAAGTTTTAAATTTGTCAAATGCTCTTGATTTGTTTTGGCTGAAAATTGACAGATCTGATAAATTGTTGGTTCCAATGACCATTCTTTGAACTTGTTCGGACAACTTCTTTTAACCAATCAGAAGATTTTACTCAGAAACTATACACTTGACAGTTGGCATAGCCTTAGTGTGTTTGAGTATAAAACTTCAGATTGCGGAAGATTTCTGAATTTAGATTCAGATTGGTGAACGGTGGCACCAGAGAAGTGACGAAAGTGTCGAAAGTGTCCCGTAGTAGCCACTGATATATAACACGTGGATTGCGCATCAATGCTATATGAATGAAGTCAACATTTTCTAAGTCGCCAAGTGAATAATTGTTATGTTCAATGGTTTGGAAACTTCAAAATCTGAAAAATTTCAAATCTCAAATCTTCAAATTTCAATAGATGTTTCAGTCATTTTCATGTTGTAATATTAATCTTTATCTGTACGTACGAATATTATGTTAGTAGTAATGTTTACTGAAATGGATAAGTATAATTCTCAATCTCAAAATGATTATCTTATTTAATATCATCTAAATAACCTAGAAGTTCATACATAACATGTGACGACTGCAATGCCCGCAGACTGATGACCTCGTCGCTGCGACTGGACTCGCTCAAGTCCCCGGTCGCTGGTCGCAAGGTGTACGACCGGCAGGAGTCGCTGTCGCCGCGCGTGGGCCGCCGCAACACGGTCGTCATGCCGACCAACAACCTGCTGAGCAAGCCCGGGTCCATGTGAGTCCACCTTGCGGGCCGGCTTGCTTTTCTCGCATTGCACGACCTAACACTCACGCCACGTACAGGTTGACTTAGGATGTGACGGCAAGCGACCCTCCAATTCATTGCCAACCACATAGCTTAGCTTCATTCAGCCCCGGCATTACCAAAGTTAAATTTTGTTGGATTATCAAACTTTTTAATTTAATTGTGGTCACAGCCAATCAGATTCTTTAAAATATTTAAAACAATTGAATTAAATCCAAACGTTAGCTAATCCTCCACAATTTAAATTTTGTTATACCGGACCTGTATATTCCGGATTATTAATTTTAATTTCTCATGTCCTATTCACACAACAAATTTAATTCCGGTTAAGTTAGTACAGTGTCTTTGAAATTAAACACTGTCATCATTAACATGACTAAGAAGTACTGTTTATCAGGGTCTGTAACTCCCCAACTGCAGTTAAAAATTGAAGATGGCTGAGATTATTGTGTGATTGTTTTATAATTTACTTCTGAGAATTATAATTTAAAATCTAGATACCTACTTTTAATTTTACTTCTCTCCTGACCTGGCAAACAAATGCTGAAAGCCGTAACAGTGGCACGGCCACATTCGTTTTTCCTCAAAACTCTCTCGTCAATTTGTATTCCAACGTTTCTTGCTTTCCGATTCCATGCCGAGTTCATTTAAAAACGCTTGCTCGTTATCACTGTCCTTAATCAACCTCGTACAAACATAATTCCCAAGTTTTTGTTTAATGTTGTTTTCCTGTGCATTGTTTGTTGATAATGTAATATTAACTACGCAGTTAAAATCTTCCAATAATATATTCCATTTAAAATGTCGTAAGTAAAGGAGCTAGAGGATATCTCTGCATATCATTCATAAAAATACAGTTGTAAACGATATTTACACAAAGAACCTACTAATTTCTAATCAAATATGTAACAGTAACAGAATCATATATTTTTTTAAAGATACACTTAAATCGGGTTTAATTATAAACAAAATTAGTCATTAAACTTACGAAGCATTAACTGATTAATTTTACTACGAGCTATAGTACCTACTTGACTGAATAACTGTTAGAACGTAGAGTAGTGCGCTTGCTAACTGTGTGGGGTGCCGCCGTGCTACTAACAGGGAGCAAGGTCTGGACGCCAGCCCCCCCAACTCCCCCACGGCGCACCGGCGCACGCTGGCAGTGCGCGACGAGAACGTGTTCTCGCGCCTCACGTCCACCAACAGCTCGCCGAGCGCGCAGCAGCTGGACACCGGCGTCATCTCGCAGTATCTCGGCAAGGTGCGTTCAACAGGGTTCAATTGTTGGTCGTGGACGAATTATGTCTCTAGTCCACCTCCAAGGTAGATTGTAAAATGATTGTTGAAGAAAACTTTATTTAATAAACAAAACACTGTCATAAGTCATGACTGCCACTAGGACACAGTATAGTAAAATAATTAACAAATTGAATTAATAAATGACTGATCGACAATCAGTGTACATATCTCCCTATTTATTTATCTATAATTTATTGCAAGTATAATTGTTGCAATCATTGATTTTAGAGTTTACATTATCTTAACCATGTTGACGGAAAGTGAAATTGACAGAAAGTGGATTTTACAGTTAAATATAATTTGCCAAAAGTGTTGATTAGCAACATAGTTTTAGAAGTAATTAAAAGATCCATAGCCATTTTAAAATATCAGCTACATAGTTAACAATTTGTGTTTTAAATATTCATATTTTTTCTAAGTAAGGTAATCATTTATTCAGTGTTTGAATTTTCAATTGTATTACTATTACTATATTACTGTATATTTATATAAAAACTAAACTGAACTAAATCAAAGGTTTAAGTATGTTAATAGACAAACTAGTTACTACACATAAGTAGGTACTTACTGGTTATTTGTCTTCACTAAAATTGCATTTATTATATTAGTTGGTCCTTCATTTTTTTAACTTTGTTTCCATTTACTTTTGGTTTATGGTCGCTATGAATGGTTGATTGATTTCTTATATAAATTCCTCATATACTCAATTTACCCTTCACTTTATAAGATCTGGAAGATGATAGGAAGCTCTTGCAGCTTCCATCTGGCATCTTGAACAGGTACAGAGGTATGTCATATCCACCTCCGAGTTTGTTGCTAACTAAACCTGTTAACACTTCACTTTGCCTGCTCACGTGCAGTGTTTTGTGTGCTTGTGCATGTTGACTTGAATTAACTTGTTCCATAGAGTGGCTATGTTTAGTTTATAATGTATAGTGTCTATTGATTTATGGGGTAGAGAAGAGTTGCCTGACTTGCTGTTAGGCAGGGAAAGAAAGCAGTTAGGAGCAAGTTGGCTCGGACAGTAACACTCGGGACTTGCACATCAAGTGTTCCCGAGCTCGATTTCCACACCAGTCCTGACAGGTTATTTCGTGGTTTCCATCATTCAAGGGGTAAATGCTGAAAGGGGCCGTACTAATTGGCCATGACCGCCCCTTCCCACCGTCCACCCTTACCTATTTTTCAACATCATTTTACTGTCATCATCATAATCATTCATTGCCTAGTTGCAGAACTGTGCAACAATAAACAATACTGAAATAAAATAGAAGGGATTTAATTCTGCTTATATCTGCAATCTCTAAAAGTGTTACGAGGGAATGTTGTTCTCGAGAGGTTTGTGTTGAGATGTTGTGGAGCGATGTTGTGTCGAGATATCGTGGAGCGATGTTGTGGTGCGATGTTGTGGTGCGATGTTGTGGTGCGATGTTGTGGTGCGATGTTGTGGAGCGATGTTGTGGAGCGATGTTGTGGAGCGATGTTGTGGAGCGATGTTGTGTCGAGATGTTCTGGAGCGATGTGATGTGACCGGCTGCCTGTTGTAGATCAACCCGCGAGCCTCCCTGATCTGCTCCCACGTGGCCCGAGGTCACTCGCGAGCAGTGCTGGCGGTCGACGCCACCGAACATCTCCTCTTCAGCGCATCCAAGGGTGAGTCGTCTCGGAGCAAGGGTTTCGACACCAGCCATTTTCAGTCATTAGCTCGCACATTTGTCTCGGACATGCAACCCTTGTTACTATTCATTTCAACCATTCAAGTTTTATCACTTTCAGATGAGCTCAATGCTAAAATTTTCTTTCGTGGTCATTTCAAGGCTTGTTTGAACAGATCAAGTCACCACAAATTGCATGTACTTGTGCCTTGTTATGGAAAGATAAAGGTAAACCACTCCCCACTGTAACACTACACAACAAGTGACAGTTGGTAATAGAAAAATAACTAGTTGTTTGACAAAGTAAGATCAGAAATAATAGTATAAAAATATAGAAGGTTATCAACATAGGTAGTTTCATTAGTTCCTAGAGGGGTATAAAGAAGTATTTTAATGACAAAGCCTACTGGAGTGCAGAGAAGAATTTTATATGTGACAACAATGGGATAGATCTCGTGGCGAGTGCTGATTGGTGGACAGAGGTTGAAATTTTACAACAATGAAGAAGAGATTAATAAAATCAGTTCGATGAAATATTTTGAAGAAGTCAGATGTAAAACATTATTTCTCTTGGATAAAACTAATCAAATATCATTTTAAAGTTTATAATAGTAAATCTTATCTATTATAAACTATTTCAAGAAACAAGAAAGGAATGAAGAACAAGAATTGACCATATAAACGTGTGATGGAAAGAAAAGCAGAACATGGACAGTTGAGACTTTGAACCTTTGATTGAACCACGAAACATTGCCGGCGAAGGAATGAGTACAAAATAAGACTGTTTAATGTTAAATAATACCTAATTATATTATAAATTAAGAAAGAGAATTGTACATTGTCAAAGTTAGGTAGCTAGTAACTGGCCAGTATAATTGCAGAAAAACCAGGAGTGCATAACATGTATGTACATGATTCCTATCTAATTATACCTTTGTGATAAAAAGAAGATGTTCATTGCTTTGAGGGTGTGCAACGTTAAAACTGTGAGCACATTGTAGGATAGTTAAAGAAGGTATAGATACAAAAGTAACGTACAACTTGGTACTATAAGTTAGGTATAGTTACAAAGTGACAACCAACATGGAGCTGATGGAGCCATAGGTTGGTATAGTTACAATTTGTCGAACCAACGCGGGGCTTTGATGTATTATTTGTTAAAAAATATCCCACTACCTGAAAATAAGAATCTCACTGAGCTAGAAAAATATTAAATTGGCGCCCAGCACATAATAAAATTTATACATACAAATTTGCAAACAATAGAGAAACAAAATGTCAAACCTAAACGATTCCGATTTGTCCAGCACTGACGGATATGAGCCAACAACAGTTATATCTAACAATGAGGAAGAGGTTAGGCGAATCATTATTGGCAATAATGAAGCTGAAACAGTTATTGAAGGGTCAATTCAGACAACACAAATAAAAGAAGAAAAGCAGATTGATTTAAATCAAATGATGACAATGATGCTAGAGAAAATGGAGAATCAGAAAATATTCTCAGAGAAACAAGTGGAGAATCAGAAAATATTCTCAGAGAAACAAGTAGAGCAATCCTGCAGAGAGAATTATGAGGAGTCTGGGAAGAATGTTTAGGACATATTGTTCAGAAAAGCACAATACATGGGGAACATGGGTTCCAAAGATTGAACAATGGATCAATACAGTTTACCATGAAAGTACTGGTTATAAACCAATCGAACTACATTACAATGAAAAAGATGTAACGGCAATTGCTAAATATATTGACTTTCCAGAAGAAGAAGGAAGCGAAATATCGCATGATTTAAAAATAGTGCTTGCTGAAGCCAGATTAAATAAACAAGCAAGAAAGAGACAAAAAGTATTTGAACAAAAGCACAAGAAGGAAACCAATTTCTATGTGGGAGATCTTGTACTATTGAGATCTATTCATGTTTCAAACTCGATGTCCAAAGAAACTAAGAAATTCTTTCACATATTTGAAGGACCATATGTTGTAAACAATACCAAGGGAAACAATACTTATGAATTGGCAACAGAAACAGGAGAAATCAAAGGGACCTACAATGTTGTACTTTTAAAAAGATATCGTACCATTCCACCTTTGGACAATATGTGAAAATGATAGTATAAAATGGCGAGAGACATTTATAACGAAGAATTTGAAGATGAGATATTGCACTATTGCATAAGTATCAAAGTAACGACAAGGAAGACAGAAGAATATAGATGTTCGAATGAAATGAATTTGAATAGAAGATCACAAGAAGCGTTAAGATCGAATGGATCAAGAGAAATTAGATCAAAAAGAAGGCATAGTTGACAAGAATATGAAGATTGGATGACAATTTGAGTTATGCTGCGAAGTAACAAGTATTGATAGCCAAGATGGTGGGCTATGGTGGTTAAATACGAGTATTGTCGGCTATGCTACAATATGTAACGTATGTTGGTGAATTATGAGATCGGCAATTAATATATTGTGCGATAGTTGAAAGAATAACTGTTCGTGTCTAAGAGCATAGAACTAGAGGTTATTGAGTTGAAATGTTTGTCATTGTTATGAGCAACATTTGAGTCACGTGTATGAATTGACTTGTGGAAGACAAGTAATTATGAAAAACTACGAGAAAAATGTTACTTTCGTTAGATACCAGATAAGTCAAGAGAAATGTTGAAACAAGACCAATGGAAAATTGATTTGAACTAATTATTCGAGAACATTGGACAGATGCTGACGAGGATATGATGAAGAGAGTTTTATGAAGATTTGAAGATTGAAAGAAAAATTATCACAGCAGACAACGTAAAGAAAACAGTGAAGCAACAGGTGTAAAGACTGTTTGAGTTTTGGTTTGAACAAAAATAAATTTATATAAAATTTATTATGTGCAAAGGTGAGAGATTGTAACACTACACAACAAGTGACAGTTGGTAATAGAAAAATAACTAGTTGTTTGACAAAGTAAGATCAGAAATAATAGTATAAAAATATAGAAGGTTATCAACATAGGTAGTTTCATTAGTTCCTAGAGGGGTATAAAGAAGTATTTTAATGACAAAGCCTACTGGAGTGCAGAGAAGAATTTTATATGTGACAACAATGGGATAGATCTCGTGGCGAGTGCTGATTGGTGGACAGAGGTTGAAATTTTACAACAATGAAGAAGAGATTAATAAAATCAGTTCGATGAAATATTTTGAAGAAGTCAGATGTAAAACATTATTTCTCTTGGATAAAACTAATCAAATATCATTTTAAAGTTTATAATAGTAAATCTTATCTATTATAAACTATTTCAAGAAACAAGAAAGGAATGAAGAACAAGAATTGACCATATAAACGTGTGATGGAAAGAAAAGCAGAACATGGACAGTTGAGACTTTGAACCTTTGATTGAACCACGAAACATTGCCGGCGAAGGAATGAGTACAAAATAAGACTGTTTAATGTTAAATAATACCTAATTATATTATAAATTAAGAAAGAGAATTGTACATTGTCAAAGTTAGGTAGCTAGTAACTGGCCAGTATAATTGCAGAAAAACCAGGAGTGCATAACATGTATGTACATGATTCCTATCTAATTATACCTTTGTGATAAAAAGAAGATGTTCATTGCTTTGAGGGTGTGCAACGTTAAAACTGTGAGCACATTGTAGGATAGTTAAAGAAGGTATAGATACAAAAGTAACGTACAACTTGGTACTATAAGTTAGGTATAGTTACAAAGTGACAACCAACATGGAGCTGATGGAGCCATAGGTTGGTATAGTTACACCACCACATTCAAACAACTTTACCAGTGATACTAATCAAGGGGGCGGGACCTAAACTAACGTAAATGAATAGAAAGGGGGAAGGAGGGTTTACGTTATATCTTTCCACCACTGTACATGGTAAAATAACTATGAGTGTAAAATAAAGTTTTCAAGTGAAGTTTTTGGAGGAAAATAATGTCTCGATCGAATCTTGATATACAGCAAGACATTTCCACTCACCTACGATTTATGTTGGCATTTTTCATGAAAAGTTGATATGAAATATTTCCTATATTTCCCCCGATGCATCGACGTGACTCTGTGTGCATGTTTCAGACCGCACGGTGAAGGTGTGGGACCTGACGACGGGCGCCGAGATCACCTCACTCCGAGGTCATCCCAACAACGTCTCCGCCGTCAAGTACAACGAGTCCACACACCTCTGCTTCACAATGTCCGCTTACCTCGTCAAAGTCTGGGACCTCAGGGATTCCAACAAGTGCATCAAGATTCTCTGGTTAGTTAACATTACATACATGCTCAATAGTTCTATCTGTTGTACATTCTTTTGGTTTTGTCCTCTAACGGAGAGTGTGATTTCTCAGTTCTTCCGGGCAAACTGTGGCCTCCGTCCCGGGCGACCCCAAGCCTCTGGTGCGCACCATCCAGTTCCCTCCCGGCGAGACGGCACTGAACGCCATGTCGCTCAACGACTCTGCGCGAACTCTGTACACCGCCACGGGCGATCGCGTGCGCGTCTGGGACCTCCGCAGGTATGTTCTATTACGTTCAAAGCTCTACTAATTTGTCTGAATAAATTAAGAGCAATTTAAAGCTTTGGTTTCACATGATAAATGTTTGAAATTCAAGTTTTTGCGCACCTATCTTACTAAACTAAATAATGCCACTCACAGCAATACATTACCAACTGTGGTACGCCCTTAAGTTGTTCAATAAGATTTTATGTTTCGTTGGCGAAATAGGCATCTTAATTTACTCAAGTTTGTGGCATTATTTAGATCACTAAGTGAAAATTGTGTTCAGTGCTCAATATTTTAATATTTCATTGTAAGAAAAATCACATTTGAGAACGGTGAAGGACCACATGCTTCCCCAGACCTCTTAAATATCTGCAAATTCACAGAAAATAATGGGTCTACCGATTATAAGTTTTGTTTGAATATTTGATGAGCCGTAATTGTGTTCGGACAGGTTCGAGTGCACGAGCAAGCTGAGCGGCGGACACCGGTCGGCCGTGATGTGTCTGGCCGTCAACCAGGTGGCGCCGGGCGAAGACATCGTCGTCACAGGTTCCAAGGATCACTACATCAAGGTCAGAGCCGTGTCCAGTGTCATAGTCTCGTTTAAAACAAGACTCATGGACATTTAGTGTCAAATGTTCCCTAATTTCTAACATCAACTGTAGGCCCATTTGTCATTGTATGAAAAAGCGGTACCTAGTAGCTTTAAATGCCTATTTTCTTGAATAGCTGTAAATAAAAATAAAAATAAGTTAATGAAGAAAGTTTTTTTCCATGAAAAGTATGAAAATTGGCTTCTTGAACAAAATTAAGAACAAAACTTGTTTCCTTGAAATTTTTAAAATTTTTACTAATCAAGAAATTCCATTTGATGTTGCATTTTTGTAGGATGATAATTGAGCCTTCAGATGATGATAGAAATTAGTGAAATTTGACGTCTTAGGCAGAAACTAAAAACTGCAATATAATATTTTCTGTACTAATTATGCCGGTGAAACTTAACGTGTGTATGTTCCAGGTGTTCGAGGTGAACTTGGACTCGTGCCAGCCGGTCTACCAGCCGTACATGAATCTCAACCCGCCGCACTACGACGGAATCCAGTCGCTGGCGCTCAACGGAAGTCTTCTGTTTTCCGGCTCGCGAGACATGAGCATCAAGAAGTGGGACCTCTCCAAGCCCGACGTGCACGTGCAGGTGAGACATCGCCCGTGAGAACGTCCGTGTAACCAGATGATAACAATTTCATCGGAATCTTTGGAAGAATTATTCCGGTTTTTTGAAGTTCACAGCATTGCGTACTTGTGCTTTGTTCTGATTGGCAATTCTGACAAAATCTTCATTGATTTTCTTTGATGTGCTTAAATATCAAAGCACATTCTTATCATACTGAGACACTACATATTTGAATTCCTTTTGCAGTAGGATAGGATGTGTGAAAGAAAACTGAAAGTTAACATTTTTAAATAAATTTGAAAGGTAACCTAAGTGTTCATTTAAATATAGGTACTTAAAAATGCTCAGAACAAACCAACTAGTTCACTTTTAAATGTGAGTTCATATTTTCCCTTTAATCAAATTGTACAAAATATCAAACATCTAAAATAATAGAATATTATATAAAAATGGAAGAATTACCTTTTTTTGGTATGTACTATCAAATTAAAGAAGAAATATATTAGTAATGAAATAATTTATGGAAGGGATCAGAATAAATGAATCAGTTGCTAAGATGCTGTTCACTGAGAGTTATCAACCTGTTCCCCCGTGTGTTTTAGAACCTGAACGGAGCGCACAAGGACTGGGTGACGTGCCTGGAGTTCATGCCCGGCGGGCAGAAGCTGCTGTCGGGCTGTCGCGGGGGCGTGGTCAAGATCTGGTCCACGGACACGTGCGCGCTGCTCGGCGAGGTCAAGGCGCACAGCGAGACCATCAACGCCATCACCACCAACAAGGAATGCATCTTCACGGCGTCCAAGTAAGTGCCTCTCTCGTCGTCACGCGACTAGACTATACGCTACGTCGGAGTCGGGTCTTAGTGCAGGGTCGGATCAAATAGTGTCACTGATATTTTATGTACCTAGTTGTTAATATCTATACGCGGTCTACAACCCTCTTTTCAGCAAAAGATTGTATTTGTATCAAGAACCAGTTTTTACCTCTTGTTAATGTCTTCACAGCTAACGAGCAGATACTTGAAAACAGATTTAACGTGAGATAAAAATCGGGCTCCATAGCTGATCAATTTATTTCTACGAAGATGAAATATTACTGTTAAAGTACAGGGCTCGAAATTTAAATAATTGGTCACTCACCCTCCGGGTGAGGTAGCAATGTTTGATTTCATTTCGGACCAACTTAATCAACCAGACAATCCAGAAGAATCCTTCATCTTCTTAGCATTGTTGACATAAGAGCAGTTTTTTACTTAAATTATTTCACTCGCCAGCCGGGCAAGAACTGTCAATAAATTTCCGTATACATGAAGCATTCAATTCGCCTAGGTCGAGCGAGCAAGTCCTAATTTCGAGCCCTGGTATCATATTTAAATAATTGTTTTCGACTCAGTAGTATTTCTAAAACCTTTCTTACTTTATCAGAATCCTAAGCGTTGGAAAGGATATTATTACATCCAATTCAAGACTAGATCTGAAATTGAAAAGTTTCATTATTGATTCATTTAGTATTAGCTCGCTTTATTTCCTCTGAAAGCTTTGGCATTGAAGGCCCTAGTGCGTGGTATTTGTGACGGCGTGACGCGCGCTGTGATTGGTTGCAGCTCGGGCGAGGTGAAGTTCTGGAAGTGGCCACCGCAGCCCCCGTCCATGACCATGTCCCTGGGCCGGAGCTTCCCGCTCGACTCGTAAACGCTAGCTAGTTCCCGAGCAGGTGACCTCAACTGACCGCCCCAGTGCAACTAGGCAGAACCAGTCCAGTCATGAAATTAGCTTCTCGTGGAGCCAAAATAAAATTAGGAATAAACAACAGAAAGCTGATAAACTTTATATGTTTGTTTCTTGAAATAAAGTTAGTATTAATATTGCTAACCCCATCAAATCTAGTTGACAAAACTAAACCCTTGCTCGAATTGTGAATTGAACTTGTGTGTCAGGAAAGACTACACAGAATGTCGATGATATTTGTCTGAACTTGCTCTGCCTATTGGCCCCAGATCTGTTGCATGTCGCTTGCTCAGCCAGTGTTAGTCACTTGTTGCTTGCCCGTAGTTCTCTAGCACTTGCGATCCACACTCAGATCGAAACCTGATTGGATCTTCAAATTACGGTTTATGTTTTGTGGGCTGCCGGTTTCATCGAATTAATTTGTTCCTAATGATTTTAGGGACCATATTGGCGTTAATTTTTAATTTTCAGCTTGAAATATTTTTCGAATGACTTGAAAACGGATAATTGTTTGATTTTTTAACCAACATAGAATTTACATCTTAATTTGTTAAGATTTTCTAGTCTCAAAACACCCCAATTCTAACTTACTTCAAACTCAATTTTTAATTGTGTTTTTGCCCTTCAATAATTCATTTTTGTTATTTATATTTTGTGGTTCCTCCGATGTGTGTATTCCGAAAGCATAATTTTGTCCTTTTGTATTGGTCATGTTTTAAAGGTTTTGTCAGCCCAACTTCAAATTTTCTATAATCCATTAGCAATTTCTATCAGGATGTTGATCGCTAATGTCACGCTGATAAAGATGTTAATTGCATAGTTTGACTTTGTTCATTTATCTCTATGAGGAAGAATAATATCAAATAGAAGTGAAGTATTTCACTTTGATTGATTGACTTCCTAACCCGCTAGATTATTATTAGTATATCAGTTTTGCTATTATCTCTACCAATATTTTTGTAGACAAATTGATCAATGCTTTGTTGTACATATTAGTTTTCCTTAGCCAATCTGTTGAATGGAAATTAGGACAGGATGCAACTCTGTCTAGAATGCTTCTTTGTAAATGAAACACAATGTGGTTATTGGTTAAGTTGTTGCATCAAGTCTCAAACTCTCATTTTACCTATCAGTGTGAGTGACAGCCATATTACTCGTTATCATTCATTACATCCATTCACAATCATTGTAAACTATCTACTTGTGGTATATTTTATCAATGGTGTAAAGGCATGGTGAATTTGATTTATGTCAAAAGCCTATTTTGATCAATTCGTTAGGTGGGAAGCCGACTTTTTAACTACCGACATGCTCAGTATTAATGAACACTACCATAAAATTAATGATATAATAATTAATAAATTAATAACGTGATATTTGATAAAGCATAATTAAAATGTTAACAGGAGAAATTGCTGAAGGTGGAAGGTTAATAAAGTCGTAAAGCAATCGAATCGGCTACAGGATTAGGTGCATTTATAAACTTTCTATGTCTAGTTAGGTGTACACGACACGAGGCATAATAACATCATGGAATGAATTTGAAGAATGATTGCTGGTTATGCTCTGTAACAAAAATGCAATGTAACAATTTATGCTGACTGACTTCTGATGGTTCGATCTATATTTTCAGTCAATCAAATTATTTGAGCAATTCTTTTTTGTTTTTTCAAGTGTACCTACCTACTTCTAATCATATCTTTATGATATCTTAATGCTAATGAATCATATCTTAATGATGAGATTACATGAAATTACAAGGGCAAGTTATAAATACATTAGAAGCACCTGTCTGTATGCCAGTCCAGACGTTTCTGTGAATCTATATTTATTTATTTTATATTTGAAATTATATTATCCTTGCCCGCCCTACATATCAATTAGTTCCGTAATCAAAAGAAGAAACATTAAAAATTTAATCTTTTCGTGTGTTTCATCCACACTAATTACTTTCAAGACAATATTTCCAAAACATTCTCATATTCTGTAAATTCTGAAAATTAAAATGTCGTAATCAGATTAAATCCATTGTAAAAATGTTGGTTCATTCACCTCTCTTATCAGTTGGCATCACCTTCTTATCTGTTTTGTTTTACTTACTTAGCATCTTTTATTTTAATAATGACTTGCATAATTTTTGTGAAGCTTACAGCGAATTTACCGACTTGTACAATTCACAAAGCTCATCTGACTGAGTTACAAAGTGGACAGACACACAAGGCGTGTTCACTTTCCATAGAACTGTCAACATTGATAGCATTGTGATCTAGTCTTCAATCATTCTAATCAATCAGTAAATCAGTCTTCTTCCGGCCTGATAATGAATTTCCTGGTCACTATCTTCTTGACATCTTTAGCTGCCTGCAATCAAGCAGTGTTTTCAAACGTTCAAATAATTCTTGGCGAGTAGTCGGCAATATAATGTAATAATTTCAGATTCATTGAGTAATACCACAGACTAGTTAAGTAGAGCCTTCAGCCGAAGGCTATTAGTCTGTGGGTAATACAAATGTGGAATATTTGAATTTCTTTGCATCACTGCTACCTCAATTGCATTGATTCTCATTGAAGATGGCGGTGGAATTACATCATCGCTTTTCTGTTTTTGTATCTAATATCTCTCATGCGGCAAGGCAAATGCAGAAAGATCGGCGACGATTGCAAGCAGCTAACGGTAATGAAGCGACGTCGAGGAGGATGTGGTCTGAGTGATGCGAGGCTAACGAATGATGCTTCTCCACAGCGACGGGACGGTCCAGCTGTGGCGACCGAACCGGGCCTCCTGACCAGCCGTGTGAAGCTGGCATCGGCCACCGACGGGACTTTACAAGACTGGGCCGCGCTTCCGATCCCTTCTTTGTTATCTTTTCATTATAACTTTATTCGTGTTTAATGATCTGATAAGACTCCGCATTTAACTTCACTGTGACTAATTTATTGTTAACGGCATTAGCCATTTTATACGAGTTTTAACTAGGTTACGTGTATTTTTTATTTTTGTTCATTTGTAATGTATAGATAGAGAGGGCAGTTATTTATTTTGTTGTTACGAGGAGCTCTAACTGGTCTTACAGTATTTTTTAAAGTATTATTAATATTAATTTATTAGCTTAACCTCTGCAAGAGAACAGGACTTCATAGTAACTAATAGTAGAGAGATAATTTATTAATAGTGTCGAGATTGTGATCACGTACTGGGTAATTATTGTTAGAAAGAGAGAAAGAGGCCTCTGGGGTGTGAACTGTTAGAGAGTCTAATATAGAGAGTGTGTGTTTGTATGGTATATTTAGGAATAACTACTGACGACATTCAGGCAACTCGTGTTATACTAGTCCTTAAAAATGAATAAACTTTTCAATTCGAAGAAAAAACACTTTCCATCAGTGCTCCTTTTAAAAACTGAAATCATGAAATACCGTCTCCTTATAATAACATGTTGATGAGTGAGCACCAGTATGTGCACCATCTCGAACCAATATTACCAATACACATAAAATGCAGCCAATTGATAGATCAATACAATTCACTCGATCAATAGCCACTAAAATGTATCTACTTTTCATTGGGAAAGCAAAACCAGATCAAGGTGCAGTGCATTTACATTTTGATAGATTAAACAGCTATTTGAGAGCTAATGCCAATTAGCTCTCAAATTACCTCTCGTTTTTAGCATTGTTTTCGCAAAATTATCAACTTGTTCAGAGAAAAGTTGTGATCTATACATTGCCAACAGCGGGAATATAAACATATCAAAGCTGTAGAGTCAAAAGGACTCCATTCCATTCTCTCCATTCTTTAGCAAAGGGTAAAACTAAATCAGGAATCATTCAAACTTTTCCTAAATAACTTACCTGCCGTATTTTGCGCTCCTAGCGTATTAGACCAAGCTTGACAAAATATGTCAAAACCTCTCGTTTTTAGCATTGTTTTCGCTTATAGCTACCTGCACTTCCTGCGGCAAGCCATCCCCACTCCACTTTTATGAGAGATGTTCAAACTAGGGTGATAATACGTTTGCAGAGAAAAATATTATAGTAGGTAATTGCATTTTGACTTTTGAGTAAATAGTAGGTAAAAATCCCATGTAATTTTATTTGCTTGATTGTGTAATAATAGTCAACTCGTTACAATCTTGTTCAAAGAGTGTCAAAAAATCAAGGCCCCACAGATCCAGCCCAAAGATGTTATCTACATCACAAAGGATCAAGTATTTATTATTTAATGACACAATCACATTAGAGCTCAGTGAGTGTCAGTTGCTGATTGTCATCAGTGGAGTGAAGATGGCTCTACAGAATGGAGTCACTGGCAAGGGAGCAATCCTCACTGGGGAGAACATCAATCAACGGATCCAGAATATCTCTTACCTCGCCGAGGGAAAACATCTCATCAGGTTCAGTGAAATAGAGAAAGAACTAAAAAATGTAAGTTTCAGCTGGGTTTGTTTTAATTAAACGTTAAAATCAAACTCATGTTCCTTCCTTTTATTTTTTTTCCGTTGGGAGTCATTCCAAAAACAATTTTCATTCAAAATATATTTTATAATTTTATATTAACATGGCTCAACCGATCGAACATTCCAAAATATAAATTTTTTGAAATTGAGGTTTCAAATTATTATTGCTAGATATTTTTAAAAACCCTTGGAATAAGTGTGTCGTAGGTTACTTATATAATTTACATTAAATTGTTTATTTCTCAAACTGATAGTTAGAGAATAATTAATTTTATATATAATTAATTAAACTGCCTTGCACTTTCTGAAATATTGTCTCCTGATATTTATATTTTATGCCAGGGAGTGAAGTTCCCATTCACCTCATTGATCAAGGCAAGTATCGGAGATTGTCAGGCGATGGGTCAGCGACCAATCACATTCATCCGAGAGGTGCTAGCGCTGGTCGTCTACCCTGATTTAGCCAGCGACCCTCGCTTCGCATCCGATGTTCGCGAGAGAGCCCGCAACATTCTGAACGCTTGTGAAGGTGGCAGCATTGGTTCGTACACTGACAAGCCAGGACTGGAATATGTCAGACGAAATGCAGCGGAATACATCACTAAGAGGGACGGAGGAATTCCAGCGGACTACAGGAATATCTTCCTTACTTCAGGATCTAATGAAGCAATCAAGGTAGGTACGTTTTTTCTATTTTATTATTGCTAAAAAAAGTAAAACTTGAAATATGACTGAATTGATGTATCTGTGCTCTCTCATCATTGCATTACACTAAACTTTTTCATGGTTAATATAAATGATTCCCTCTATTTCTATTCACATTCCGAATCACTGATACTAAAACTCCTGTGTGACGTATTGAAAACAGAATTGCAAACTTTGGGCTTGGAGCTTTGCATCTTCTACAATGCTCTATAGAGAACTGCTGTTCGAAACTTTAAGATTGACATGTCTGTTTGATCGCGCCAAAGAAGTTGTCTTGGTATTTCAGGCAGTGTTGACTCTGGTGTATCAGGATGTTGATGGAATTACACCAGGAGTGCTGGCGCCGCTTCCTCAGTATCCGCTGTACTCGGCCAAAGCAGCAGAGCTCGGAATGAAACATGTAATACAAATCAAAATGTTAAAAAAACGATTTTACAAATTACTAATTCTAAGATAAAATTATGTTGTTACTTCTTTAGAAAAACCAACCAAAGTTGCTTTTTGTAGATTTATCACTCAAATGAAATTACTAAACTCTCTTCAGAATTTGCCTTCTCACAGTGCAAACAAAACAAATGACATGATCAAACCAGACAACTATTTATTAGGTCTGTTTTGTTTGGATTCATCTTTATTTGGTAAATAAATATCAGCTTAAGGTGATACTAGCGCTCGGCCGTTTTAGAAAATTGAGAGAGAAAAATTGTTTCATAAGTGAGTGTAACTTTTACAGGATGTTCACATGATCAGTCTGATTGTATATAAGTAGCCCTTTTTAATTTTTGCTTATTGCATCGTTAATTAGGCGCCGGTTATTCAACAAAACCGCGCAAAACGATGAAATTTGCGATACGATTGGAGACAAAACCCGTTAACCAATTGATCTCAAATTTTAATCATGATTAGATGAAAGACAAACTTAGGGTTATCCCTTGGTACATTTTTAATTTTTTGTTTCGTTAATTAGAAATAATTAGTGGATTTTTGGTGAAAAATTAGCTATTTTCTCGTCTCCCTAGGCGCCGTATAAAATTAAATTTCAAAAATGTGCCAAGGGATAACCCTAAGTTTTAGGGTTATTTAGGGTTTAGGGTTTTTAGGGTTGAGCTTTTAACTAATCAGGTTTAAAATTTCAAATAATTTGGTCGACCCATTTCGTCTCCAATCGTATCGCAAAAAGTGTCTACAAAAAGCAGCAAAATCGCTCGCGCTTGCTGCACCTTAAACTTTGCTTTCAAGGACAAAACTCTTATCGGAGTGCAGCACCGTACAGGTTACGAGCTTTTGTAATTTATTTTTATAAAAATAAATTGATATTGGATTTATATCATAGAAATTACTACATTCTATAACTAAAAAACATTGATTTTGAATAAATTGTCACTTGCGAGGTTTTGTAGCTTGACTGACGATGTTATGTTTGAGAAAACAATTTTCTGTCTGGTCGAAGATTTTGTTATTTTTCGCTTTGGTAAAACAGAAAAACATTCGAATAGACATAAAATCACAGAATGGACAGAAGTGGGCTTCACTCAAACAGATCTAACTTTGCAACTATGTATTTGAAGTAGGTACTAACAAATTATAATTATGGAGGACAATCTTCTAAACAATGTGACCAACCGCATGCCCCTAACTTTATTCATTGGTGAGCAATTCAAAAGGTTCCGACGCTTTTTGAGCAGACCTATATCTCAGATGGCAATCTCTATCTCAAAATTACAAATAGCTACTAAAGAAAACTTAGCTTTGATTGACTTGTCAGTAAGAATGAAATGAAAATATGAATGCATGTTGTAGATTGGCTATTACTTGGACGAAGACACCGCTTGGGGTATCAACATCAAAGAACTGCAACGAGTTGTCGACGATGCTCGAACTGTCTGCAACCCGCGCATCCTCGTCATCACCAATCCAGGCAATCCAGCAGGTCAGTACATTTCCTCAGAACCTAAATCAATGGATATGTTTCAGATTGTCTGTGTTACTCTTCCTTTATAGCATTCACACTCAACTGCATTCATTTGTCTCTAGGTCTTTTTAAAAGAAAATAAAACTATAAAAACAATTTTTAGTATAAACTTCAAATTCCAAGATTGGCGTTAGTTTTGATTTGACCCCATGTTCCTTGGATCTGTACTTTAATGTACTCGCCCGATCTTTTGAATAGTTTTATTCCTAAAATAAGATGTTCTCTCTGCGCAGGGCAAGTATTGTCGCGGAGCAACATCGAGCAGGTGATTCGGTTCGCACACAAGGAGCGCTTGTTCATCCTCGCCGACGAGGTCTACCAAGTCAACGTGTACGACAAAGACAGCGAGTTCCACTCATTCAGAAGAGTGATGCTCGAGATGGGGCCGCCCTGCTCTACCATGGAGCTTGCTACTTTCATGTCCACCTCTAAAGGTTTGTACACGACACAGACATTGTAAACTATATGATCAATGTACACACTTCTCATATGTTCCACACTTGATGGTAAATAGAATCTACTGAATAAGATCAACTCTTGTAGCATTTATTTATATATTATTAATATATCAACTTTTTAGTTGTGAAAAGTCCATGTGAAAAAAATGTTTCAAGTATTCAGGTCTGTCGAAATTAAAAGAGGACTTTTGACAAGTTAAAAGCTGTGTACATATAAAAACCTAAAGTAATGAATGAAACCGATTGAGAAATTGAATCAATATTAACCTATGAAGTAAAAATCTGCATTTATAAAATGCTCACTCCTGTTTATTATTGTAAGTAGAGATGGGCCGATTCCAAAATTTCACGATTCCGATTCCGATACCGATTCTTAGCTCCGATTCTTGCGATTCCGATCCCGATTCCGATTCTTCACAAATACCTACAAACCTCACTGTATTTATCACCCTTTGTATTTTGCCCTCAGGTAAGTAATTAAAAAATCGAACAAGTGGTAAGAAAACATCATTTAATGTATTTTTATTGTGTTAGATCTTTAATTTTATTGGAAAGTAAGTTGTATTACAAGGAATTGTGCTTTGGCTATGTTTTTAACCTAAAATATCAAGCTAAAAGGGCGGGATTTTCAAAAAGTATCGGAATCGCTAAAATATGGACAGGAATCGTAGAATCGCGATTCTTCCGATTCCACTGGAATCGGTGGAATCGCGAGAATCGGAATCGGAATCGTCCCATCTCTAATTGTAAGTAAAATGACTCGAGCGAAATAAATTTCAAAATATAAAACTCTTGCGTGATGGTAACAAGAGAGGAATAAGTTTGGTTACAGAAATGAATCTAGCATAAGAGCATGTTCTTGAAGATCCTCCGAGTGTATTATGTTTGTCCGCAGGCTACACAGCTGAATGTGGTCTACGCGGCGGCTACGTGGAGATGTTGAATCTCCGTCCCGATGTCCTGGCGCAGTTCAAGAACTTGGTCACGATCGTGTCGGGTCCAAGCATCACGGGTCAAGTTGCGATGGACTGCGTGGTCAAGCCTCCGCAGCCCGGAGACCCGTCCTACAAGAAGTTCCACGAGGAAAAGACGGCCATCTTGACTTCCTTGGCAGAGAGAGCCAAGATCTTGGCAGATGCATTCAACAGCTTGGAGGGAGTCACGTGTAATATTGTGCAAGGAGCAATGTACGCTTTCCCCAAGGTTAGTACTGTATTCTGTACTTATAGGTTCGACAGTATCATATTATATCAAATATCATACGGTATAATATGTATTGGAAACATTTGTTGGCCGATTTGGGAAGAACGATTTTAAAAAATTATTTTAAAATCCAGGGAGATGTCAGGAAGTGAAGGGAGGGAAAAGGGAAGGAGGTGCCTATTCTTGTGGAGTCAACTCTTGTGTTTGTGTTCAGATCTCAATGCCGGAGAAAGCGTTGGCTCAAGCTGCAGCAGAAGGAGAGTCTCCAGACGCATTCTACGCGATCCAGCTCTTGGAGAAGACTGGAGTATGCGTCCTTCCAGGAAAGAGTTTCGGACAGAAACCAGGAACGTGGCACCTCCGGGTCACCATCTTGCCGCAGCTGGAGGAACTCAAGGTCATGATGAAGAGGATTGAACTGTTCCACAAACAGTTCTTGATCGATTATAATTTATAAGTAAATGAACCTCGTATGTCTAGTTGCAAGAATCAATGTATTATAATGTACGTTATATTTATATTTTATTCAATAAAAAATAAAAGATAGTCTTGTTTAATTTATTAGAATGAAGTACATGAACCTCGTAGGCACATAATTCCACCAACTAATTACTTTGAGAATTAAACGAAAGTTTTATTATGATTGCTTCTATTGAGCTAGTGTTTTTAGATTCAGTCTTTTAGTCTATAATTTTCATTGTAACTAATTGTGACGGTTATATAACTGTGTTGTGTTATTTTGTTTAAAAGTTATTATCAAACTGTACCTATAAATTAAGTACACTATGTATTTCATGCTGCTAATTCACTAGCTAGTATAGTTTGCGTCTACAATCACATTATGAGTTTCGATTCATTTCTATTGGGTATATTTATTGCTTGCAGCACGTCCTTGCAAGACGTGGAGTACCGAACGCCGAGGCTCACAACTTGTATTTATCTACCACTTGACACTTTTTTTGCAATTTTGTATTTAGAATTCCCTTATTTTTTCTGTATATTCTGTGTTATAAAATTAACATAATTGTGGAAAAAATATAATAATACATTATTGGGAATTTTTAACAATATAAAAAGGTGTGTTGGCTCATTTAGCACGGACTTCTGTTTTTTTGTTTTATTCTGACAGTACCGCTATACAGGTCGCACCGTTTCTCCGATTGACCAGAAATTTTTCACACATGCACGGACCATCTCTGGGCGTTGCAGACCCTATTTTTTTTAAATCGCTGATTGGTTCAAATGTTTAAAAAAAATATCTTCCGATTGGTTGGTCCAATCAATTTTAAATTTTGGCAAGTCATTGTGACCTACGTTGTCTCAAATCCTACAAAGTTTCAGCCAAATCCTTCAATTGGTTTATGTTTAAATAATATCTTCTTATTGGTCGAAAATCAAAATGTTCCGATTAAGTTCAAACTTTTCATGGTGATAAAGACCAACATTATCCAAACTTTTACATATTTTTTGCCCAATCAGTCAAGAATTTAGAGTTGAGTATGGGTTGTCAAAAAAGGTTTCTGGAAAAAGTACGTAGGTAAGTCACGACACAATGGAATTGTTCAGCCAGATAATTGAGGCGTTGAGAGCTGAAGTGGCCTAACCCCAAAAAAGTGATTCGCCGCAAATTGCGTTTGAAAATGTGCAAAACTTTGGGATTAAATATCTCAGGCCTGTTAGATATAGCAAGATGGCGATAAAATAATTAAATGTACAATATGGTCAAGTTGATAATTCACATTTTTGTTTCAACCCCTAACTTAAATTAACAGCCCTTAAGTGGGTTAAGCCATTTTGGAATCGGGGGTTTTGTTGCATTTTCGTTAAAATTTGTGGGTTGGGCTGTTTATGAACTGAACAGAATCGTACAAAATTATTATTTTATTGGAAAATATGGCTTAAAACATTATGTATTACTAATATAAACATAAGTAATTATTCAGTATTGATTATAGCAACAGTAATTTGCTAATTTCTTAATTTAGTAATTATTAATAAAAATATTGTGATATGAGCAACATATGGCTTGAAACTTAATTTTTTACTGATGATAACAAAATTATATATTTATTAGGAATTTTGCTCCCTTAATTGCAAGATTTTGTTTACATTATTGATAATTTTTTAAAATCCTAACGTAATTAATATTATATATATTTTTTTTTAAATTTTTTACTTTTTATTTACTATTCTTTACTTACCTTGGTTATTCATAATTTGAAATTCGTGATACGCACGGCGACATCCAAGATAAATGTGGGTTAAGCCACTTTGGAATTGAAAACTTGACACAAAAAATAATTGGTAAAAGAAACTTTTGGCTCCACCTAGCGGAAACTATGGAACTACGACTTGAGCCACCTTAGCGTTGTAGAGCACCCTTTCTTTGATAGGCTGATGCATCAAGCGGCACTTTTGAATTTTTGTGGGTTAGGCCACTTTAGCTCTCAACGCCTCAATTTATATGGAGATTGGAAAGCTGTAAAGAAAATCTTATCGTGTCGTATCGTGTATCGTGACTGGGGATGTTGCACGTTTTCATAGTTATACACGAATAACTAGGAAAACGCTCCGTGTAACGCGTTGATGAGCGAGCACCGTCACGCGCGACATCGCCATTAGACAATCGTCAGTCGAGCACGATCCATTCAATCAAAGATAACTAACTACATTATTACCAATTTTCCTTGCAACTTTCCATAAAACTCTGGATCAATTTAATAACAGATTAGTGTACTGATACTTTTCCATCAATCTCTTTGGACATATATTCAAAACACTTCAAATAGCAATAAGTATGTTAAAAATTTGATATCTAGCCGAAACTTTGTTTTTATAACTGTGAACCACGATACATATCCCAAAATAAATTATTTTAGATAGTTACCTATACATATGTATAATAATACCTACATTACATATTGACTACATAATGTATTGCAATATGATCCACTTATCAACAAAAATGAATTTGTATTTCATTGATATTGAGAATAGCCATCTTTATACTTTGCTTTGGTTCAGAGAGCAACCCAGAATACCGTGGAATTTGTTTTGAAATGTCATTTCTGACAGTTTGAAAACTTTAAGTCAATAAGTGCATAAGTACTCTACTGGTTGGGCTAAAAATGTATAAAATAATTGAAAATGATAATCTTAATGGCCATGCAAAATTTGAACTTGATCTGAATATTTTGATTTTCGACCTATCAGATGATAAGTTGTTAAATGTTAATTTTTGAACCAATCATTCGGCAGTGCTCAAAAACAATCCCAGGCTAAATTAGAATGATGTTAGCATTTGTGCAAAATTTCAGCTCGATCAAAGCAAAAATGTGACCTACAGCGGCGGGGGGAAAAAAACAAAAACAAAAAAACATAAAGTATCCAAAAGAGCCGAATAGACGCTCGCTACGCTCGCTCAATAAATTAACCCAAGTTTATGTCACTGAAATTAACCCTTTTTCGAACTTTGGGCAGCCTTGGGGCTAAATTCACAAAAAGTATTATCTCCTAGTACCTACGTACTATTTTTGGTATTATATTGTAATACCTTTTGTGAGTCCAGCCCCTGGGGCCCAAATTTGTCACCTGATTTTTTAGATGAAAGAGCGGAAAATTCCCAATAACATGCCAAACGAAAAATTCGTACCTATTACATGCAAAGATGCCTGCCTACGACCGTAGGACTCACAATTTCCTCAAGGTCAACAATTTCCTAAATATCATTAATTGAGTGAATTAGTAAATAGTATAAATCCACTTTATTATGTTTTGCTCGATTTTGCAGACCTTATCAACACATTACAATCATGTTCGAAGATTGTTGTCAAAAAAACAAGGTCACACAGATTCAACACAGAGATCTAGTGGAGCGGTCCACCCACGCCAGCCAAGTCGTACGGTGCGTGCACTCTCATACAACATCTTACACCAACCATCAACGTGTTATTTTCGGCCTACTGGATCTTAAAATTGTAAAATCTCACATTGTTGCAAAATATTTTAATTTGGAGTTATGGCCCACCCTAAGTTATAATATATTGGACAGCGAATATCGTGAAATTGGAAAAATTTCTTCAAATTGTAACTCGCTTATCAACACGATAATAACGGTTTCATAATTATCACTATATTTAAATAACTCCCTAAATTGAAATTTTTCGTTTCGCATATTGTACAAGGGAAATAATTAAACTCTAGTCAACAATTTTTTAGTTTGTCACCGTCTCATCAAACATAAAAGTTGCGTACAGGTACACCCACATGTCATACCTATCAGAAGAATTGACGGTAAAAGGCTAAGGCCGAGAAGAAACAACTTTGGATCAGGGACGGCACCAGAAATATTTGGCAGGGTAGGCAGTGAGCGGCGGACAATTCTTTCGGGTGGGCACTTAATTTTTTCGCTGAAAGTGTACAGGTGTTAGGTTAAAAGAAAGCCATGCCCCGCAAGGCGTTTTTTGGGTTTTTAAGTGAATAGAAACGAATTTGGGATGCTGAAAAATGAAAATACTACTTTTGTTGGGGTAAAATATGCTTGGAATATCATATAAATTTGGAGTTGATTGTAAATTACCAAATAAAGGTTTCCTACAACTTTAATGCGGTGTAGTTTTAGAAAGTTATTCTTTCTGTGTTACTTGATACTTAGGCCGGGTAGGACCCCCCCCCCCCCCCCCCCGAGGGGAATATATTGATAGTTCCATCCCCCCAAGGTTAATTTGTCCACTTCACCATCCTCCCATGAGAGACTCAAAAACAGCACTTTACTTCAAAAAAATATAATTTCCTAAGAATGTGTCAATTTTAGCCTCTGAAGACGCCATTTGTCGAAAAATAGCGCCAAAATCGCGTAGAAACGCAACAAATTAACTTCTGAAATAAAAAAATTTCCGGGCCTGTGCGCCCCGGACTTTCATGTTGCTGGGGGGGGGGGGGGGCTCATTTCGACTCCCTATTCATGGGCGCTGGGAGTGAGGGGCAAGGGGGGAGGGCTCTAGTCTCCCTCTAGATTCAAGAACAAAATTGTAGTGTTTACGTGTAGTTCCATTTTGAAAACAAAAAACGTTAAAAATTGATTTCAAAGTGCCAAAAAAGCAAAAATTGCCCCGCGGGACAAGAAGGGGCCATGCCCATCACATACCAAAGTGCAACATTTTTAAAAAGTTGAATAATTCAACAAAATACCTAAATCCCAAAACGTCTAAAAATTGATTAAAAAGTGTCATTAAACCTAAAAACGCCCTGCGGGGCAGGGGTGGGAGCACATCAAAACTCAACACCATCCTCATCCCGTGGCATAGTGATTTCCTTGTCTTATTCCCCCCCCCCCCCCCCCCCCATTGACCTGGCGAAATGTTTTTTTGGTGCAATACACCATCCCCCCATAACCTGACTTCCAATTCGACCACTGATTGTGTGGGCTCTAACGAACACATGAACGTTCAACAGATTGATTTGAAATTTTGCACACACACTGATATCATATGAGTGGTCCCAGCAAAGTCCCAGGTATATTTTTTGAACGAGATCATGTAATTTTTGAAAATTAACAAGGAACCGTTTGATTGATCAACTTTAAACTTTGCATGGTCATGGGACCAATATTTTAGGAGTATTTGGAGATTTTCATACAAATCTGTGACGAAATTAAAGATTAGCTTTTATGTACATTTTTGATAGACAAATTTCGGTTCGAGGTGTTGCGCGTATCCGTGCTCGCTCATCAACGCGGAAGGAAAAAATCATCACGGAAAACACATGGCGTTTTCCTAGTTTTAACTCATTAGTATAAGTATAGTAGGTATAGGTATATTTGATATGACTGACATATTCTTACTATAAATGCACGTGACGCCAAGATATCTTTTTTTAATAAAGTATTTACTGACATGTTTTTTATATCGCTACTTTTCAATGCTGAATTTTTAGATATCTTCTATTCGCTTTTAGTTGAAGAGACTTGGCTGATATTTTAACTCATAGTGTTAATTATTGGTATTTTTTTCACAATTCATCAAATAAATATTGTCGGTAATTTGACGGCTCATAATATTTAAATAGTGCAATCATGCGTAGAAGCCATGGATATGTAGTGCGTGCGTGATCGTGTGCGTGTCAGTCGCTGAGTGTCATCTGTGGAGTGAAGATGGCTCTGCAGAATGGAGTCACTGGCAAGGGAGCGATCCTCACTGCGGAGAATGTCAATCAACGGATCCAGAATATCACGTGCTTCGGACAGGGAAAACAACTCCTCAGGTGTAGTGAAATAGAGAAAGAACTGAACAATGTAAGTTTCAGGGGGTTTTGTTTCACTCGCTAAAATTTGGTTCTCAAAAAATCAATTAAACGGAGCTCAAATGAATATATTTTTTTGAGAACTATCACAATATGTGACTATCGACTGTGTTAAAGTTTCGATAAATTTCAATCAATGTTCGGAACGGAAGTTATTGTATCTTGAAGTTAAAACAGAATAACCGGAAGATTATTACACAAGTTTTATTCACTAGTTAATAATTTGAGAAGTGAAATAATCTCCTGGATACCATAACTTCCGTTCCATTGATTCTTCAATGTATTAACATTTTAACACAATTAATTGTCACATATTTTGAATAAATGTATATACATTTTCGGCTTGTTATCGTCAATAGTTTTTAAAAAAACGGTGTTCCGGCCATTGGAGGTTTTCTAGACGCAGGCTATTTGAGCTCCGTATAATCGATTTTTCGACAACCAAACACGAACCACTGTAACTTATTTCTTCTAAAGTAATGTTTTTGAACTTTCATACATCAAACCATATTATGTGGTTTATAATATGTGAAATTTTCTGTCCGATCAATTCATGTTTTTGATCACAGCCGTGTCTGGCCCATTGGCCCATTGGACGCTAGTTTGCGGCCACCCGGTATATATTTCATATATAATATTGTCTATTTCTCAAATTGATAGTTAAAGAATAGCAAAATACAAATATTTGAACAGAAACACTGGTATTTTCAAGATAAAATAAAATAAAATGAGTGAACAATACCAGTGTTTCTGTTCAAATATTTGTATTTTACTAGTTGATTCCTGGTATATTAATCTTCTTCTTTATTTTATAAGTAAAAGAATAAGTAATTTTAATTTTGTATATGCATAATTTAAGGGGATTCTAGCGAGGGTATGGGATTTTAATTTTAGGGCAAATATAGTAAGAAGATGTTAGTAGAGACCGATATTCAGCGAAATCACTTCATTTTGCAAAGTCAAAAAATTATCCGGGACGATCCAAACGGGTAAAATACGATTCATACGAACAGCTCCAACTCAATAACCGTTCAACATAGAGAGCTGAAACTTGGCATGAATATTCTTAATACATATACAAAAAGAACACTAAGCCCTTTTTTGAAATTTGTATTTCAATATTTCTTAAATTAAATCGGAATGTCCCGGATTTTTCATCGAGAAACTCCTCATTTTGTATTGCCTGTGGCCAGGGAACAAATAAAGATATCGAAAAAACTCGCCTTCGTTTTCTTTGCCTATTCATAACAAAGACAATGAGCCCACTTGCAAGTCTCTCGAGTAATAATTGCGGTCGCTGGAGTTGTTTGAATGCAACAGCAATATTTCGTCCAAAAATTTCCGGGACCAAAATATTGGAGTCGAAAAGGGTCAAATGGGTTGTAGAATCACTTATGGAATAAGGAAAATACATTATCTTCCTCTTATGTGCAATAGTTTGGCCAATTTCGTGTTTTATATGTTTAGTCACGTGGTACCACTTGAATAGCCTTAAAACACTGACGTACACTTTCTAAAACATTGTCTCTTGATATTGATAATCTCTGACAGGGAGTGAAGTTCCCATTCACCACGATGATCAAGGCAAGTATCGGAGACTGTCAGGCAGTGGGTCAGCGCCCAATCACATTCATCCGAGAGGTCCTGGCGCTGGTCATCTACCCTGATTTAGCCAGCGACCCTCGCTTCGCATCCGATGTTCGCGAGAGAGTCCGCAACATTCTGAACGCGTGTGAAGGTGGCAGCGCGGGCGCGTACACTGACAAGCAAGGACTGGAGTGTGTCAGGAGGAATGCGGCGGAATACATCACTAAGAGGGACGGAGGAATTCCAGCGGACTACAGGAATATCTTCATTACTTCAGGATCTAATGAAGCAATCAAGGTACGAAATACTGTATTTTTATCTAGTGGAGCGGTCGCTCCACGCCAGCCAAGTCGTACGGCGCACGCACACTCTCATTTAAAAAGGCTGGAGCAAACCCACTTTTACTGTAAGCAACAAAGTGGCATTTTCGGCCTACTGGATCTTAAAATTGGAAAATCTCACATTGTTGCGAAATATCCTAATTTCGAGCTATGGCCCACCCTACAGCATATACCAAATTTGGAAACAATAGGTTACGCCCTTTGCGATCTAGAGGGTCTTGAAAACAGTGTTTTAGGGCGGTTTTCATAATCATAGTAGTAGTAGTATCCTGGAATTCAAATCCGGTAACAAGGCCACAGCATAAAAGTCTTAACCGATTGATCTCACATTTTTACCACGTGTGCACTTTTGGCGTCTGATTTAACCTTCACCCCATGAATTTTTTGTGCCGCCATTTTGAAACCGGAAGTGACGTCATATCTCAACAACGACTAAACTGATTGGAACGAAATTTGCGCCAAACGATTCAGACGGTCATCTATATGCATTATCAGTAGCAAAAGACTAAAAATTATGTTAACGAAACCGGAAATGACGTAATGAAATTTGAAATTCATCGATTGGCATTTCGGCAACAAAGGTTGATCCGATTATTTTGATATTTATGTAACGAATGTATTTTTGGTATCTCATTTGACTTGTTATAAAACCAACAGGAAGCCGCCATTTTGAACCCGGAAGTGACATCATATCTCAATAACGGCTAAATAGATTTGAACGAAACCAGCGCTTTACAATTTAGACGGTCAACTTCATGTATTATCATCAATAATATTTGCAGTTTCCCATACCGAAACCGGAAATGACGTCACATATTTAAAAATCTCACAAATTTACATTTTGATGCAATACATATACTATTTTAGACAGATTATAATAAAATTAAAATGTAATCATGTTTAAATTATAATTCAAGGGGTCAGTGATTTCAGCAGCCATTTTGAAACAGGAAGTAACGTCATATCTCGAAAACTGGTAAACACATCGGCATGAAACTAGCGCCAAACGATTCGAAAGGCCATCTCTATGGAATAGGAACAGTCAAACAAGACTTTTCCTATTTATGAGACCGGAAATAATGTCATTCAAATTGATTAATTATTATAATCCCCTCCTATACAATAAATAGATATTCAGAAAGCTAAAATTGATACACATCATTTAATGTTATAAATTCTATGTGGCAGTGCAGAAAGTTCAGCAGCCATTTTGAAAACCGAGGTGCCGTGTTGCCATATCTCGGAACTTGGTTGACCGATTGGAATGAAACCTTTGCTATTCTTCATGAAAATAGCTAAATTGTAAAGGGTGATTTTTTTAAAAGGATTTAGTAATTGTTCATTCGATTGTTACAAGTTGTAAGAATAAACTAAAAAAAGGAGTGATATCCCCATAAAAAACACTTCGTGTAAAAATAACAGCCAAGTCTCTTCAACTAAAAAAAAAATAATATGAAATCTAAAAATTCTGCACTGAAAAGTTGTGATATCAAAAAATGAGCCAAGTCAAAACTTTATTTGAAAATCAAAAAATACTTGGCGCATCGTTTTTTTAGGGCATTATAGGTATACTATGTATATGTATATTTGATGTATATTTTATAATTGGCCTATACTTCCAAGCTTTTTATATACACGATGCGCCAAGTATTTTTTGATTTTCAAATAAAGTTTTGACTTGGCTCATTTTTTGATATCACTACTTTTCAGTGCAGAATTTTTAGATTTCATATTATTTTTTTTTAGTTGAAGAGACTTGGCTGTTATTTTTACACGAAGTGTTTTTTATGGGGATATTTTATTACTGAAAAGTAAAACCAGTAATATGACTGAGTCGTTCGTGAATTTGTTTGGAGTTGTTTCACGTATAGGTGCTATCGCTCATCAATGCATTACACTGAGCTTTTTCTTAGATAGTATAAATGATTCCCAGTACGGCTATTAAAGTTCAAGCTTTCAAAGTTTTCCGACGTTCCGAATCACTGAGTAGGGTTGTCACCCCGATGACCCTTCCGGGTTTGTTGAGATTATCTTTCCTTGTCCCGGAATTTGCAAAAATCATCCCGGGACAACAATTGTCCAGGTTTTTATTACTAATTTTAAAATCTCCAGCTTCCATGTCGTTTTTTTACGAATTAATACAATATGTACAGTACCACCTACAATAAGATTTGCAATACA
Source organism: Leuctra nigra (assembly GCA_934045905.1). NCBI lineage: Eukaryota > Metazoa > Arthropoda > Insecta > Plecoptera > Leuctridae > Leuctra > Leuctra nigra. The sequence continues at coordinate 14,214,838 of OW203762.1, forward strand.
ATGTTACAAGTTAAAATTAATAAATATGAGATATTTAAATATTTAAGAAAAAAACAATATTAAAACTAATACCAACTAAATTCCATATTATCCAAACAGTATTTTAGTTAATAGTTAATTCATTCTTGATATTCAAAATTTTCCCGGCCTATGGTGTTGGGGGGCCCTCCGACTTAACCAATTAAGAACGCACCTTGTCCTGGTATTTCAGGCCGTGATGACTCTGGTGGATCAGGTTGTGGATGGGATGACACCAGCAGTGTTGGCGCCGCTTCCTCAGTATCCGCTGTACTCGAACAAAGCAGCAGAGCTCGGCATGAAACATGTAAGACAAATCAGAATGAAACAGATCATCAAATGGTCAATTTATTTTCATATACAATTGCGTTCGTATGTTCCTTCGTTATAAAAATGAATAACGTACACATACGTTGCTTTTTGTAGATTTTTCATTCAAACGAAATTATATTCAACTCTTGCTTTAAGCTCTTGTCGTTGTTTGCACATTGATTATTTTATAAAAAAAAAAAAAAATCAGAATTGTCTCCTCACAGTGCAAACAAACAAACTAAGACGTAAGCAATCCAAACAACTATACATTAGGTTTACTTATGGGTGCATTGAACTTTCTTTGGTAACAGCTCTAGCTTTTTGCCTTCAAGAACAACGGTCTTAGTGAAGTAAGTTTTTTTTAATTTTTTTATTGGTCACACAAGAAATACATTATTTACATCTATAATAATTCCTTCTAAGCCTGTTGGACTTATCAGTAGGTTGTTAAATGAAATATTGTAAAATTATACTTAGGGCCGGTCTTGCAATGCCTTGCTAACTTTTTTACAGTCAATTAGGACTATATTGTCATGGCAACAACCAATGAAATTCCTAGAATGACCACTAACTAACTGTTAAGAGCTAATTGAGACTTTAGCAGAGTATTGAAAGACCGGGTCTTACTGCAATTACTACTAGGAAAACGCTCTGTGTAACGCGTTGATAAGCGAGCACGGACACGCGCAACACCTCGAACCGAAATTATGTCTATCGAAAATATCATTAAAAGCCAATAATTCTTGAAATTCGTCAGACATGTAGGTATACAAATCTCCAAATATTCCTGAAGTATTAGTCCCAATAACCATGCAAAGGTATAAGTTGATCGATTGAACCTTTATGATTAAAATGTTCCTTGTTATATTCAAAAATCATAGGATCTATATAAAAAAATATACCTGGGACCACTCATATGGTAAAAGTGTATGAACACAATATTAGATCGATCTGTTGAACAGTCATATCAGTTTCATACGTTTGAAAGTTGCTCTAACTACCTTGGAACTATAAAGAGTCGAAGTAGCCGTGATCAACATTTTTGAGTAATTTTACAGCCAACACGCAAAATGTCCGTAAAATGTCAATAACTTTTGGATTTAAACACAGATAAGTCTGAAAATTTTCAAAAATACAGATAATGTTGGTACCAATGACCACGCGAAGTTTTAAGTTGATCGCTCAATCGGTTCTAGTTTAAATTTCAAAAATCATATGAAAGATTTTTTTAAATATTAACCAATGGGAGGATTTGGCTGAAACTTTGTATGATTGGGTACAATGTTGGTTGCAATGACTTTGCTAAATTTCAAATTGATAAAACAAACCAATCGAAAGATAATTTTTTTAAATTTGAACCAATCACATGAGCCCATTCAAAAACGATCCCAGGGACCGCATAGATTACGTTAGCATATGTGCAAAGTTTCAGATCGATTGAATGTGCGGTTTAACCTGGGCTTTGCGGACAAAAAAAACACACACAGAGAAAGTGCCATAAGAGTACCGTGGTGACGCTCGCTACACTCGCTCAACAAAACTAGTAACTAGGAAAACGCTCTGTGTAACGCGTTGATGAGCGAGCACGGACACGCGCAATACCTCGAACCGAAATTATGTCTATCGAAAATATCATTAAAAGCCAATAATTCTTGAAATTCGTCAGACTTGTAGGTATAAAAATCTCCAAATATTCCTGAAGTATTAGTCCAAATAACCATGCAAAGGTTTAAGTTGATCGATTGAACCTTTATGATTAAAATGTTCCTTGTCAATATTCAAAAATCATAGAATCTATTTAACAAAAATATACCTGGGACCACTCATATGATAAAAGTGTGTGTACTTATATTAGACGATCTGTTGAACGGTCATATCAGTTTCATACGTTTGAAAGTTGCTCTAACTACCTTGGAACTATAAAGAGTCGAAGTAGCCGTGATCAACATTTTTGAGTTATTTGACAGTCAACACGCAAAATGTCCGTAAAATGTCAATAACGTTTGGATTTAAACACAGATAAGTCTGAAAATTGTCAAATATACAGATAATGTTTGTACCAATGACCACGCGAAGTTTTAAGTTGATCGCTCAATCGGTTCTAGTTTAAATTTCAAAAATCATATGAAAGATTTTTTAAAATTTTAACCAATGGGAGGATTTGGCTGAAACTTTGTATGATTGGGTACAATGTTGGTTGCAATGACTTTGCTAAATTTCAAATTGATCGGAGCAACCAATCGAAAGATAATTTTTTTAAAACTTGAACCAATCACAGGAGCCCGTTCAAAAACGATCCCAGGGACCGCATATATTACGTTAGCATGTGTGCAAAGTTTCAGATCGATTGAATGTGCGGTTTAGCCTGGGCTGTGCGGACAAAAAAACAAAAAAAAAAAAACAAAAAAAAAAAAAACACACAGAGAAAGTGCCATAAGAGTACCGTGGTGACGCTCGCTACGCTCGCTCAATTAGCGTTTGGAACACAAGAAGAACAAGATACAAGATTAAGAATGTTTGAAAATAGGCAGCAAAACAAGGTAAAACACTGTTACAATTGACAATAGCAATATCACCAGGAATCCGTTGCATGGACTCATCAGTTTTAGAATGAGAAGAAAAATGTTGGTTAATGAAAATTTATAATTTATATATCATTCATCAACCAATTTTTAATCGCTCTTTTTATGGTAGCATGTTTTAATTTATCTAATTCTTTAAGATTTTCTGGAAGTGAATTTCGCCAAGTTGGAATTAAGACTGATAGCTGCCTCCCACCATATTTGTTTGTACTGAGAGGAACAATATATGTGGTACTCCTAATAGTGTGGTAGTTAAAGTGCCAAACAACCTTCAGGTTTTAGTGTCTGTATGAGAAGCATGTTTGAACTACTTTTGGGCACAAATATTGTCAACGACAACATGTTAATTGGAAAAAATAAAATTAATTCAAAGAGATCGCGATGATGACGCGCTCACAATTGTTCCGAGCTTAGTATATTCTCCACTTTACATCGTCATCTCTCTTATTATTAGGCTTGGCCAGTATTTCAATAGTCTGCTAAACCAGTTGTTAGGTTTTAAACGGTCATTCGAGGATTTTGACGGTTTAAAAGTTAGCAAGGCATTGAAAAACTGGCACTTAGAAAACAATCAAGCACACCGCTGAAATCGGCAACCAATTTTCTGTAATCAACCGTTCTTATTGTCAGCTTGTGTATTATCCGAAGTACTTGATTTTCATCATATACACGGCGCTCCACAATCTAGATGGTTATGACGAGGATAATTTGAGACGCATCGACATGACCATATGTGCGTTATACCGCTAAAATTACCGCTTCCCGTGTGTACATAATATGTGGCTAGTGGCTGTACCCGCGCAAACTTGAAATGCATCCTTCTGGTACACTTGAATAATATCCAATGTACACTCAATAAATTATAAAACGGTATTTGAAAAAATTGGATTCGCTGAAAAGGATGTGATTGCATCATCCGATGAAGTCTATGCTATAACGCGTCGTCTAACTCTAGTAGTTGAGCTCTGATTTCATTGATAATAACAAGGATTGATTTTCAAGGAACATGATCAGCTGCCAATTTGGTTCGTTTAAATACGGTTTTATTATTTTTTGGGTGTACCAGAATTCAGAAACATGATATTTTCATAACAGTCTATCTATACTATTCTGAGTAGTCTCATTGTTTTCAGCTAGCTAGGCTATGATTGACTATCAACTGCCTGCAAGTAAGAATGCAAAATAAGATTGAATGTTGTAGATTGGCTATTACTTGGACGAAGACAGCGCTTGGGGTGTCAACATCAAGGAACTGCAACGAGTTGTCGACGATGCTCGAACTGTCTGCAACCCGCGTATCCTCATCATCATCAATCCAGGCAATCCAGCAGGTTGGTTAATTTTGCTCAGTGTACCCAGTGCAAGTGAGAGGTACGAGTACATACACCTTGAACCTACACCGCAGTATATACACCTGCGTTAGCTGTGTTGCCTAACTTTTTTTCACTTTCCCGTGCACATATATAATAGAATTGGTTCTAGCAACAAAATTGAAACTGGATGTGGTTAAAAACGATTACATCCACAATCATGATACCCGACAGAAAAAAAGCATCCAAACAGATCATTATAGAACAAAACGTACGCAGCAAAACTCACACTACATTAACAGTTAACACAAAATTATACCATGCACTACCTACTAGGAAAACGCTCAGTGTAACGCGTTGATGAGCGAGCACGGGTACGTGCAAATTCTCGAACCGGAAATGCGTACACAACGCACAGAAAACATATACATCCATATTGAATTGATTATGATATCAACTTAAAAGTGTATGCTTTTCATCGAAACTTTAAAATAGCATCTAAGCACCTGGTTCATAAAGCAAATCAGAATCAATTTTCAATTGGCACTGGAAAACATTCATTTCGATACTTCATTACTGACAGATATTAAAAATTTCAATAACTTCATACGTTCTTAACTGATTGGGATGAAAGCTTGTAAAATAAGAGACAATATTGGTCTTAATGACCATGCAAAATATAAGGTTGATCACATTTGTCGAAGACCATTTTCATTTTTCAGCCTATCAGGAGATGTTTATTTAAATTTTAACCAATCAATGAATTTAAAAAAAAATTGGGGTCAGCAAACAGAGAAGGTTGTCTCTACATGTGTGCAAAATTTCAGGTCGATCGGTGAAACTGTGCGATTTCTATTGCTCCATTTAGCAGACAAAAACAAAAAAAAAAAAAAAAAACAGAGGTCCGTGTCAAAAGAGTCAAAAGGAGACGCTCGCTTCGCTCGCTCAAAAAAACATTCAAAATATAAGAAAATAGGTACACTATCGGGTACATCGGGTAAAACTTTTCTTAGGAACAAAACATATTATTCTGTAGAAGGACAAAACCTGAAACTCAAAAAAGTTAGACATTTTATATTATATAATATATTTTCTAATAAGGTAGCTACTCTACTATTTTATTACTGTACGGACTGTATTCATTTATCTGACTATGCTTTAGAATTAGATTAGTATTAGATTAATAATACTATTTTTATGTAATATTAAGAGTTAAGACTTCCAAATATCCTTATAAAGCATCAAGCTCACGGATCACTGCTTGTGTGTTTACATGTACTTTCAATGTCCCGATAAGAAAGATAAAGCTCACTTTAGCCTAAAGTGAGCTTTAGCGGTCTAAATGGCTGTGTTTCATTGGCTGTTGCCATGGTTTCAGCCGATGAATCCTGCCGCTATCTTTATCGGGACTTGGTGCAACCGGGCCTCGAATATCTGAATAAACCGTAACCTGTAATAAACCATCAAAGCTGACAGGTGAAGATCTTCAATTATCTAATCTTTCATTGTCCTGGACCATAGATGTATTAATATGTTAAACTATTACTACGAGTAGTAGTAGTTCTTTAAGGGTCGGTATAACCAAAGTTAATCTGAACCGGATTAACTAAATATTGGACTAAATTGGCGGCATAGCCAATCAGATACCTCAAAATGAGTGAAACAATTGAATTTAATCCAAAAGTTAGTTAATCCAGCACAATTTAACTTTGGTTATTCCGGGCCTAAACTAACATTAGCTCAGAATTAGTACCTACACATTAGTAGGTATATTTACTTTAGTAATATGCTATTGGCAGATTACCTACAACAATGATGATTCAATTAAGTCAATTTAAATTAAAACTTGAAATCAAATAACCTTTAAATTTAAAAGATTTGTTGGCCTTGAGATTCAACCCCATGTCCCTTGGATTTGTACCTCAATGTAGCCGGCAACGCCTGATCTTTTGAATTTTTGGAACTCCTATAATAATAATTCATTGATTCTCATGTGAATTCTCTCTGCGCAGGGCAAGTATTGTCGCGGCGCAACATGAAGCAGGTGATCCGGTTCGCGCACAGGGAGCGCTTGTTCATCCTCGCCGACGAGGTCTACCAAGTCAACGTGTACGACAAAGACAGCGAGTTCCACTCATTCAGAAGAGTGATGCTCGAGATGGGGCCGCCCTACTCTACCATGGAGCTTGCTACCTTCATGTCCACCTCTAAAGGTTCGTACATCACTTCTCAGTGTGTCATTCAGAAGAGTGAGTGAGCTTGGACAATACGTCGTCTTCGCTTTCTTGTAAATGATTTTCAAATGACATTATCGCATTATCTTGATGTGACCATAGATGTGACCACATATAATTCGTTGTTCAGCAGATCATAACTTCCAAGATCACCTCTCAATTCCAATGACTTGGAACCCTGAGACTCGTCCCTGTTCCCAAATATGAAATTTCGGATGCAAGATCTTCTTTTTGACATCACACATGTCAATTGTTGTTCGTCAGTTTGGAAGATGAAAGCATCCATCGCGAAATGTGATTTACCATATCGGTTTAACATAGTCACACTTGATGACTTCCAGGGAAGCATATAATTGAGCGAGCGTCTCCTTTTGGCTCTTTGGCACGGACCTCTGTTTTTTTTTTGTCTGTCGTCTGCTCGTATACAGGTCACACCGTTTATTCGATCGAGCTGAAATTTTGCACACATATCCAGACCAAATATGAGATTTGCAGACCCTAATTTTTTTGAAATCCCCTGATTGGTTCAAATTTAAAAAATGTATCTTTCGATTGGTTGGTCCAATCATTTTGAAATTTAGTTGAGCGAGCGCAGCGAGCGTCTCCTTTTGACTCTGTTGACACGGACCTCTGTTTTTTGTATTTTTTTTGTTTTTGTTTTTGGCTGTTGACTGGAGCAATAGAAGTCGCACCGTTTCACCGATCGATCTGAAATTTTGCACACATGTAGAGACAACCTTCTCTGTTTGCTGACCCCAATTTTTTTTTGAAATCCATCAATTGGTTAAAATTTAAATAAACATCTCCGGATAGGCTGAAAAATGAAAATGGTATTCGATAAATGTGATCAAACTCATATTTTGCATGGTCATTAAGACCAACATTGCCTCTTATTTCGCAAATTTTCAGACAAATCCTCCCATTGGTTAAAATTTAAAAAAAATATTTCATTTGATTATTGAAATTTAAACTAGAACCGTTTGACCGATCAACTTAAAACTTTGCACGGTAATTGGGACCAACATTATCTGTACTTTTAACAATTTTCAGACTAATCTGTGTTTAATTTCAAAAGTTATTGGACATTTTGGGACATTTTTGGTTTGGCTGTCAAATTTTTCGAATTTCATATTTCACGGCATCTTCGAATCTTCAGTCCAAGGTAGTCAGAGCAGAAACTTTCAAACATAATATGAAACTGATATGACCGTTCAACAGATCGATCTAATATTGTCTTCACACACTTATATCTCATGAGTGGTCCCAGGTATATTTTTTGAACGAGATCCTGTGATTTTTGAAAATTAACAAGGAACCGTTCAATCATAAAGGTTCAATCGATCAACTTAAAACTTTGCATGGTTATTGGGACCAATATTTTAGGAATTGTTGGAGATTTTCATACAAGTCTGTGATGAAATTCAAAAATTATTGGCTTTAAAAGGATATTTTCGATAGGATAGGTTTCGGTTAGAGGTGTTGCGCGTATCCGTGCTCGCTCATCAACGCGTTACTCAGAGCGTTTTCCTAGTAAAATCATTGCAACCAACATTATACCCAATCATAAAAAGTTTCAGCAAAATCCTTCCATTGGTTCAAATTTGAAACCATTTTTCCGGTGATTTTTGTAATTTAAACTAGAACCGATTGACCGACCAACTTAAAATTTCGCATGGTCATTGGTGCCAACATTTAAGGTATTTTTTGCCAATTTTCAATCTAATCTGTCGTTATTTTCAAAAGTTTTTGTAATTTTAGGGACATTTTGTGTGTTGGCTGTCAAATTCACGGCGACTTCGAATCTTTAGTTCAAGGCAAGGTAGTTAGATATGAAAGTTTCAAACGAAATGAAACTAATAATGACCGTTCAACAGATTGATCTGATATTGTGTACACACTAACATCATATCATATGAGTGGTCCCAGGTATATTGTTTGAAAGATATCCTGTGATTTTTGAAACTTAACAAGGAACCGTTCAATCAAAGGTTTAATCGATCAACTTAAAACTTAGCAAGGTTATTGGGACCAATATTTTTGGAGATTTTGGAGATATTTATACAAGTCTGAGACGAAATTCAAGAATTATTGGCTTTTAATAACATTTTCGATAGACATAATTTCGGTTCGAGGTGTTGCGTGTATCCGTGCTCGCTCATCAACGCGTTACTCAGAGCGTTTTCCTAGTAATTGAAAAACAATAATTTCTGTCTACATGCCGTAAGGTACTTCGAATATGACGGTGGAATTTTGGAGCTACTTCAAGTATTTTTTTACTTTATGGTAATTGCTTACGGACTTTACCTCGTAGTACCTCGTCGTATTGTCTACCCGCAGGCTACACGGCTGAATGTGGTCTACGCGGCGGCTATGTGGAGATGTTGAACCTCCGTCCCGATGTCCTGGCGCTATTCAAGAACTTGATCAGCATCGTGTCGGGTCCGAATGTCGTTGGTCAAGCAGTGATGGACTGCATGGTCAAGCCTCCGCAGCCCGGAGATCCGTCCTACGAGAAGTTCCACGAGGAGAAGACGGCCATCTTGACTTCCTTGACAGAGAGAGCCAAGTTCACGGCAGACGCGTTCAACCGCTTGGAGGGAGTCACGTGTAATATTGTGCAAGGAGCCTTCTACGCTTTCCCCAAGGTCAGTACTGTATTCTGTACCTTATAGGCTTATAGACTGTCATATTATACGAGGACCGACCTGAAAGTAACGCAAAAGTGGGTAAATTGTACATTATGAAAGAGTAACTCTTTCTCTATAAAACGGCATGATCTAAGTTTTTCTGAGTCACAAGAGATGCGTTTGCGCGATCGTTGAACCCAAGTCTCCAATAATATCCAGTTTGCGTAATCAAATCGTGTCTCCAAAGACTGTCCTTAGTTAAACTGAAATGTAGAAGTCGATGGGTGTAAGATTCTGGATGTTAGATGGATGGGAACTCCCCAATCTGCCGAACGCCTGTGTTATTCCCGAACATCAGTGTATGTGCTACTTTTGCCCGAATATTATCACTTGAGACTCAGACAATGTTGTGTCGTACCGTGTTAAAGAGGAGGAGTTACTCAATCACCTTGCGCAGTTTGAAGTCTGTATGTCAATTTAAAAAAAGTTATACCCACTTTTCCCTTACTTTCGGTACGGCCCTTATAAATTATCATACTTACAATTATAGATAGTTATTGGAAACATCTGGTGGCCGATTTAGGAAGAAGAAATTATTTAAACACATATTTTATAATGATAATACCATGAAGGAAGGAAGGGGGAGGATGTTCCTGTTCTGGTCGAGTCAACTCTTGTGTTTGTGTTCAGATCTCAATGCCGGAGAAAGCGTTGGCTCAAGCTGCAGCAGAAGGAGAGTCTCCAGACTCATTCTACGCGCTCCAGCTCTTGGAGAAGACTGGAGTCTGTGTCGTGCCAGCAATGAGCTTTGGACAGAAACCAGGAACATGGCACCTCCGGGTCACCATCTTGCCGCAGCTGGAGGAACTCAAGGTCATGATGAAGATGATTGAACAGTTCCATAAACAGTTCTTGATCGATTATAAGTAAATAAACTTTATGCTTAGCTGCTATAATCATTGTAGGTATCATGTGTACATAATTAAATACCTATTATATTTTATTAATTAAAATATAAAAGATATTACCTAAAACACATGAAACTGGTAGACACATATTTTCACGAACTAATTATGTGATGAGAATGAAATGCACGTTTTATTCTGGCTTAGATTAAACTGTTTTCTGATTCAGTTTTAATGGAATGGTCACAAAGAATTGTCAAAGAACGGGATTTGAGTACATTCTTTACGCTATAACCACTGGCAAGGAGGCTATAACTCATAATTGTGACAGTAATAACTGTGTCGTGTCGTCTGTTTTTTTGTACCTATAAACTAAAATCAAATAGAGTTTAACCTTAGACTAACTACACACTATACTTCATGTTGCTAATTCACTAGCTAGTATAGTTTGCGTCAACTATCACTTGAGTTGGAAGTCAGGGAGTACTGAACGCTGAAGCGCACAGCGTGTTTATTCCGGGTGTTGTTTGGAACTTCAGTGAATACAATTAACTTTTACCCCTTCTTACTTCTATGATTTTACCTTGATTACATCCACAGGAAAGAGAATCCCATGTAGAAACAGCAGTCTTGCATAGAAAAGAATAACTCATAAAAACAATCAGTACCAACAAAGTCAACTAAAAAAAAGTACAAAATCGATACAATAGGGAATTCTCCTCAGATTTTAATTTACTTTTAATTAATTAAATACAATACTAGATATTACAGGAAGACTAACAGTATATAACAGGTCTCTGAAATAAATGTATTTCAATAGTTATTGAGGCTTGAAAGTATGATTTTATTTGGCGGGCTCTAATGCCTCCAAGCTATCTGTGATTGGATGACGTCAGAACCTAGTTGATAAGCAGTGAGACCATCCAAGATAGAGCTAAACGAGGCATTTCCCTGTGTTTATCCAGTTTGTGTTCACTTCAAATGCATTAGATCCATAAAATCCAAGCATCAAATTAATTAGAACCGAATTAGAACTGCATGCAGGAAACTTGGCTATCTAGGTTCTGACGTCACAGCTGGGAAAGATGGCGCATGGTCGTTTCAAATCTCCATTCAGACAGCAAAAGTTTGAACTTACATAACTCGATAACAAGTAGATCTAAAAATATTTAAAACATACTGTTGTATTTATTTAGAAGCTGAGGATCTATTAAAAATTTAATAAAAATTGAGGAGAATTCCCTATTCCGCACTTAAAAGTAGTGATTTCTACCTCACTGTTCTAACATAAGTGAATGTAATTAACACCTCTAACTATTTTTCAAAGCTCGGGGTTGAACTGGCTTAATCATATTCGACTTAAAGTATTTTTAAAAGTCGACAGGAAATGCCTATACAACCATTGGCATTCGCTATATGTTGGGATTATATGTTGTTATGTAGTAAGAATAAAGATATTAAATCTGTTTACGATCACGTCGTGTCTTCATATATAAAATATGACAACATAAGTTCAAGCATATTGTTGTACTGTGTCGGGTTTTCCTAAGACAATCTCAGTCCTCGCAGCGGAAAAGTTGACCTTGGTACATAACGACAAGACGCGGCGACGCTATTTGTCAGTATCGACGACAGAGTTACTAATCCCAAACAAAGAAGCGTTTGTCAATGCTACAACCATAGTATAAAGATCAGTGAGATATGCTACATCATCCAAAATGTTTCACAAGAAAGGTGTGACCACAAGGAAAAAATGTATTGCTGCGGTAGCATAAAAAGTGACAGCAATAATTTTCTGGAAGGTCCAGCAATAATTCTATCTGGGGATACCAGAATTATGGCTAAACTGTAGCAAGATGGAGCAACCAGAAAATGTTGCTGTCGTAATATAAGCAAGACTAATGTATTGCTGCAGCAGCAATACAATATAGCATCAATATTGCATCAGCAAAATTTTTTCCGTGTGGTATCGCCAACAGCGAGACAAAAATTCAGATCTAAGCCATAGAGGAAATAGGAGATGCTCCTTCAATTTTAGTAAGGACTAAGGAGTAAAATTGTAATTCCTCAACATGGCCAAAGTAAAAACGGTATTTGAACGAAACGATTGACTGCGCTGATCAGATTCCTTGACAATCAATCATTGTTATTGACAATGAAACCAGAGCAGACCTCATATACTAGAGTTAGATATAGACCCGTTAGACTTCACCGGATGATGCCATCAAATCTTTATCAGCCAATCCGTTTCTTTCGAATAGCATTTTTACTTCAGTCAAGTGTTACATAAAACTTAGAGGTGGATAACAGAAGATCAAACAAACAGTTTCCTACATATCATCATCAGTATTTAGTTACATGTTGAGTAATAACAAAATGCCTCTGTAATGTTTTGCTCGATTGTGTAATAATCAACTCATTACAATTCTGTTAATAAAAAAGTCAAGGTCAGACAGATTGAACACAGATTATGTTATCTGCTTCACAACGGATAATAGTAAAAAGCAAGGAGCACAGACACGTTGGAGATAATAAGTGTCAGTTGCTGATTGTCATCAGTGGAGTGAAGATGGCTCTGCAGAATGGAGTCACTGGCAAGGAAGCGATCCTCACTGCGGAGAATATCAATCAACGGATCCAGAATGTATCTTACATCGCCCATGGAAATCATTTCGTCAGGTTTAGTGAAATAGAGAAAGAACTAAAAAATGTAAGTTTCATGTGATTTTGTTATCTAACTCATGCTCTATCCTGTGGTTTTCTGTTGGGGGTTATTCCAATAAAACATTTTTTATTCAAACTATATATTATGAAGATTATGTTCATTCGATCAAATACAAAACGAAAATAGGAATTCCATTGATAATAACAAGGATTGATTGCCAAGGAACATGACCAGCAGCCAATCCGTTTGGACCAAATAATGTGTTTGCTTGGTCCAACCAAGTACATATAACATAATATTAATTTGAAAGTGTGATTGTTTATTACATTTTTGCTTAAATTATATACCCTTTTATTATCATTCGCTTTAACCTCCTAATTTAAATACCTGGTTAATAATAATAATCAATCCACTGGTTCCATCACAATGGGTCAGGGGATGGGTGTTCCCACAAACACTAGGGCCGCAGGACTCCTGGAATCCGGCTGGCCACGCCTGGCGTTTCCTCCTCATCTTCCTCCACTCTTTCAGCCAATCATCTCATCTGCAACTTTCAGTTAAAATTTGTTGACATGGTTAGTCAGGAACTTCTTGAATGGCAAATGATGACGAAAACTTTTTGAACGTGTCATTACCGGAGAAGAGACGTCACCAAAATCCCCAAAACTGAAGAGACCCTCTGAAGAGACCTTCTTTTGATCAATTTCGCAAATGATAAAAAATTCGCTAAACACAAAAATCTTGTTTCACAATAACAGCTGTAACTTTACAATAAAGAAGGTTATCGGGAATCTGAAAAAACAGTTGTGCTCAGGAAGTCATGCTAAACAATGCTGCTAACCGCACTGCTCTCCTACGCTCCATTGCCGCGCAATTCATACAGTCCTGAAACTTTTTGATCAGCCCTCGGCTTTATAAAAGAAGGCCGTCTGGAGGAATACAACGATTCTTCAAAGTCTATTTTAGGTTAGTTATAAAATGAAGTGGCTTTGCTTTATTTAGTAAATCTGCATATTGTTCTCAACTGTTCGATTTTTTAAATTTAATAGGTGCAGCAAAAATAAAATTATTAAAACACTTGGAAGAACCAAGCGTCCCGTTGCGTTTAACAATCTGGCTTACACTATCTGAAACATTATTGAGCGAGCGTAGCGAGCGTCACCACGGTACTCTTACGGCACTTTCTCTGTGTGTTTGTTTTTTTTTGGTTTTTTTTGTGTTCACTGCCCAGGTCAAACGGCACAACCAATCGATCTGAAATTTTGCACATATACTAACGTAATCTATGCGGTCCCTGGGATCGTTTTTGAACGGGCTCATGTGATTGGTTCAAATTTTAAAAAAAATATCTTTTGATTGGTAGTTCCGATCAATTTGAAATTTTGACAAGTCATGGCGACCAACATTGCACCCAATCTCACAAAGTTTCAGCCAAATTATCCCATTAGTTAAAATTTAAAAAAAATCTTTTATGTCATTTTTTAAATTTAAACTTGAACCGTATGACTGATCAACTTAAAACTTTGCATGGTCATTGGGACTAACATTATCTGCATTTTTGCCAATTTTCAGACTAATCTATGTTTAAATCCAAAAGTTATTGACGTTTTACGGACATTTTGCGTGTTGGCTGTCAAATTTCTCGAAAATGTTGATCACGGCTACTTCGACTCTTTATAGTTCCAAGGTAGTTAGAGTAGAAACTTTCAAACGTATGAAACTGATATGACCATTCAACAGATCGATCTAATATTGTGTAAGTACACACACTTTTATCATATGAGTGGTCCCAGGTCTATTTTTTTTAAGAGATCCTGTGATTTTTGAATATTAACGAGGAACAGTTCAATCAGAAAGGTTCAAAAGGTTCAAGCTTTGCATGGTTATTGGGACTAATGTTTTAGGACAATTTTGTAATTTTTATACTTGAGTCGGACGAAATTCAAGAATTATTGGCTTTTAATGATATTTTCGATAGACATAATTTCGGTTCGAGGTGTTGCGCCTGTCCGTGCTCGCTCATCAACGCGTTACACAGAGCGTTTTCCTAGTCTATTGAACTTGATATTTTACTAGGGAGTGAAGTGCCCATTCACCACGATGATCAAGGCCAACACTGGAGACTGTCAGGCAGTGGGTCAGCGCCCAATCACATTCATCCGAGAGGTCCTGGCGCTGGTCATCTACCCTGATTTAGCCAGCGACCCTCGCTTCGCATCCGATGTTCGCGAGAGAGCCAGCAACATTCTGAACGCGTGTGAAGGTGGCAGCGCGGGCGCGTACACTGACAAGCAAGGACTGGAGTGTGTCAGGAGGAATGCGGCGGAATTCATCACTAAGAGGGACGGAGGAATTCCAGCGGACTACAGGAATATCGTCCTTACTTCAGGATCTACGGAAGCACTCAAGGTATGTGAATTTTTCCCCCATTTTATTACTAAAAGTACTGGTTGGTTTGAAATGTTACACCTGCTTTATGGTTGCACGTATCGGGCTTATCAACGTGTTACACTGAGCGTATTCCTATTTAGTATAAATGATTGCCTCTAGATATGTACTGCTATTAAAGTTGATTCACACGGATAGTTCAAACTTTCCCCAAGTCCCAAATCACTTATACTAAAGCCCCTGTTTTAAGTATGAAAACATGTGAATTGCAAAGGCTCTATAAATACTTAAAATTGCCGTTCGAAACTTCGAAGGTTGAAATGTCAATTTAAGGCTCCTTGTTGCCACATTGCTTGAGAACTTGAAATATCCTCTTGGGGACCACAGTGGATTCCCTCCTCCGATGAGTTAATTTACTTCTGTTGACAGTAAATACACAGAAAGAACCGTCTTAAATAACTTATCAGATAGTAGTATAGTATGATAATGTTTAACGATCCGTCGAAAGCAAGATCATTTTGCGCACATTAAGTTTGATATTTCACTGAACTTATATGGTGGCCATGGGAGGGGTCGACCAAAGCGACCCGGCCAGGGGGAGTCCATCACTGGTGGGAAGGCCAGACCGGAATGGTGACGGGCCAGGGAGCGGTAGGGTTCGGGCTGGTGCGACCCGATACAAGGGGAAGTCCGTCTCGAGGGGGGAGGCCAGCCGAGGAGACCGTAAATTCGAAGGAGGACGTAGGTAGGTCGACCTTGGCTGCTCTTTGTCTCTTCCCTGGTCAGTCCGGCATAAGTAGCCCTTATGCATGACATGAGTATATGCTCGCCGGCTTAGTCGCAGGTTCATTGGCCAACACATTCAGCTGAAATATTTTCAAATCAAGACGTATAAAGTTGAAGGAAAACGCAATGAGCAGCCAGGGGCAGTAAACTTTACTCTAATAAAAAAGCACAAGCATAACAAGCCTGATACAATTTCCTAACTAAAACATGTGCGCTTTCTTCATCTTTCCAAGTGAAACTTCGAGATGTTGTTAATTATCTCCAGTTATATGCACTTAATCATTAATATAAAAGTACTGGGTTTCGGCTCCTTCCAACCATTTATTTTGCCTTGCACGAATTTACGAACAACTTTTGTCTAACCAATAGAAGTAGCTTCTGGAATCCACGAGGCAGAGAAGGGCTATAAGAATGTGTCCTGGTATTTCAGGCCGTGATGATTCTTGTGGATCAGGTTGTGGATGGAATGACACCAGGAGTGCTGGCACCGCTTCCTCAGTATCCCCTGTACTCGGCCATAGCAGCACAGCTCGGCATGAAACATGTAAGACAAATCAGAATGTTAAAAACAGACTTTGCGAATTATCAATTTTATATAAAATCATGTTGTTATATTTTCCTTCTTTACCAAAAAGAATCACACTCACACATAAGTTGATTTTTGTAGATTTCTCACTCGTTGAAATTGCTAGCTTTAAAACTCTTGTCGAATACTAGAAAAAGAAAAAGAAATCAGAATTTCTTCTCACAGTGCAAATAAAACAAATAGCATAATCAAACCAACAACTATTTATTAAGTCTACTTTGTTTCGATGGGACTTTATTTGTAAATATCAGTTCCAACTATTTGCCTTCAAGGACAACATTCTTATTGGAGTGCAGAAAGAGTTATATAAGAGGTATATATAAGATAGATTATATTATACTAGTTGGTATAAACTACTTCTGTTGGTGCGATCTAATAATTTTCAGACAATCTGATTACGTACCGTTTTAATATTTGTCGAGTGTACCAACAGAAAACAATTCTTTCCTGTTGGGAAAGTATAGATACTTCGAAATTTTTCTGAATTACCCATTAAAATCTTGAAATCTTTTTATGTGCTCACCAAACCCGCAATCAAGAAAAATGCATCCTTCTGAACACTTGGTTGAATATATAAAATGTATTCGAACAAATAAGCGATACGTGATGGAGCCACTTCTGGCAGGAAACTTTTTAGATGCACTTTTTATTTTTATGTTCGTGTTTCCACAGGGCAGTGAAACAGGAGAAACAAATTAAATTTAGATTTAGTTACAAGTTTACTTTTTTAGCCATAACAAACAACTAAAGCAAATTTTATATCATTTATTTACATAATAAACCCTTTATATCCTCCATTATCCTAGTACCAAAGAATCCACCAGAGGTCAGTTGTGTTCCTTATTTTCTCGAATAGAAAACATGATATCAACAGTACAACGTCTATTATGAGAAGTATCATTGTTTACAGCCATATACCTATATCTTGGTTGTGACTGACTTATATCGACTGCAAGTAAGAATGGAAATAAGATTGATTGTTGTAGATTGGCTATTACTTGGACAAAGACAGCGCTTGGGGTGTCAACATCAAGGAACTGCAAAGAGTTGTCGACGATGCTCGAACTGTCTGCAACCCGCGCATCCTCATCATCACCAATCCAGGCAACCCAGCAGGTCAGTACATTTCCCTCAGTGTACCTATATCAATGGAGGATATGTTTTCAGCTGTTGTACTCCTTCCTTAATGTAGCATTCACACTCAACTGAATTCATCTGTCTTAACCTAGGAGGTTCTCGTATTTGCTATTATCTTGATGGAGCGGGCATTCTCCGCGTAGATTGAAGCCGCCGCCGAGCTGACTATATAACTAAGTCGGACATCTGTTTTTGACTATTAAAGTTTGGCATCAAGCCAGTCAGAAAGCGAGGGAAATCACATGCTGCCTTATATGCAAGAAGCGTTTTATTCAAATTGCTGTAATTTCGCAACTATTTGATGTATCAAGAATCGGAAAACAGGAGAATATTCCTTAGTCTTTTTGTTAAATACAACTAACCGCATCTTACTATGTGTATTAATTCGAACGCAATTAAAATAGTCCTGAAACTCTATGGAATGAACTGGCTATGGAATGAACTGGCTATGGAATGAACTGCCACTTGAGATATCTGAAGCTAATGACCTTAACGCATTCAATCAAATAATTACCGATCATCCAATAGAACTGTAGCTCAAATCCTTCATTAGAAATGTTCATTAATAGATTAGAATCTGATCATATCACCGAACTGAAACTTGATGCTACAACAGCCGACTAGCAGCCACTGGAAAATTTACATGTGTATTTTAATATCTTATTAATAATGTACAGTGTATTCCTAAGCTGTTAATAAAAAATTCTATTCTATTCTATTTTATTCTGAACGGCTATTGTACATGACACCACGCGATTTGCGCCTCTGGACTCACGGGAAAGTAAGAGTGGAAGTCGTGGAAGTCCAGGCGCAAAATGCGTCAAGTCTTTTTTGAAGTATTTCTCGCTGTGTATATTTTTTATTTCAAAGATAAGATTAAATATTTGGAAATGTCATTGACTTGACTCAGCTACTTTTTTTCTGGGATTTGTACTCATGTACTTCAACCTCATCTTTTGTTTCATTCGTAACGCCTAAATTTGTAATATATTATCTCTGCGCAGGGCAAGTATTGTCGCGGCGTAACATCGAGCAAGTGATCCGGTTCGCGCACAAGGAGCGCTTGTTCATCCTCGCAGATGAAGTCTACCAAATCAATGTGTACGACAAAGACAGCGAGTTCCACTCATTCAGAAGAGTGATGCTCGAGATGGGGCAGCCCTACTCCACTATGGAGCTTGCTACTTTCATGTCCACCTCTAAAGGTTCGTACACGCCACAATCTGCAATTATCAAATTATCACTCTTGTTTATGATCATATTATGTAAAATAACTGGACCAAAATAAATTTCAAAATGCATAACTTTTGCTTGAAGGTAACCAGAGAGGAATAAGTCTGCAATAGAAGTTACTCTAGCATGAGAGCATGTTCTTGAAGATAATCAGAGTGAATTATGTCTGTCCGTAGGCTACACGGCTGAATGTGGTCTACGCGGAGGCTACGTGGAGATGTTGAACCTCCGTCCCGATGTCCTGGCGCTGTTCAAGAACTTGGTCACGATCGTGTCGGGTCCGAATGTCGTTGGTCAAGCAGCGATGGACTGCGTGGTCAATCCTCCGCAGCCCGGAGATCCGTCCTACGAGAAGTTCCACGAGGAGAAGACGGCCATCTTGACTTCCTTAGCAGAGAGAGCCAAGATCACGGCAGATGCATTCAACAGCTTGGAAGGAGTAACGTGTAATATTGTGCAAGGAGCCTTGTACGCTTTCCCCAAGGTCAGTTCTGTCTTTAATACTAATCTGGATGGTATCATATCAAATATCGTACATACTTAGATTAAATATCTTTGCTTAGATGGCATGTATATTCGAAACATTTGATGGCCGATTTTGGCAGTCAAAATGACTTTTTTTCTTGTCCTAAGGAGATGAAGCTGTGAAGGAAGGAAAGGAGAAGCTTAATCTTGTCGAGTCAACTCTTGTGTTTGTGTTCAGATCTCAATGCCGGAGAAAGCGTTGGCTCAAGCTGCAGCAGAAGGAGAGTCTCCAGACGCATTCTATGCGATCAAGTTGGTGGAGCAGACGGGAGTCCTCGTCATGCCTGGAAAGACCTTCGGACAGAAACCAGGAACATGGCACCTCCGGGTCACCATCTTGCCGCAGCTGGAGGAGCTCAAGGTCATGATGAAGAGGATTGAACAGTTCCACAAACAGTTCTTGATCGATTATAAGTAAAAAATATGACCAGTTGCAAGAATCAATGTATCATAATGTACATAATAATTATATTTTATTCAATACAAAATAAAATATTATTAAGTATTTTCTTATGAGAATGAAACACATGCTACCAGAATTAGAATTCTTCGCCACACGTGAGTCGGTTGTGTCTAATTCCAGTTATCACCAAGCTACATTTGGTTTCTTTTGTTTATTTTATACCAATATTTATGGCACTTTCAGATCATGGAATAAGACTTTTGAGTGGGAAAGACTTGGGTCATGTGAATAAGGTTTAGTGTAAATCAGAAAAACGTTCATGTACTGGGGGGGGAGGGGCCGACGACCAAGGGGGCCCGAAAATAATTCACCATCAAAGACTACATATAATTGATTTTAACGAAGCCAGAAAATAGATTTGACTTCTTGAACACGACTTTACAGGTTGTCATTATAGATACCCTGCTGACGATCGGAAGTCCAATATTCAACTTTTGTGACAGAAGGTATACATTGCCAAATCCTTGCCAAGCCCTAAATTGAAACTTGACTATAATGTTTCAGTATTCCTTGTGTCTCTTGTGAATCGCGTTCTACCTGTATAACTGTGTGACAACATTTGTTCAATTTTCTTAGTGATTCTTATAACTTTGTTTGCTCTTGCGTTTTCGAGTTACCATGAGTCTAAGCAAGCCGATTAGCGACCTAAGTGGTACTAGTGGTTTTCAAAATAAAAAACACGTGTGTCAAGAAAGACTACTAGGATTAGGACTGTTAAGTAGAAGCTGCAAGAGCAAAGAAAATGAAAGTGGAAACTGTAATTGACAGATTGCTGAGATGAAATCCCAAAAAAAGGATCTCCATTGACAGCCTATAGTAAGACAAATATCGCATAGAAAAAAGTGTAATTGCAGGGGGGGGGGGGCCTGAAATAATAGTTACGCCACTGGATTGAAGTAATGTTTGACTAACTTCTTTCTTCTCTTCTGCGTCAAGTTGTGTTGGAGGAATGAGCAAGGGAACGACGACGTCATTAGGACGACGTTGACGCGCAGGAGGACGAGTGTTCGACTACCAGGTAAGTGTTGTTCCAGTGGGTTGACTCTTCTCGCTCAGGGGGCTAATTCTTGAGCTTCTCTTTTTGAAACTTTTCACATTATCTAACAAAAATGATATAAACTAAGTAAATGTTTTATCGGTAATTATTCCCGAACAATTCTTTTGACATTAGGTGTGGGAAAACAAATAGCTTTAAAGGTACCATTTCCTTGCTCACAAGAATGTGCTCAGTTTTAAGAACGTTTTCACCTATCCGGTGTATAGGACATTTCTTGACAAACGTTAATTGTGAGCTGAAAATTATTTTTATCAAAAATGTTTTGGCCCACAACTACAGTATTTATGCGAGTCTAATCTTACATTATCGAATCAACTAGAGGGACCCGCTTACAAATTGTAAGTTGTGTGATTCGCATTTATGATTAATTTATCACCAACTACCAAAGTTTGGGAATTGTTAAAAAGCGTCCTTCCTGACGGTTTTGTTCGTGGTATTACCTCAGTGAACAGGCAAATGCTGGGAAGGTATACCCAACTAATAGGCCACGACCGCCTCCTTCCCTGCTCCCATCTTTACCTACTATTCACCATCATCTAAGTTGTGTGATTCGAATTTATGATTTATTTATCACCAACTACGTACCAAAGTTTGGGAAATGTTAAAAAGCGTCCTTCCTGACGGTTTTGTTCGTGGTATTACCTCAGTCGACAGGCAAATGCTGGGAAGGTATACCCAACTAATAAGCCACGACCGCCTCCTTCCCTGCTTCCATCTTTACCTCCTATTCACCATCATCTAAGTTGTGTGATTCGAATTTATGATTAATTTATCATCAACTACGTACCAATGTTTGGGAAATGTTAAAAAGCGTCCTTCCTGACGGTTTTGTTCGTGGTATTACCTCAGTGAACAGGCAAATGCTGGGAAGGTATACCCAACTAATAAGCCACGACCGCCTCCTTCCCTGCTTCCATCTTTACCTACTATTCACCATCATCTAAGTTGTGTGATTCGAATTTATGATTAATTTATCATCAACTACGTACCAATGTTTGGGAAATGTTAAAAAGCGTCCTTCCTGACGGTTTTGTTCGTGGTATTACCTCAGTCGACAGGCAAATGCTGGGAAGGTATACCCAACTAATAGGCCACGGCCGCCTCCTTCCCACCTTCCATCTTTACCTCCTATTCACCATCATCTCCCATCATCATAATATGTTAGCTGCAGAACAGTGCGACGTTATACACTACTAAAACAAATAGGTACCTACATGGAAATTACAAATCTACTACAGATTAAAATTTCTAAACGAATCCAAGTTACAAATCTGAAATCATAAATTAGTGAATTATACGCAACTTAAAAAAATAACGGCCCAATGAGTACATAAGAAATTAAAAATAAAAAATTGGGTAAA
Organism: Leuctra nigra; assembly: GCA_934045905.1. Classification (NCBI taxonomy): domain Eukaryota; kingdom Metazoa; phylum Arthropoda; class Insecta; order Plecoptera; family Leuctridae; genus Leuctra; species Leuctra nigra. The sequence goes on from OW203762.1 coordinate 14,237,027, forward strand.
AAGATTTTAAAAAGGTTTCTAAGAAAACATGGAATGTTCATATCAAATTTAGATAAAACCAGAGCAGCTCTCTCATTGACTGAAATCTGTCACGTGATCTTACTTGCCTCCTGATGAAATAAAAGTCTGCATCTCTGCACAATTCACATCAACATCAGGAATTCTCATCATTTTACATGGCAGATCAGCAGGGAGCAGCTGAGCTTCTCAGTCGATTCTCACATTGCTGAATGAATGTCGCCTTTTTGTACTTAAAGATGCAAATAAAGATAATTGAAATTGAAATTGAAACATCAACGATCGATCGCTTTAGTACAATTTTGATTCCCAAAACGTAACTGTCAATATACTAATGAGAAGTTGCGACGTTAGGTATGTATACTCGGGCTTAAAAGTTCACTTACGCCCCCCCCCCCCCCCTAACCCCTCACCATTTGCAACCCCAAAAATATCATCTATTTACATTATATTGCTTTACCCGTGGTTCTACTAAGTCAAGGTCCCAAGAGTTAATTCCAATTTTCGTTCAATGTAAAAAAAACATCACGGCCTACATGCGCCAATTTGAAAGTTTCGAAACTTGTCTATTCTTCCATGGGCTACACGTCTTGGCAAGTTGGCTACACTCTTGCTTCTCATGTAATTTCTCTCAAAATACTGTCAAACGTTAGTGAAACGGAGTTATTCATCGATCTGGTATGTAGAATGTGATTTCGTATATTAGTTGAACGAATTATTGTTATAACTTACTTGAAAGTGGATATAAAGATTCGTGCTGACATTTTGACGTTTTGAAATGACAGTTCGATTCATTTCCATTGTCGGACATACAGGACATACAGGACACCCGGACATACGCGATATGCGCATGCGTGAATAGTGTACATTATGTAAGAGGATAGAGAATTCTCCTCTAATTTTATTAAGGTAAATTCGTAAATAACAACACAAATAATATTCACAAACACTCTTATCACCTGAGAAATAGAACATTTTCATTCATGAAAATCAATTTCAAATGTCATGGGACATTTTGGCTGGAAAAGCGGCATGTAATGAGAATCCCCATAAAAAACACTCCGTGTAAAAATACCAGCCAAGTCTCTTCATCTTAAAAAAAAAATGAAATCTAAAAATTCTGCACTGAAAAGTAGTGATATCAAAAAATTAGCCAAGTCAAAACTTTATTTGAAAATCAAAAAATACTTGGCGCATCGTGTACATAAATAGCTTGGAAGTATAAGCCAATTATAAATTTTACATGAAATATACATATACATAGTATACCTATAATGCCCTAAAAAAAACGATGCGCCAAGTATTTTTTGATTTTCAAATAAAGTTTTGACTTGGCTAATTTTTTGATATCACTACTTTTCAGTGCAGAATTTTTAGATTTCATTTTTTTTTTAAGTTGAAGAGACTTGGCTGGTATTTTTACACGGAGTGTTTTTTATGGGGATATCACTAGTTTTTTTAGTTTATTTACACAACTTTTAACACATATCGGAGCAACAATGACTAATTCCTTTAAAAAAATAGGCCATTTCCGAATTGGTTACTACGAAAAAATGTGTTTGGGGCTAAATATAAGCTTGTTTTGATATTTCATGAAGAATTGCGAAAGCATTGTTCCAATAGGTCCAGCCGTTTTCGAGATATGGCATCACTTCCGGTTTTCATAATGGCGGCTGAAATTACAGCCACCTAGAATTTATTTCTATAAATGTTATGTATCATTATAAGCCTTCTGAATTTGTAGTTATTGTAGTAAGAGGTGATTCAAGTCTGATTCTTCATTTTTATGACGTCATTTCCGGTTTCGGTAATAGTAAATGTATATTTTGACTATTGATATTCCATAAAGATGACCGTCTGAATCATTTTTCGATAGTTTTATTCCGATCGGTGTAGTCGTTTTCGAGATATGACGTCACTTCCGGTTTCAAAATGGCGCCTTCCGGTTGGTTTTATAAAAAGGCACCTCGGACGCCAAAAGTGCACATGTGGTAAAAATTTCAAGTCGATCGGTTAAGCCGTTTAGGCTGTGGCGGTGATTGCGGTGTTTCGTGATATCATCAGATGAAGATAGGTTTTAAAAGGGGTGTAATTTCACTGTTTTCACGGCCCTCTAGCCCACAAATGGCATTACCTATTGTTCCCAAATTTAGTATATGTTGTCAGGTATATAAAATTACATTATAGCTCGAAATTAAGTTATTTCGCAACAATGTGAGATTTCCCAATTTTGAGATCCAGTAGGCCGAAAATGCCATGTTGTTGCTTACAGTAAAAGTGTTTGGTCTGCTCCTCAGTTTATTAGGCATTTACGGTATGTTGAGTGAGTGTGAGTGTATAGTACGACTTGGCTGGGTGGAGCGACCGCTCCACTAGATCCCCATAAAAAACACTCCGTGTAAAAATACCAGCCAAGTCTCTTCAACTAAAAAAAAAATATGAAATCTAAAAATTCTGCACTGAAACGTAGTGATATCAAAAAATTAGCCAAGTCAAAACCTTATTTGAAAATTAAAAAATACTTGGCGCATCGTGTATATAAATAGCTTAGAAGTATAGGCTAGATATAAATACATATACTTATAGTATACCTACAATGCCCTAAAAAAACGATGCGCCAAGTATATTTTAATTTTCAAATAAAGTTTTGACTTGGCTAATTTTTTGATATCACTACGTTTCAGTGCAGAATTTTTAGATTTCATATTTTTTTTTAGTTGAAGAGACATGGCTGGTATTTTTACACGGAGTGTTTTTTATGGGGATATCACTTTTTTTTTAGTTTATTTACACAACTTGTAAAACTTATTGGGGCAACAATGGATAATTCCTTAATTCCTTTAAAAAAATACGCCATTTCCGAATTAGTTACTAAGAAAAATTTTGTTTGGAGCTAAATATAAACTTAAAGTGATATGCCATGAAGAATTGCGAAAGCATCGTTCCAATAGGTTAAGCCGTTTTCGAGATATGGCATCACTTCCGGTTTTCAAAATGGCGGCTGAAAGTTCTTACACATTGTATTAATATGTATATAAATACTAATATTTCATTATAAGCCTTCTGAATATGTAGTTGGTTTTTATATAAAGGGGAAGTGAATTTAGGCAGATTTCGCTAAACTATGACGTCATTTCCGGTTTCAGTAATTAGAAAACTTTAATTATACTATTGTTATTTCATAAAGAGGACCGTCTGAATCGATTGGCGCAAATTTCGTTCCGATCGGTTTAGCCGTTTTTGAGATATGACGTCACTTCCGGTTTCAAAATGGCGGCACAAAAAATTCATAAGGGCAAGGTATCATCAGGCAGACGAGCTGTATATGTGGTGAAAATTTCGGGTCAATCAACCCAGCTGTTTAGGCTGTGGCGGAGACCGCGGAATTTATTGGAAGATGAATCATCATCATTGAGCGAGCGAAGCGAGCGTCTCCTTTTGGCTCTTTTGGCACGGACCTCTGTTTTTTTTTTTTTTTGTCGGTCGTCTGCTCGTATACAGGTCACACCGTTTATTCGATCGAGCTGAAATTTTGCACACATGTCCATACCAAATATGAGATTTGCAGACCCTAATTTTTTTGAAATCCCCTGATTGGTTCAAATTTTAAAAAATGTATCTTTCGATTGGTTGGTCCAATCATTTTGAAATTAAGCAAAGTCATTGCTACCAACATTTTACCCAATCATGATAAATTTCAGCCAAATCCTCCCATTGGTTCAAATTTGAAAACATTTTTCCGGTGATTTTTGTAATTTAAACTAGAACCGATTGACCGACCAACTTAAAATTTCGCATGGTCATTGGTGCCAACATTTAAGGTATTTTTGCCAATTTTCAGTCTAATCTGTAGTATTTTCAAAGTTTTGGTCATTTTAGGGACATTTTCATCCATAATCTTGAAATATTTACTACATTTTCATCCCTGCCTTCTTTAAGCTTATGCTCCAAGGCCTGTAGAGCAGCCAAGCGGTCCACAATTTACAGTAAAACTAGCGCATATCAAATCGGATGCAGTACGAAGGCCAAATATTCCAATTGGTTTAAGGTGGCTGGATCGATCGATTTTCTGAAGTATTGGAGAGCTTTCACTAATTTATTAAGTGTAAAATAATCACGTTTATAAATTCTTTTAGCACATAATTTACTTGTATAATATACTGGGTAGTTGAAATAGACAACATTTAAATGGTATTTATACGTTATCTTATTATTTAGAGCAGTAATACTGCCCCAAAGAAGTTAGTTTTGATTTGGATATTGAAGAATTATCTAAAATTTTAACAATACGGTACAATATGGCAACATCGTACTTTGAAAATTTTGATTTGTGTGGAGTAGTGATGGCTGAGGTTGCTGAGCTTACACCTAGAGTTTATTTTCATGAAAAGTCAAGCTATCTTTAGTAGCCATTTAGTGCCTTCTAACTACCTTGAGCACTCCCATGTTGCCAAAAGTATTTTGACTTGATTCGCAATTTGAATTGAATCACCTATAACTTTTTATTTAGCACACGATGATATTGGTTTATATTTTTTTAATGAAAGTAAATAGAACAAAGATTCTTTCTTATATAGGTTTTTTGAAAATCTATCGAGCCAATTAATAAGAATCTTCATTTGTAGCAAATTTTTGAAACCTGCAATAAGATAACATGGGGAAAATACTGCTTTCTTATTCGCCTATCTCGAAAACTAGACACGGGAAGTATGTTATTTTTTGAAGTGTTGTTTAGGGGATACCAATGAGTGAGTACAGCAAAATTGAACACTATCTGAAAAAATGGTCGATCGACCCAGCCACCTTAAGTATAAATAATATCTTCTGATTGGTCGACAATCAAAATGTTCCGAGTAAGTTCAAATTTTGCATGGTGATCAAGACCAACATAATCTAAAATTTTACACATGTTAAGCCCAATCAGTCAAGTATTAATTGTCATTTTACGAGTCATTTTATGGGTTGTCAAAAGCTGGAAAAAGTATGTAGGAAAGTCACGACACAATGGATCTGATATTCATCCAGAGTGTTTATATGGAGAATGGAAAGTTGAACAGAAAAATGGTCTGTTGCCGTGTCGTTTATCGTGACTGGGAATGTTGCATGTTCTGTGCTCGCTCATCAACGCGTTACTCAGAGCGTTTTCCTAGTGTAAGTACACACACTTATATCATATGAGTGGTCCCAGGTATATTTTATGAAGGAGATTCTGTGATTTTTAAAAATTAAAAATGAACCGTCCAATCATAAATGTTCAATCGATCAACTTAAAACTTTGCATGATTATTTGTACCAATATTTTAGGTATTTTTTGAGATTTTTATACAAGTCTGTGACGAAATTGAAGAAATATTGGCTTTTATTAATGACATTTTCGAAAGATAGAATTCGTTTCGAGGTGTTGCGCGTATCCGTGCTCGCTCATCAACGCGTTACACATAGCGTTTTCCTAGTGATATCAAATCATGTACAGCAACAATAAAAAAACAACGAAATGGTTTGTCTAAATGCACGAATGTAATGCAAAGGAATTACTTTTATCTTCGGGATGAATGCAGGGAGGTGAAGTGAAAGAGAAGCCGGCTCCTTCTGATGTGGATGCAGTGAGAGAGAAGCTGGCTCCTTCTGATGTGGATGTAGTGAAAGAGACGCTGGCTCCTTCTGATGTGGATTCAATGAGAGAGAAGCTGGCTCCTTCTGATGTGGATGCAATGAGAGAGAAGCTGGCTACTTCTGATGTGGATGCAGTGCGAGAGAGAAGCTGGCTCCTTCTGATGTGGATGCAGTGAGAGAGAAGCTGGCTCCTTCTGATGTGGATGCAGTGCGAGAGAAGCTGGCTCCTTCTGATGTGGATGCAGTGAGAGAGAAGCTGGCTCCTTCTGATGTGGATGAAATGAGAGAGAAGCTGGCTCCTTCTGATGTGGATGTAGTGAAAGAGAAGCCGGCTCCTTCTGATGTGGATGCAATGAGAGAGAAGCTGGCTACTTCTGATGTGGATGCAGTGCGAGAGAGAAGCTGGCTCCTTCTGATGTGGATGCAGTGAGAGAGAAGCTGGCTCCTTCTGATGTGGATGCAGTGCGAGAGAAGCTGGCTCCTTCTGATGTGGATGCAGTGAGAGAGAAGCTGGCTCCTTCTGATGTGGATGCAATGAGAGAGAAGCTGGCTCCTTCTAATGTGGATGTAGTGAAAGAGAAGCCGGCTCCTTCTGATGTGGATGCAATAAGAGAGAAGCTGGCTCCTTCTGATGTGGATGCAATGAGAGAGAAGCTGGCTCCTTCTGATGTGGATGCAGTGAGAGAGAAGCTGGCTCCTTCTGATGTAGATGCAGTGCGAGAGAAGCTGGCTCCTTCTGATGTGGATGCAGTGAGAGAGAAGCTGGCTCCTTCTGATGAAGATGCAATGAGAGAGAAGCTGGCTCCTTCTGATGTGGATGCAATGTGAGAGAAGCTGGCTCCTTCTACTGTGGATGCAGTGAGAGAGAAGCTGGCTCCTTCTGATGTAGATGCAATGAGAGATAAGCTGGCTCCTTCTGATGTGGATGCAATGTGAGAGAAGCTGGCTCCTTCTGATGTGAATACAATGAGAGAGAAGCTGGCTCCTTATGATGTGGATTCAGTGAAAGAGAAGCTGGCTCCTTCTGATGTGGATGCAATGAGAGAGAAGCTGGCTCATTCTGATGTGGATGCAATGTGAGAGAAGCTGGCTCCTTCTGATGTGGATGCAATGAGAGAGAAGCTGGCTCCTTCTGATGTGGATGCAGTGAGAGAGAAGCTGGCTCCTTCTGATGTGGATGCAATGAGAGAGAAGCTGGCTCATTCTGATGTGGATGCAGTGAGAGAGAAGCTGGCTCCTTCTGATGTGGATGAGTGACAACAGAGAAGCTGGCTCCTTCTGATGTGGATGCAGTGAGAGAGAAGCTGGCTCCTTCTCATGTGGATGCAATGAGAGAGAAGCTGGCTCCTTCTGATGTGGATGAGTGACAACAGAGAAGCTGGCTCCTTCTGATGTGGATGCAGTGAGAGAGAAGTTGGCTCATTCTGATGTGGATGCAATGAGAGAGAAGCTGGCTCCTTCTGATGTGGATGCAATGAGAGAGAAGCTGGCTCCTTCTGATGTGGATTCAGTGAGAAAGAAGCTGGCTCCTTCTGATGTGGATGCAGTGAGAGAGAAGCTGGCTCCTTCTGATGTGGATGCAATGAGAGAAAAGCTGGCTCCTTCTGATGTGGATGTAGTGAAAGAGAAGCCGGCTCCTTCTGATGTGGATGCAATGAGAGAGAAGCTGGCTCCTTCTGATGTGGATGCAATGAGAGAGAAGCTGGCTCCTTCTGATGTAAATGCAGTGAGAAAGAAGCTGGCTCCTTCTGATGTGGATGCAGTGCGAGAGAAGCTGGCTCCTTCTGATGTGGATGCAGTGAGAGAGAAGCTGGCTCCTTCTGATGTAGATGCAATGAGAGAGAAGCTGGCTCCTTCTGATGTGGATGCAATGTGAGAGAAGCTGGCTCCTTCTGATGTGGATGCAGTGAGAAAGAAGCTGGCTCCTTCTGATGTGGATGCAATGAAAGAGAAGCTGGCTCCTTCTGATGTGGATGCAGTGAAAGAAAAGCTGGCTCCTTCTGATGTGGATGCAATGAGAGAGAAGCTGGCTCATTCTGATGTGGATGCAATGTGAGAGAAGGTGGCTCCTTCTGATGTGGATGCAATGAGAGAGAAGCTGGCTCCTTATGATGTGGATGCAGTGAGAGAGAAGCTGGCTCCTTCTGATGTGGATGCAATGAGAGAGAAGCTGGCTCCTTCTGATGTGGATGCAGTGAGAGAGAAGCTGGCTCCTTCTGATGTGGATGCAATGAGAGAGAAGCTGGCTCATTCTGATGTGGATGCAGTGAGAGAGAAGCTGGCTCCTTCTGATGTGGATGAGTGACAACAGAGAAGCTGGCTCCTTCTGATGTGGATGCAGTGAGAGAGAAGCTGGCTCCTTCTGATGTGGATGCAATGAGAGAGAAGCTGGCTCCTTCTGATGTAGATAAGTGACAACAGAGAAGCTGGCTCCTTCTGATGTGGATGCAGTGAGAGAGAAGTTGGCTCATTCTGATGTGGATGCAATGAGAGAGAAGCTGGCTCCTTCTGATGTGGATGCAATGAGAGAGAAGCTGGCTCCTTCTGATGTAGATTCAGTGAAAAAGAAGCTGGCTCCTTCTGATGTGGATGCAGTGAGAGAGAAGCTGGCTCCTTCTGATGTGGATGCAATGAGAGAGAAGCTGGCTCCTTCTGATGTGGATGTAGTGAAAGAGAAGCCGGCTCCTTCTGATGTGGATGCAATGAGAGAGAAGCTGGCTCCTTCTGATGTGGATGCAATGAGAGAGAAGCTGGCTCCTTCTGATGAAAATGCAGTGCGAGAGAAGCTGGCTCCTTCTGATGTGGATGCAGTGCGAGAGAAGCTGGCTCCTTCTGATGTGGATGCAGTGAGAATGAAGCTGGCTCCTTCTGATGTAGATGCAATGAGAGAGAAGCTGGCTCCTTCTGATGTGGATGCAATGTGAGAGAAGCTGGCTCCTTCTGATGTGGATGCAGTGAGAGAGAAGCTGGCTCCTTCTGATGTGGATGCAATGAGAGAGAAGCTGGCTCCTTCTGATGTGGATGCAGTGAAAGAGAAGCTGGCTTCTTCTGATGTGGATGCAATGAGAGAGAAGCTGGCTCATTCTGATGTGGATGCAATGTGAGAGAAGCTGGCTCCTTCTGATGTGGATGCAATGAGAGAGAAGCTGGCTCCTTCTGATGTGGATGCAGTGAGAGAGAAGCTGGCTCCTTCTGATGTGGATGCAATGTGAGAGAAGCTGGCTCCGTGGATGCAGTGAGAGAGAAGCTGGCTCCTTCTGATGTGGATGCAATGAGAGAGAAGCTGGCTCCTTCTGATGTGGATGCAGTGAGAGAGAAGCTGGCTCCTTCTGATGTGGATGCAGTGCGAGAGAAGCTGGCTCCTTCTGATGTGGATGCAGTGAGAGAGAAGCTGGCTCCTTCTGATGTAGATGCAATGAGAGAGAAGCTGGCTCCTTCTGATGTGGATGCAATGTGAGAGAAGCTGGCTCCTTCTGATGTGGATGCAGTGAGAGAGAAGCTGGCTCCTTCTGATGTTGATGCAATGAGAGATAAGCTGGCTCCTTCTGATGTGGATGCAATGTGAGAGAAGCTGGCTCCTTCTGATGTGAATGCAATGAGAGAGAAGCTGGCTCCTTATGATGTGGATTCAGTGAAAGAGAAGCTGGCTCCTTCTGATGTGGATGCAATGAGAGAGAAGCTGGCTCATTCTGATGTGGATGCAATGTGAGAGAAGCTGGCTCCTTCTGATGTGGATGCAATGAGAGAGAAGCTGGCTCCTTCTGATGTGGATGCAGTGAGAGAGAAGCTGGCTCCTTCTGATGTGGATGCAATGAGAGAGAAGCTGGCTCATTCTGATGTGGATGCAGTGAGAGAGAAGCTGGCTCCTTCTGATGTGGATGAGTGACAACAGAGAAGCTGGTTCCTTCTGATGTGGATGCAGTGAGAGAGAAGCTGGCTCCTTCTGATGTGGATGCAATGAGAGAGAAGCTGGCTCCTTCTAATGTGGATGAGTGACAACAGAGAAGCTGGCTCCTTCTGATGTGGATGCAGTGAGAGAGAAGTTGGCTCATTCTGATGTGGATGCAATGAGAGAGAAGCTGGCTCCTTCTGATGTGGATGCAATGAGAGAGAAGCTGGCTCCTTCTGATGTGGATTCAGTGAAAAAGAAGCTGGCTCCTTCTGATGTGGATGCAGTGAGAGAGATGCTGGCTCCTTCTGATGTGGATGCAATGAGAGAGAAGCTGGCTCCTTCTGATGTGGATGTAGTGAAAGAGAAGCCGGCTCCTTCTGATGTGGATGCAATGAGAAAGAAGCTGGCTCCTTCTGATGTGGATGCAATGAGAGAGAAGCTGGCTTCTTCTGATGTAAATGCAGTGAGAGAGAAGCTGGCTCCTTCTGATGTGGATGCAGTGCGAGAGAAGCTGGCTCCTTCTGATGTGGATGCAGTGAGAGAGAAGCTGGCTCCTTCTGATGTAGATGCAATGAGAGAGAAGCTGGCTCCTTCTGATGTGGATGCAATGTGAGAGAAGCTGGCTCCGTCTGATGTGGATGCAGTGAGAAAGAAGCTGGCTCCTTCTGATGTGGATGCAATGAAAGAGAAGCTGGCTCCTTCTGATGTGGATGCAGTGAAAGAGAAGCTGGCTCCTTCTGATGTGGATGCAATGAGAGAGAAGCTGGCTCATTCTGATGTGGATGCAGTGTGAGAGAAGGTGGCTCCTTCTGATGTGGATGAAATGAGAGAGAGGCTGGCTCCTTGTGATGTGGATGCAGTGAGAGAGAAGCTGGCTCCTTCTGATGTGGATGCAATGAGAGAGAAGCTGGCTCCTTCTGATGTGGATGCAGTGAGAGAGAAGCTGGCTCCTTCTGATGTGGATGCAATGAGAGAGAAGCTGGCTCATTCTGATGTGGATGCAGTGAGAGAGAAGCTGGCTCCTTCTGATGTGGATGAGTGGCAACAGAGAAGCTGGCTCCTTCTGATGTGGATGCAGTGAGAGAGAAGCTGGCTCCTTCTGATGTGGATGCAATGAGAGAAAAGCTGGCTCCTTCTGATGTGGATAAGTGACAACAGAGAAGCTGGCTCCTTCGGATGTGGATGCAGTGAGAGAGAAGTTGGCTCATTCTGATGTGGATGCAATGAGAGAGAAGCTGGCTCCTTCTGATGTTGATGCAATGAGAGAGAAGCTGGCTCCTTCTGATGTGGATTCAGTGAGAAAGAAGCTGGCTCCTTCTGATGTGGATGCAGTGAGAGAGAAGCTGGCTCCTTCTGATGTGGATGCAATGAGAGAGAAGCTGGCTCCTTCTGATGTAGATGTAGTGAAAGAGAAGCCGGCTCCTTCTGATGTGGATGCAATGAGAGAGAAGCTGGCTCCTTCTGATGTGGATGCAATGAGAGAGAAGCTGGCTCCTTCTGATGTAAATGCAGTGAGAGAGAAGCTGGCTTCTTCTGATGTGGATGCAGTGCGAGAGAAGCTGGCTCCTTCTGATGTGGATACAGTGAGAATGAAGCTGGCTCCTTCTGATGTAGATGCAATGAGAGAGAAGCTGGCTCCTTCTGATGTGGATGCAATGTGAGAGAAGCTGGCTCATTCTGATGTGGATGCAATGTGAGAGAAGCTGGCTCCTTCTGATGTGGATGCAATGAGAGAGAAGCTGGCTCCTTCTGATGTGGATGCAGTGAGAGAGAAGCTGGCTCCTTCTGATGTGGATGCAATGTGAGAGAAGCTGGCTCCGTGGATGCAGTGAGAGAGAAGCTGGCTCCTTCTGATGTGGATGCAATGAGAGAGAAGCTGGCGCCTTCTGATGTGGATTTAATGAGAGAGAAGCTGGCTCTTTCTGATGTGGATGCAGTGCGAGAGAAGAGCTGGCTCCTTCTGATGTGGATGCAGTGGGAGAGAAGCTGGCTCCTTCTGATGTAGATGCAATGAGAGAGAAGCTGGCTCCTTCTGATGTGGATGCAGTGAGAGAGAAGCTGGCTCCTTCTGATGTGGATGCAATGAGAGAGAAGCTGGCTCCTTCTGATGTGGATGTAGTGAAAGAGAAGCCGGCTCCTTCTGATGTGGATGCAATGAGAGAGAAGCTGGCTCCTTCTGATGTGGATGCAATGAGAGAGAAGCTGGCTCCTTCTGATGTGGATGCAATGAGAGAGAAGCTGGCTCCTTCTGATGTGGATGCAGTGAAAGAGAAGCTGGCTCCTTCTGATGTGGATGCAATGAGAGAGAAGCTGGCTCATTCTGATGTGGATGCAATGTGAGAGAAGCTGGCTCCTTCTGATGTGGATGCAATGAGAGAGAAGCTGGCTCCTTCTGATGTGGATGCAGTGAGAGAGAAGCTGGCTCCTTCTGATGTGGATGCAATGTGAGAAAAGCTGGCTCCGTGGATGCAGTGAAAGAGAAGCTGGCTCCTTCTGATGTGGATGCAGTGAGAGAGAAGCTGGCTCCTTCTGATGTGGATGCAGTGAGAGAGAAGCTGGCTCCTTCTGATGTGGATGCAGTGCGAGAGAAGCTGGCTCCTTCTGATGTGGATGCAGTTAGAGAGAAGCTGGCTCCTTATGATGTGGATGCAATGAGAGCGAAGCTGGCTCCTTCTGATGTGGATGTAGTGAAAGAGAAGCCGGCTCCTTCTGATGTGGATGCAATGAGAGAGAAGCTGGCTCCTTCTGATGTGAATGCAATGAGAGAGAAGCTGGCTCCTTCTGATGTGGATGTAGTGAAAGAGAAGCCGGCTCCTTCTGATGTGGATGCAATGAGAGAGAAGCTGGCTCCTTCTGATGTGGATGCAATGAGAGAGAAGCTGGCTCCTTCTGATGTGGATGCAGTGAGAGAGAAGCTGGCTCCTTCTGATGTGGATGCAGTGCGAGAGAAGCTGGCTCCTTCTAATGGGGATGCAGTGAGAGAGAAGCTAGCTCCTTCTGACGTAGATACAATGAGAGAGAAACTGGCTCCTTCTGATGTAGATGCAATGTGAGAGAAGCTGGCTCCATCTGATGTGGATGCAGTGAGAGAGAAGCTGGCTCCTTCTGATGTAGATGCAATGAGAGAGAAGCTGGCTCCTTCTGATGTGGATGCAATGTGAGAGAAGCTGGCTCCTTCTGATGTGGATGCAATGAGAGAGAAGCTGGCTCCTTATGATGTGGATGCAGTGAAAGAGAAGCTGGCTCCTTCTGATGTGGATTCAATGAGAGAGAAGCTGGATCATTCTGATGTGGATGCAATGTGAGAGAAGCTGGCTCCTTCTGATGTGGATGCAATGAGAGAAAAGCTGGCTCCTTCTTATGTGGATGCAGTGAGAGAGAAGCTGGCTCCTTCTGATGTGGATGCAATGAGAGAGAAGCTGGCTCATTCTGATGTGGATGCAGTGAGAGAGAAGCTGGCTCTTTCTGATGTGGATGAGTGACAACAGAGAAGCTGGCTCCTTCTGATGTGGATGCAGTGAGAGAGAAGTTGGCTCATTCTGATGTGGATGCAATGAGAGAGAAGCTGGCTCCTTCTGATGTGGATGCAATGAGAGAGAAGCTGGCTCCTTCTGATGTGGATTCAGTGAGAAAGAAGCTGGCTCCTTCTGATGTGGATGCAGTGAGAGAGAAGCTGGCTCCTTCTGATGTGGATGCAATGAGAGAGAAGCTGGCTCCTTCTGATGTGGATGTAGTGAAAGAGAAGCCGGCTCCTTCTGATGTGGATGCAATGAGAGAGAAGCTGGCTCCTTCTGATGTGGATGCAATGAGAGAGAAGCTGGCTCCTTCTGATGTAAATGCAGTGAGAGAGAAGCTGGCTCCTTCTGATGTGGATGCAGTGCGAGAGAAGCTGGCTCCTTCTGATGTGGATGCAGTGAGAGAGAAGCTGGCTCCTTCTGATGTAGATGCAATGAGAGAGAAGCTGGCTCCTTCTGATGTGGATGCAATGTGAGAGAATCTGGCTCCTTCTGATGTGGATGCAATGAGAGAGAAGCCGGCTCCTTCGGATGTGGATGCAATGAGTGTGAAGCTGGCTCCTTCTGATGTGGATGCAATGAGAGAGAAGCTGGCTCCTTCTGATGTGGATGCAGTGAAAGAGAAGCTGGCTCCTTCTGATGTGGATGCAATAAGAGAGAAGCTGGCTCATTCTGATGTGGATGCAATGTGAGAGAAGCTGGCTCCTTCTGATGTGGATGCAATGAGAGAGAAGCTGGCTCCTTCTGATGTGGATGCAGTGAGAGAGAAGCTGGCTCCTTCTGATGTGGATGCAATGTGAGAGAAGCTGGCTCCGTGGATGCAGTCAGAGAGAAGCTGGCTCCTTCTGATGTGGATGCAATGAGAGAGAAGCTGGCGCCTTCTGATGTGGATGCAATGAGAGAGAAGCTGGCTCTTTCTGATGTGGATGCAGTGCGAGAGAGAAGCTGGCTCCTTCTGATGTGGATGCAGTGAGAGAGAAGCTGGCTCCTTCTGATGTAGATGCAATGAGAGAGAAGCTGGCTCCTTCTGATGTGGATGCAGTGAGAGAGAAGCTGGCTCCTTCTGATGTGGATGCAATGAGAGAGAAGCTGGCTCCTTCTGATGTGGATGTAGTGAAAGAGAAGCCGGCTCCTTCTGATGTGGATGCAATGAGAGAGAAGCTGGCTCCTTTTGATGTGGATGCAGTGAAAGAGAAGCTGGCTCCTTCTGATGTGGATGCAATGAGAGAGAAGCTGGCTCATTCTGATGTGGATGCAATGTGAGAGAAGCTGGCTCCTTCTGATGTGGATGCAATGAGAGAGAAGCTGGCTCCTTCTGATGTGGATGCAGTGAGAGAGAAGCTGGCTTCTTCTGATGTGGATGCAATGTGAGAGAAGCTGGCTCCGTGGATGCAGTAAGAGAGAAGCTGGCTCCTTCTGATGTGGATGCAGTGAGAGAGAAGCTGGCTCCTTCTGATGTGGATGCAGTGAGAGAGAAGCTGGCTCCTTCTGATGTGGATGCAGTGCGTGAGAAGCTGGCTCCTTCTGATGTGGATGCAGTGAGAGAGAAGCTGGCTCCTTCTGATGTGGATGCAATGAGAGAGAAGCTGGCTCCTTCTGATATGGATGTAGTGAAAGAGAAGCCGGCTCCTTCTGATGTGGATGCAATGAGAGAGAAGCTGGCTCCTTCTGATGTGAATGCAATGAGAGAGAAGCTGGCTCCTTCTGATGTGGATGTAGTGAAAGAGAAGCCGGCTCCTTCTGATGTGGATGCAATGAGAGATAAGCTGGCTCCTTCTGATGTGGATGCATTGAGAGAGAAGCTGGCTCCTTCTGATGTGGATGCAGTGAGAGAGAAGCTGGCTCCTTCTGATGTGGATGCAGTGCGAGAGAAGCTGGCTCCTTCTGATGTGGATGCAGTGAGAGAGAAGCTGGCTCCTTCTGATGTAGATGCAATGAGAGAGAAGCTGGCTCCTTCTGATGTGGATGCAATGTGAGAGAAGCTGGCTCCTTCTGATGTGGATGCAGTAAGAGAGAAGCTGGCTCCTTCTGATGTAGATGCAATGAGAGAGAAGCTGGCTCCTTCTGATGTGGATGCAATGGGAGAGAAGCTGGCTCCTTCTGATGTGGATGCAATGAGAGAGAAGCTGGCTCCTTATGATGTGGATGCAGTGAAAGAGAAGCTGGCTCCTTCTGATGTGGATGCAATGAGAGAGAAGCTGGCTCATTCTGATGTGGATGCAATGTGAAAGAAGCTGGCTCCTTCTGATGTGGATGCAATGAGAGAGAAGCTGGCTCCTTCTGATGTGGATGCAGTGAGAGAGAAGCTGGCTCCTTCTGATGTGGATGCAATGAGAGAGAAGCTGGCTCATTCTGATGTGGATGCAGTGAGAGAGAAGCTGGCTCCTTCTGATGTGGATGAGTGACAACAGAGAAGCTGGCTCCTTCTGATGTGGATGCAGTGAGAGAGAAGTTGGCTCATTCTGATGTGGATGCAATGAGAGAGAAGCTGGCTCCTTCTGATGTGGATGCAATGAGAGAGAAGCTGGCTCCTTCTGATGTGGATTCAGTGAGAAAGAAGCTGGCTCCTTCTGATGTGGATGCAGTGAGAGAAAAGCTGGCTCCTTCTGATGTGGATGCAATGAGAGAGAAGCTGGCTCCTTCTGATGTGGATGTAGTGAAAGAGAAGCCGGCTCCTTCTGATGTGGATGCAATGAGAGAGAAGCTGGCTCCTTCTGATGTGGATGCAATGAGAGAGAAGCTGGCTTCTTCTGAAGTAAATGCAGTGAGAGAGAAGCTGGCTCCTTCTGATGTGGATGCAGTGCGAGAGAAGCTGGCTCCTTCTGATGTGGATGCAGTGAGAGAGAGCTGGCTCCTTCTGATGTAGATGCAATGAGAGAGAAGCTGGCTCCTTCTGATGTGGATGCAATGTGAGAGAAGCTGGCTCCTTCTGATGTGGATGCAGTGAGAGAGAAGCTGGCTCCTTCCGATGTGGATGTAGTGAAAGAGAAGCCGGCTCCTTCTGATGTGGATGCAATGAGAGTGAAGCTGGCTCCTTCTGATGTGGATGCAGTGAAAGAGAAGCTGGCTCCTTCTGATGTGGATGCAATGAGAGAGAAGCTGGCTCATTCTGATGTGGATGCAATGTGAGAGAAGCTGGCTCCTTCTGATGTGGATGCAATGAGAGAGAAGCTGGCTCCTTCTGATGTGGATGCAGTGAGAGAGAAGCTGGCTCCTTCTGATGTGGATGCAATGAGAGAGAAGCTGGCTCCTTCTGATGTGGATGTAGTGAAAGAGAAGCTGGCTCCTTCTGATGTAGATGCAATGAGAGAGAAGCTGGCTCCTTCTGATGTGGATGCAATGTGAGAGAAGCTGGCTCCGTGGATGCAGTGAGAGAGAAGCTGGCTCCTTCTGATGTGGATGCAATGAGAGAGATGCTGGCGCCTTCTGATGTGGATGCAGTGCGAGAGAAGCTGGCTCCTTCTGATGTGGATGCAGTGAGAGAGAGCTGGCTCCTTCTGATGTAGATGCAATGAGAGAGAAGCTGGCTCCTTCTGATGTGGATGCAATGAGAGAGAAGCTGGCTCCTTCTTATGTGGATGCAGTGAGAGAGAAGCTGGCTCCTTCTGATGTGGATGCAATGTGAGAGAAGCTGGCTCCGTGGATGCAGTGAGAGAGAAGCTGGCTCCTTCTGATGTGGATGCAGTGAGAGAGAAGCTGGCTCCTTCTGATGTGGATGCAATGAGAGAGAAGCTGGCTCATTCTGATGTGGATGCAATGTGAGAGAAGCTGGCTCCTTCTTATGTGGATGCAGTGAGAGAGAAGCTGGCTCCTTCTGATGTGGATGCAGTGAGAGAGAAGCTGGCTCCTTCTGATGTGGATGCAATGTGAGAGAAGCTGGCTCCGTGGATGCAGTGAGAGAGAAGCTGGCGACTTCTGATGTGGATGCAGTGAGAGAGAAGCTGGCTCCTTCTGATGTGGATGCAATGAGAGAGAAGCTGGCTCCTTCTGATGTGGATGTAGTGAAAGAGAAGCCGGCTCCTTCTGATGTGGATGCAATGAGAGAGAAGCTAATAAAAGAAAGAAGAAGATAATATACCAGGAACCAACTAGTAAGTCACAAATATTTTGAACAGAAACACTGGTATTGTCAAATATAAAATAAAAAGAGTCTGCAATATTTCGTCAATGCAGTCTTGCTTGACAAAGTCGATCAAACGCATCGACGAAATATTGCAGACTCTTTTTATTTTATATTTGACAATACCAGTGTTTCTGATCAAAATATTTGTGACTTACGAGAGAGAAGCTGTCTCCTTCTGATGTGGATGCAATGAGAGAGAAGCTGGCTCATTCTGATGTTGATGCAATGTGAGAGAAGCTGGCTCCTTCTGATGTGGATGCAATGAGAGAGAAGCTGGCTCCTTCTGATGTGGATGCAATGAGAGAGAAGCTGGCTCCTTCTGATGTGGATGCAGTGAGAGAGAAGCTGGCTCCTTCTGATGTGGATGCAGTGAAAGAGAAGCTGGCTCCTTCTGATGTGGATGCAATGAGAGAGAAGCTGGCTCATTCTGATGTTTATGCAATGTGAGAGAAGCTGGCTCCTTCTGATGTGGATGCAATGAGAGAGAAGCTGGCTCCTTCTGATGTGGATGCAGTGAGAGAGAAGCTGGCTTCTTCTGATGTGGATGCAATGTGAGAGAAGCTGGCTCCGTGGATGCAGTGAGAGAGAAGCTGGCTCCTTCTGATGTGGATGCAGTGAGAGAGAAGCTGGCTCCTTCTGATGTGGATGCAGTGAGAGAGAAGCTGGCTCCTTCTGATGTGGATGCAGTGAGAGAGAAGCTGGCTCCTTCTGATGTCGATGCAATGAGAGAAGCTGGCTCCTTCTGATGTGGATGCAGTGAGAGAGAAGCTGGCTCCTTCTGATGTGGATGAGTGACAACAGAGAAGCTGGCTCCTTCTGATGTGGATGCAGTGAGAGAGAAGTTGGCTCATTCTGATGTGGATGCAATGAGAGATAAGCTGGCTCCTTCTGATGTGGATGCAATGAGAGAGAAGCT
Source organism: Leuctra nigra (assembly GCA_934045905.1). Taxonomy (NCBI): domain Eukaryota; kingdom Metazoa; phylum Arthropoda; class Insecta; order Plecoptera; family Leuctridae; genus Leuctra; species Leuctra nigra. The sequence continues at coordinate 14,255,104 of OW203762.1, forward strand.
GGCTCCTTCTGATGTGGATTCAGTGAGAAAGAAGCTGGCTCCTTCTGATGTGGATGCAATGAGAGAGAAGTTGGCTCATTCTGATGTGGATGAGTGACAACAGAGAAGCTGGCTCCTTCTGATGCAATGATGCTGTGTACTGACTCACAGCTGACTGACTTGGACAGGAGTTCACGTGATAACAGTGATAAGAGAGCGACCAATCAGCGCACAGCATTCGTCATTCGTCCAGTTTGTTGTCCTTACGTGAAATCTACGCTACCGTCATTGAATCGCAATCCAGCATCAACCGAAGAAAATACCAAATATATCAACACAATCAAAACAGATCATAATGTCACGAGAAACAATCAAAATTAAGGGGTAGTTTATCAATGCCCTGCTTAAACCAGTAGTTAAGTTGAACATCCAATTACAAGGAATGTAATTGGATGTTACCATGACAAAATAGTCCTAATTAACTGTTTAAAATTCAGCAGAGTATTGAAAAAACGGAATAATATACCGGAGATTATTATTATTACAGTGCATGCCCAAAGTAACTGCTCCGGCGTCCGCAAAGATAAAGACCCCAATAATTACCTGTGAGCACGTTGATACGCCGCGAAGTCCGAGGATCTCGTCCAACACGGTAACAACGTGATCAGCGAGAAACAACAGACAGCGACATCAGCTAGACCAAAGAGCCGAGTTGAACGACTCATTTCTAATTACCTACACAAGAACAGAAACAATGAGAAAGCAGCAAAGTTACCCCCAGAAATTAACTAGATTTTAGCTCTACTAGGCTGAAATGAGCAAAAGTTACGCCACCACATACAACAACTACTTTACATGTGATGAACGGTCCTAACAGCAACTTATGTTTACTTTACGTTAGTCTACTGACGCTAGCACAAGTGGTGTTTTAATACATGTCAATGCACAATGCTGTCCGGATAGCGCCCTCTGCGCGGTTATCCATAGCAGTGCATCAAAGTGTTCGAACTGCATCAAAGTAGTCCGCCCACATCACGACCAAAGCACTGAAGTACGTAGAACACTACGCCGAAGCGCAAACCCACGCATAGTGCCGAGGAAGTGTTGCATTCCAACACAACTCATGTTCGATTCGAATGAACCCCAGAGAAGATAGCACAAGTCACGCCACCGCACTAACAGCACTGGTGCACGCACAAATGAGCGTGACACGCAACATTCAGCGCACATGAACCGTGCAGCAGAGAGATACAGTAACGCAACCCGTGTTCTCTTTAGTTACTACTAATATGGGAACTATTCCAGCCTGAGTATTGGACATGCGCCGGACAACGCAATCCTGTCGAGCATCATCTGTCGTTATCATTCGAATCTGAAACAATAGAGATCAGTTTTGTTACTCTCAGTTGTCCGCGTGCTCGTTTTGTCCTACAGTTCTGTCAGAAGGTCTTTGGGCATGCACTGGAATAATCATTTAAAAGTATGTATCGAAACATGTAAACCAAAAGGAGTGTGTGCTTTTAATTTCTTTAAAATGGTTTTTGTTGTTCTGAATCACACTGGGCTTGGTTCTTGTCAGACGTCACCAACTCTAAAGACACGTGATCTATACATAACTGATTCAGCCTGTGGAGGAAGTTCTGTTGGTCCCCTCAGATGCTGGGAATCTGTAAACAATTCAGTTAGTCGACGGAGATCTCTGAAATACCGGATTCTTCATCATCTTCAACGCTCTTGTCAGCAGCTGGGAATCCTCAGGACATGGAACGCTGACAGAGGATGACTCGTGTCGAACCACGGACTCTTGGTCTTGATCGGAGATCCCTGGGTCCTCATTCACGAAGAGCAGTTAGCTTGTGCTAGCTCGTAGTCCCAGCAGAGATAACATTGGCCCCGGTGGAGATTTGGCTGTGTAGTAGTGATCAAGTAAATTGATTGGTTTCTATTTAAATACTTAACATGGCTGAACCATTCACGTCGAGGTATGAGAGAGAAATGATGTATTTTCTTTCCTGTCCCTCACCTATAGATAATGACTAATTGTTGACGTATCCGGGCAACTATGATTGTAACAGTGACATTTAGTAGTTATTGCTGTGGACAACGGATTGTTGACGGTTGAATATTCCAGCAGATTATCCACTAGCAACAATAGCATCCAATAATATACATAATAAGTGATAACAATAATGTAAATATCCAAAATAACTCATTTTTAGCGCGTCCTTTATGCACAGCCCCAGTGAACTCCATGGTTAAATATTGTAACTAGAGACGGCATTGCAGGCGGTTTCAGCTACGCCTGAGAGGTAGGCAACCAGAACGACACATGCGCATAGATGTGGCCTACCGTCTAGGAGCAAATTATAATGCCCGTCATAAAATACGTAAATTTCAGAGTAAAAAAACAGCTAATACCATATCAATTAGTTCTCAAGTGATGCAACAAATAAAAAACTTTTGGAAACGACATTTGTGTGTATTTAATCTGCAATACACTATATGAAAAAGTTAAACATTACGTGTTATTAGTTTCTGAGAAGTTTGAGTTGCCTCTTATCTTCTAATGGCACTGGCAGCCAAGTAAAATCATGCCATTTTTTGAGCCAGCAAAGCAAGTGACTCCTTTTTTCGGCTCTTTTGGCACGGGCCTCTTCTCTTTTTTTCTATTACTGAGGCTATTCAGGTTTCTATGATCGAGCTGAAATTGTGCACACATGTACGGACCATTTCTGGGCGCTGCAGACCCTAATTTGATTGGTTCAAATAATAAAAAAAATATCTTTCGATTGGTTGGTCATCAATTTGAAATTTTGACAAGTCATTACGACCAACATTGTCCCAAATCTTACAAAGTTTCAGCCAAATCCTCCCATTGGTTAAAATTTAAAACGATCTTTCCTGTGATTTTTGATATTTATACTAGAACCGCCCGATCAACTTAAAACTTTTCTGGTCATTGGTTGGGACCCATCTTTTAGGTATTTTTGCCAATTTGAGGAATAATCTGTCGTTATTTTCAGAAGTTAACATTTTAAGGACATTTTATTCTATAATCTTGAAATGTTTGAAAACTGTATGCAACATTTTCATCATTGCCTTCATCATTGCTATCTTGACGCTTCAGTTCCAATTGGCCTGTAGACCAGCTGATACTTGCAAACGCATATCAAGTCGCATGCAGTATACCAAGGCTCGCTCCCCAACGCGTTACACAGAGCGTTTTCCTAGTAATTATTATTATTATTATTATCTGAAGAAAGCCGTCGAATTTCACGATATTCACGGTCCTCCCGCTCGCAAACGGAATAACCCATTGTTCCCAAATTTGGTACATGTGGTGGGGTGGGCCATAGCTCAAAATTAAGATATTTCGCAACAATGTGAGATTTCCCAATTTTAAGATCCAGTAGGCCGAAAATGCCACTTTGATGCTTACAGTAAAAGTGGGTGCTCCAGCCTTTTTAAATGAGAGTGTGCGCGCGCCGTACGACTTGGCTGGCGTGGAGCGACCGCTCCACTAGATCTGGGTTGTGATGTCATTTCTAAGTCCACAACCATGCGTTACCATGGTGATATGCTTTGTTGCCATGGCAACATATGAGTTATGACGTTGTAACAAGTTGGCCTATCTAGGTTAGAAAATTAACTTTAAAAAAAAATAATAATGTTTGCTTGAAATAGGTTTAAAGAATGAACAAGCTTGTAGCATGGCATTCTTAGAGTCAAGGTTAACTGAACACAAAGTAATTAATTAGAATCATTATGTAAACTTACAATCTTTAAAATTCAACAACAATCAAAATATAGACAAAAATATAACGAGCAATCAAATAAGTTTAACAATGTGCAATTATATCAAGAAAGTGAGTGAATCCATATAAAAAGTATGTGACCTTACCTAAATTGTGATGTCACCACGTAATAACAAGTGAACCAGTCATTGTGATAACGCTACAAAACCAGTCAGCCAGACTAGTTTTCAGTGATTCCAAGAAAAGCATGGGCCTACGTGCAGAAAGAAAGTCGTTTCGCGGGCTTTAGAAATGACAGAATGTCTAAAATTAGCTACCACGTGTACGAAACCAACCAATCAGATTCTTTGGAGGGAAAACGATGTCAGAGGGTATAAAACGTCAGGCTACCAGCCAAACATCATCAGTCGGAGTTTTCTCAGAGCAGTGAGACCTGCCTCGCGAACCGTGAAGCCTTGTGCACGCAACATAGTATAATTTCAGCGAGACAGTGCCGATGTGATCGAAGGTAAACATTAAAATAACATTTTTGTATAAACGTCAACCCAGTAAATTCAAAACTTCAAGCCAAATGCTGAGGCAAATAATATCGCATTAAGACAATTTCAAGTTACAAGTGATCAACTGAACAGTTTCAACATTAAAGTCAGTAAATGTTAAAGTATAAAAGTTAGTGAATTGCAACTCCGGGAGAAACCGACGAGTCTGCAGCCACGAACGTCATCAGCCTGAGCCAACTTGATCCAACTGCTCGAGGAGGTCACTCCTTGTGCACGGACTGCTGGACGTCCTGGTAACCAAGGGGTTATTAGACAACATCATCGCATCGCAGCTGAAGGAGGTGACATATCCAGTCATTTCATTCTGCTGGTGGACTGGAGTTCACGGGACACACTACGCAAGAGTCAACGCCATCCACTTGTTTACGCGGAAGTAAACAAACCAGACGACATCATCACTACTGCCGACGTATCGAACGTAATATTGTTTCATAATTTTTGATTGCTCTTTTCACATCAATGAACATTTATTTTCTCTGTAATAAACAAATTATAATATTGCTGATTCTTTGTGTTCTACCCTCTGAGCCAAATCCCGCAGGTTTCAGTGGCGCTCAACGTGTGGGGCTCGAATAACATTCCTGGGAGCAATTGTTTTGAAAGAAATAATTGTTTTCTTGATTGTGAAAGAGTTACTCAGTTGTTCTGAAACTTGTGGACACAGGCATTGCGTAAAATTTTCATGTATTTGGAAATTTTACATAGAATCAACCCGTTAACGTAAAGATAAAGCCAACTGTAGATTTGTGCATGTTAGTTCATTACATCTGTTACGATGGCAGATCGAGATGCAAGTTTAGCGTCAACTGTAGATTTAGATGAGACTGTAGAGGGGGCGGGGGACCAGTCAGTGGTTAGTGAACTCGAGGTAACTAGGAGCCAGGTGATAGGGGAGGACGAACACGATAACTCGCTACCTCATGTTGAAATGCCAATCTTTGAAGAGAGACAAAAAGAAGCCAGAGCTGACAGTATATATTCACAATTCGGTGAGAAAGAATTCAATAATTCAATTATGGAATTCCTAATGAAGGAAAAGCGAGAACAACAAGAGAAAGAAACTATCAAGGAAATGAATAGGAAACTAGAAAAACAGAAGGAAAAAGAAGAAAGGGATAAGAAAGACGAAGAGAGAGGAAAGGAAATACGGGAGTTGCTATTAGAAACAAAAAATGAATTCAGGGAGATCGCGAGTAAATTTGAAGCTGGATTGAAAAAGGTTGAAACTAGGGTCACAAATGTAGAGGAAAGAGTACAACAAGTAAATGATAAAGTCGACACAGAGTTGGAGGTCATTAAGTCTTACGTAGAATCAATCGGAGCACAGACGAGCAGTGTTGAGGAAAAAGTAAATACCGGATTGGTAAAGATAAACACTGAGATCGATGAGCGTGACAAGAAACTCAGCCTGGAGATATTTTCATTAAGCTCGCGATTTGAAAGAAAGGATAAAGAGAAGAATGAAAGCATTTCAGCTATGAAGGAGAAAATAGAGGACGTAAGTAAGAAAGTAGATGAAAATGCAAAGAAGACTGGAACAACATCAAATGTCATCTGTCACGCAAATAACGAGTTGCAATTTGCAAAACATTGTACTGAGTCGCTGATACAAGAGGCAATAAGATTTAATGGGGAAGAGAGTTGCCCAATAAACGCAATGCAATTTTTGAAGCTAATCAAAGAGCGTTTTTCAACATTCAATGTGAATAACAATCAGAAGCTGGGAATCATTGTCAAGTGTTTACATGGAAAAGCAGCAGACTGGTATGTAAATAATCCCGTTGAGAACATTGACAAATTTGAAGAGGCTTTTAAAGATAAATATTGGTCGCAAACTGTACAGCATCAGCTAATCAGATCAATCTATGCTGGAGAATACAAAATTAGTTCGAACCTAAACATGGTGACCTATGTCAATCGGATTATCAACAAGGCAAAATATGTGACAGAGTTGGTCAATATGACGGAACAAGTTTTGGTTGGAATATTGATTAATCACTTACCACCAAACATCAGGGTGATAGTGCGAGGCAAAGTCAAAACTAAAGACGAATTGATCAAGGAGCTGACTGATTTAGAGCATGATGAATTCACTGAGAAGCTAATAAGAGACCCAAAGCAATATGAGCCAATTCGTAACGGGAACGGTTACAATGACAATAGGAACGGCTATAATAACAGGAATAGTTATGACAGAAATTACAATAACAACAACTACGGGAGAAACAGTCACGGCAGGAATGGCTATGACAGAAATGGGCATGGTAACGGGAATGGCTATGCAAACAGGAATAATAATAATCGTCCACCAGAATCCGATACGAGAGGAACAGGAAACGAAAATTCGGGAAACGAACAGAGGTCGACACAGAATGGAAAGTAGAGATGGGACACGATTTTGCGTCGACCGAAAAGACACGTTTCAAAGAGAGAAAAGAAGAGATTAGAAGAATACAGAAGAAAGAGCGTGAGGATCTTAAAGAATTTATACGCGGATCTTCAAGACGGTGGAAGAAAGAGATGGATGAACGAGAAGCAGCCAGAGAAGCAGAGGTTTCTGCAATAGAAAAACAACTTCAACTTGATTTTATGCTTTTCAAGAAGGGGATTGAAGACGGTGCTGCTTGCAAGATGTTGCAATCACAAGAGAGTATAGAGGGGGGCTGTGTGCTAGAAGAAATCGACGGAAATAAAATTAAATGTTTGGATGGCCCAGACAAAGTTGAAGGAAGTAGTTGTGAATATACGAAGATGAAGAAAGATGAAAATGTATTTCGAAGGAAGAATTTTGAAGACAATTGCGAGGTAGTATTGCCACAAGTGAGCGAGAAGGAAGTATTACAGATTCCGATTGCGAATCAAGATGATTTCGACAGAGTTCGAACAGTTGAAGAAATTGGCGATGTTTTGAAGTCTATAGGCGACTTTAAAAGTAATGGTGAAAAGTTTCACGACGAGAAAAATGACAAGGTGATTAGGAATGAAAACGATGATGTTTTGAAGAAAGGGTTGAATAATGATTTGAGAGAAGACGACGAAAATGTTTGTTTGCAAGATCGACTGCAATTAAATGTACTAGAAACCGGAATGAAGAAAGCTGAAGAAAACAAAAACTATACATCGACCACTGCTCAAGATAACAAGGAAGATTCTACTTGGAAACAGCTACTTGAAGATATTTCAAGAGTGACAACTCAAGACGATGGAGAAGACGAAAAGATTTCATTTCCATATGATCGTGGACGGAAGAAAGAGCGTCGATCAGCTGATACTTACTGATGACAACACCAATGTTGATTGTTATGGTCGAAGTATGATGACCCAGCAAAAGTAGGTCACTAGGCCAATAACGGGATTGTGATAAGAGAGAGGGTTGAGTCGAGCATCGTTTCCGGGAAGTAGGATGAGGTTTGTTTTTGTTTTGATAGATGGAGGGGTGAGTTCATTCATTCAGGTTTAGATTAGACAGCTGTAAGGGGAAATAAACTTGCATCTGTTGAGGAAACTTTTTGTTTGTCATAAGGAAGAGATTATTCCTGCTAGATAGTCCAGTCTCTATGTGAATCCTTGTTTTATCACCATTTTCTTATTCAAAATTTCAATGTGTTTCAAATTTACTTCAGTCAAAAGGTGAACAACAAGAATTCAGGGGGCTCTGTAACAAGTTGGCCTATCTAGGTTAGAAAATAAACTTTAAAAAAAAATAATAATGTTTGCTTGAAATAGGTTTAAAGAATGAACAAGCTTGTAGCATGGCATTCTTAGAGTCAAGGTTAACTGAACACAAAGTAATTAATTAGAATCATTATGTAAACTTACAATCTTTAAAATTCAACAACAATCAAAATATAGACAAAAATATAACGAGCAATCAAATAAGTTTAACAATGTGCAATTATATCAAGAAAGTGAGTGAATCCATATAAAAAGTATGTGACCTTACCTAAATTGTGATGTCACCACGTAATAACAAGTGAACCAGTCATTGTGATAACGCTACAAAACCAGTCGGCCAGACTAGTTTTCAGTGATTCCAAGAAAAGCATGGGCCTACGTGCAGAAAGAAAGTCGTTTCGCGGGCTTTAGAAATGACAGAATGTCTAAAATTAGCTACCACGTGTACGAAACCAACCAATCAGATTCTTTGGAGGGAAAACGATGTCAGAGGGTATAAAACGTCAGGCTACCAGCCAAACATCATCAGTCGGAGTTTTCTCAGAGCAGTGAGACCTGCCTCGCGAACCGTGAAGCCTTGTGCACGCAACATAGTATAATTTCAGCGAGACAGTGCCGATGTGATCGAAGGTAAACATTAAAATAACATTTTTGTATAAACGTCAACCCAGTAAATTCAAAACTTCAAGCCAAATGCTGAGGCAAATAATATCGCATTAAGACAATTTCAAGTTACAAGTGATCAACTGAACAGTTTCAACATTAAAGTCAGTAAATGTTAAAGTATAAAAGTTAGTGAATTGCAACTCCGGGAGAAACCGACGAGTCTGCAGCCACGAACGTCATCAGCCTGAGCCAACTTGATCCAACTGCTCGAGGAGGTCACTCCTTGTGCACGGACTGCTGGACGTCCTGGTAACCAAGGGGTTATTAGACAACATCATCGCATCGCAGCTGAAGGAGGTGACATATCCAGTCATTTCATTCTGCTGGTGGACTGGAGTTCACGGGACACACTACGCAAGAGTCAACGCCATCCACTTGTTTACGCGGAAGTAAACAAACCAGACGACATCATCACTACTGCCGACGTATCGAACGTAATATTGTTTCATAATTTTTGATTGCTCTTTTCACATCAATGAACATTTATTTTCTCTGTAATAAACAAATTATAATATTGCTGATTCTTTGTGTTCTACCCTCTGAGCCAAATCCCGCAGGTTTCAACGTCAATGTCACTTTTCCTGTTTTAAAGTTAGAAGAACAATATCAAACTTTGAAAATAAATTCCGAGAGAACTATTGAACCCACAACAAAATTAATAGCATATCTGTATTCAGCAATGTCTCCCCTACCATAATAATGTATTTATTTGGTAATCTAATTTAGAGGAGAATTCCCTATTGTCATATTAGAGGACCTGTTTAACGTGAACAATGAGACATGGTGACAGCATCGTCACCGGTGGTATGACAGTTCGTAGAAGCATTCTCTACCTTCATTCCATTCTCCTCGGAGATCTCTAACCCTCATCAGTGTGCTGTGTCTAATGTCCGTCCGTCCGATCGGGTAGCTCAGTTGGTAGAGCTCTCGCCCGGCAAGTGAGAGGTCCCGGGTTCGAGCCCCGGTTCGGTCGGATATTTTTCACAACACACATCCCTTCATTTCATCCTGACTCCATGGAAGTTTTCCAAAGAAACCTACATTCTCAGTTCGACAACTCAAAATTTACATTCGTCAAGGAATAAGTAGACGGCCCAGAATAGTTCAAAACAAGTTCATTCTTTCAGACGAAATTAAAATTCTTCATAGAAATATCGTGCTTTTCTCCCAACAAAATCTGATGAAGTAATAGCATCAAAATTGCACCAAAATGATTGGCATTGATGTAAAATTTTCTCGGGGGCTTCGCCCCCGAACCCCCTTGTCCTCCTTGTGTTTTTATAAATAAGCTACAAGTTATTATTATCCGTCGACTGATGATCGCCCATTCACCATACAAAATTAAGTTAATTATTCCAGAATCATTAATTTAAATTTTAAAAAATCTCCCTGCGGAACAACAAGGCAACAATTTGAGGGTATTTTTCTTCGGTTCGTATATTATTGAGCCCTAGAATCCCTTTTAAATTGTTAAATTCTAAAAAACGCCCTGCGGGGCTGTTCATTCATTCAGTTTTATTTTCTACAAATTGCCCCATTGGGCAGGTGGTATAGCCTTACAAACTAACAATGCCCCCGGACAAGAGTTTCCCAGTTCCCTTTGCAATCCGCCTGAATGATGCAATTCTCCTGCGCACACGTTTTTCTAATCCTCACCCATAAAATTTGCAATACTAATTTCCTCCTGTAAGAGTGCGGCAACAATGAAATCGTGGTAAAAAATTGTATTTCATGACAGGGGTAAACCCGTGATTTCCGGTGCCCAAGCTTGCACCAAAATGCACCAATTCCTGTTTTGAAATTCAAAATTTTCCCGGGACTGTTCGCCCCGGACGCGTCTTTCCATACCCTAATCGAGCCCAACTCATTGATTTTAAAATTTGCATTTTACTCGCATTTAACGCCGAATCTATTCGGTATAACCAAACATTCCAACACTCCCATTCATAATGAAGCAGCTAAGTGAGGTGTCTCCGCAATATTGAAGGTTTTACTCAAGTAATAGTTGACAGTTTGAAAGTAAAGAACATTGTTCGGAAAGTAGATTTAAACACTTTTTAAGATGATACAAATTTCTCGTTGTCAAAATTCGGACACGAGACAAAAATGCGGTAGATTATAAGCAAGGCGAAACAAAATGAGCAGAAGAGGTTGGTTTTAATCAATAATTATAATAATCATGAATATTAAATTATTTCCAATATTTCAGGTCAACACCATAAGCATACGCAAAAGTACGATATACCCCAAGTATCTACTTTTGGACTTCGCATTTATACCAACGAATGTTTAGATCAGACTAGATTCTCCAATATTGTCGGCTAGGTTTATTGTTGGTATACAATATAGCGACCAATTTAAGATGGTTGTTAATAAGTGTTTTTGTGTGACGAAACAGGTACCAGGGGCTGGATTCACTAAAGGTATTATCTGCTAATACGTGTTATCTTTTGATTTAATACCAAAAACACCATGCTAAATGAAAGATAATACCAAAGATAGTACGTATTAGGAGATAATACTTTTTGTGAATCTGGCCCCAGGTGTTTAGGTGCTTAGGTTACTACCTAAGGTACTAAGAATTGACAGTAGGAAGTTATTTGAAGGATGACATAAAATAATTGTAATTGCTAGAAAATATTTTGTTCAGTACTTTAGTCTCTAAACAGTTGTATTGAGTTGGGCTCGATTAGGGTATGGAAAGACGCGCCCCGGACCCGAATGAGGTCGTGGGGGTGTTGAAAATGTTATATATTGGGGGGGGGGGGGGGGGGGCGCATACATGAGTCTTGCCCATTTTCCCTTGCGCCGGCCCTGACAATGTTGTACAACATTTTCAAAACGGAACATTTTTGTGAGCAAGAAGAGGGTGACCATAACCAATTTGAAACTATAGGTAAAAAACATTTAGTATTTTCGGAAGTTATAAGGAAAGCAATTGTATAGAAAGTTTGAAACGTTACTTTCGAGTCAGCATAGAATCACATGGGGCCTTATTCTAGAGCTATTTTTTATCTCGTTTTGGCACGAATTAATTTCGGCGTAATGCGTAAGCAATATTACTGAAATAAATAGTTTTTCAAATGAACAAAATTCATAGTCTAGTCTTGATTAGGTATTCATAGTGATCACGTGACATCATCTCATTGTTGCCTGCCACCATCTTGATGGCACGCGGAATAGCTGTGATTCTATGCTTTTGACGATATTTTATAGATAGTTTATGGCCTACCTGGGAAATTATATAGTCTCCGGAGATATCTTTAGTACGAAGAGGAATCACTAACATTACAAAAATACATCGATTTACCTCAATGAAGTTATAAATATGACCCGTCAACGTGCCAACAGTAACACGAGCATGATTCTGCATTGCTGATATATAAAACAAAGAATATCGTGCAAGCTATGAATTCACTGTCATAGTTTAAAAGCCATGTATTTAAAAAAAGTGACAAAATTGTTATCAACCAATTGGAATCCATTGAGCTTCTGGCTGATTCTGATTTTGTCGCTATTTTTTCTCATACTCCCTCACTTTCACCTGCCACAAATGTAAATCCAACAGGCGCAACTTCGAGCTTCGAATCGAACTTGTGCTGCCACAAGTTATCAAAAATCGAAAACGAACGTCGTTTGACATTGTAGCAGGTTTTTGCAGGGTAAACGAACAAAACCTAACATTCACAACTACCTGGAGAATAGTTACCCAGGTTTCAGGAATAAAGTTAACGTTCAAACAATGCACAATAATACACACTATTGTCCATACAATGTGCATTATTATTGCCAATTGCCATCGTATTTTTACTATGAAACAATTATTATTCAACAATTAGATCTTAAAAGATGTAACCATGGAACTAGTCATGCAACATCAAGTAAATTCAAAGTCGGACGCGTTTTGAAACAGTTAATAAAATTAATGAAGTATTCGTCATGGAGGAAGATCCACGCAATTCCATCGACAGAATGAGAACACTTCGCCACATGTGAGTCGGTTGTGTCTAATTTCAGATATCACCAAGCTACATGAGGTTTCTTTTGTTTTTTTTATACCAATATTTATGGCACTTTCAGATCTTAGTCATACGGGAAGGAATACGACTGTTGAGTGGGAAAGACTTGGTCATGTGAATAAAGTTTAGTGTAATTCAGAAAAACGTTCGTGTACTCGCGGGTCGCGAATATTTTTCTGGCAAAGACTTCGTAATGGGAGATTTTTTTTGATAAAATTCCAGTTTTAACATTTTTGAAGTGAAATAAATGGTTGATCCAACTAGATTATGTTTTCAAATGTCATTCACGATAGTTCTGGGATGAAATTGGAGTAGTGAAACCCTCTAGAGTAAAAAATGTTCGATATTTTATTTCGAAATAGAGCATATTTACTGTTAATACATCCTTCACTTAACTGATGTAATAACTGTCAGAACACAGTATGACGTATACTACACTTCTAAATCAGAGTTCTATTTGTATAAATAAGTAAGTTATTAGAGTTTTTGTCGCAGTCAATTTACGTCCCATTTACGAAGTCTTTGCCAGAAAAATTCTCGCAGCCGGGTCACATAGACCGTGTTTGCGTTTTGCGTTTTTTTTTTCTATTGACCATGAGCGACGATGATCATGATGATAATGATTTTTCTATTACTCCCTTGAGCGGTTTCTGGACTTGTGATTGGTCGGTAATAAAAAAACGGAAAACGGAAAACTCAAAAACGGTCTGTCTGGACCGGGTAAACGCGTTGATTTGTATTAGATTAGATTGATATGTTTTAACGACGCGTCAACGACGAGGTTATATTGCGCACATTTATTGAGCGAGCGTAGCGAGCGTCACCACAGTACTCTTATGGCACTTTCTCTGTGTGTGTTTTTTTTTTTTTTTTTTTTTTTTTTTTTTTTTTGTGGTCACAGCCCAGGTCAAACCGCTCAAGCAATCGATCTGAAATTTTGTACACATACTAACGTAATCTATGCGGTCCCTGGGATCGTTTTTGAACGGGCTCCCGTGATTGGTTCAAATTTAAAAAAAATTATCTTTTGATTGGTTGCTTCGATCAATTTGAAATTTAGCAAAAACATTGCAACCAACATTGTACCCAATCATAAAAAGTTTCAGCCAAATCCTCCTATTGGTTAAAATTTAAAACCATTTTTCATGTGATTTTTGACATTTAAACTAGAACAGATTGACCGATCAACTTAAAACTTCGCGTGGTCATTGGTACCAACATTTTAGGTATTTTTGCCAATTTTCAGTCTAATCTGTCGTTATTTTCAAAAGTTTTGTCATTTTAAGGTCATTTTATTCCGTAATCTTGAAAAATGTATACTAAATGGTCATCCCTGCCTTCTTTAAGCTTCTGCTCCAAGGCAAGGCCTGTAGAGCAGCCAAGCTATCCACAATGTAAAGTAAAATGAAAGCATTTTTGAGCTAGCGCATAAAATCGGATGCAGTACGAAGGACAAATCCTCTAATTGGTTTAAGTTTAAATAATATCTTCTGATTGGTCGACAATCAAAATGTTCACATAAAGTTCAAATTATGCATGGTGATCAAGACCAACTAATATTAAATTTTACATATTGTAAGCCCAATCAGTCAAGTATTAATTGTAATTTTACGAATTTAGTATGGGATGTCACAAGAGATTTCTGGAGAAAGTATGTAGGTAAGACTTCACGACACAATGGATCTGTTATTCATCCAGAGTATTATGGAGATTGAAAATTTGCAGAGAAAATCGTCTTGTGCAGTGTCGTGTATCGTTACTATGGGGATGTTGCATGTTCTGTGCTCGCTCATCAACGCGTTACACTGAGCGTTTTCCTAGTTGTTACTTTTAACTTTGTTGAATAAAGTGGTGGACATGGGGAGGGGACGACCTAAAGGACCCGATCTGGGGGAGTCTGAAAATGGTGGGAAAGCCAGTTCAGAATTGAGACAGACCGGGGGGTGGAGGGAAGCTTCGGGCCGATGGGACCCGATTTCAGAGGGATCACCATCTCGAGGGGGGAGGCCGGCCCGAGGGGCCCGCGAATTTGGGGAGGGCATGGGACTAGGTCGACCCGGGACTGCACTTAGTTGGGACCAACACTCGTTATGTGAGGCGGCCCCTTAAGCCCCACCACCGCGTCAAGGTGGCAGTCCATTGGTGGGGTAAAAGCGTTGATAATTAAGCCGTTTTGCATGCGAATTACTTAGTTCAGACCCCATCTAATTTTTCGATATTACTGAGGATGTTACAATAATGAACTAATATTGAATGTTTCAAAACTTTGTAGACAAGTGCGAGAAATACCAAACAGTTCCACTTATTCTTTTTCTACTTGTTCCTGCTTCATCTTCCCTCTCTAACTCACATACTTCCATTAACGGCACCCGATCTTCTTCATGTTGACCTTGACGATGACCTTGAAAGCTGCAGTCTGAGGACCTCGTTGTGGCCTATATAGACACGGCCATCTTGCCATTGGGAATCCGATAGACCGTGACCAAGTACAGCGTGTTTCCAAAGATACAAAGAAGATTACAATAATGATAGGTTGTAAGAAATATTACAATAATGTGCTCTGAAAGTTCTTTGTTATTTTGCATTATTGACATAGCAATTAATGACAATAGACAAACTTGAACGATGAAACTTTAATAATGTAGCAGTAACCATGGTAGATACATTTAGGTTGTTGAATGCATTCTTTGCGATTGACGTGTTTTTGCGATGTGGTCAATTATATTGAAAACCAGTGAATGAAGTCGATATTCGCTGCTGATTGCTTCCTTCAGAGTCTGTCGTAGCAGGCGAGTTAGTTGCAGTCAAATGCAGGCTCAGTTATAAGATATTATAATAAAACTGTATGTCTCCTTCTCGAAACAGTTATCATGTCACCGTAATAGCGTAGGTACCTAAACGTAGACTATAATTAAAACAATAATAATATTCATTCTTGAGAGTAGGTACCTGCAGCTTTTTATTGTTTTCGTTCATCGTAAATCAACCCGCTGACATATATTTTTCATTATTGTAAACTAAGTTGCAAAAGTGTTGAATCGTATATTTATTGAAGGATAACGATGCAATGTTTTCTCGAAGATTGAAGTACGAGGGGGGGGGGGGGGTCATTATATTCGGAGACTCAAAGGGTTATAGTCGAGATGTGATTTTCTGGAGCACATAGTTCAATTGTGTGACCATATTTAGGCATATATACCAAATTTTAGCAAAATTGTGTCATTATTGTACAAGTTATCGCCGAATAAGTAAGTCAACATCGAAAAACATTTCATTTGACACACTTGAGTGTTGAACCGTCATCAAGTTCTTTCAAAATCTATGAAAATCACCTCAAACAGTATAGAAAACGATTTTTCTATGGAAAACCACGAAGCAGTCTCCGTAAACACCAAAATCTCTTCCGAAATGTATTGAAATGGTTTGAGGTGTTTTTCCTTGATTTTGAATGAATTTGATGACTGCGCGACACTCAATTTGACCATTAAAATGTTCTTCGAGGTTGACTTGCTTATTGGGCAATAACTTATACAATAATGACACAATTATTCTAAAATGTGGTATATAACCCAAAAATTGTCCCACAATTAAACTATGTGCTCTAGAAACTCACATCTCTACTATAACCCTTTGAGTCCGCGAATATAATGACCCCCCCTCGTAATGTTTGACTATAACTTCTTTCTTCTCTTCTGCGTCAAGTTGTGTTGGAGGAATGAGCAAGGGAATGAAGATAGCAGGACGACGTCGACGCGCAGGACGGAGCCTCGTCGCAGGACGACGCAGGAGGACGAGTGTTCGACTACCAGGTAAGTGTTGTTCCAGTGGGTTGACTCTTCTCGCTCAGGGTGCTAATTCTTGTTATCTTGTAATTCTTGTAAACAATTGTTATCAACTAATTGGAATCCATTGAGCTTCCGGCTGATTCTGATTTTGTCGCTATTTTTTCTCATACTCCCTCACTTTCACCTGCCACAAATGTAAATCCAACAGGCGCAACTTCGAGCTTCGAATCGAACTTGTGCTGCCACAAGTTATCAAAAATCGAAAACGAACGTGGTTTGACATTGTGGCAGGTTTTTGCAGGGTAAACGAACGCACCTAACATTCACAACTACCTAGAGAATAGTTACCCAGGTTTCAGGAATAAAGTTAACGTTCAAACAATGCACAATAATACACACTGTTGTCCATACAATGTGCATTATTATTGCCAATTGCCATCGTATTTTTACTATGAAACAATTATTATTCAACAATTAGATCTTAAAAGATGTAACCATGGAACTAGTCATGCAACATCAAGTAAATTCAAAGTCGGACGCGTTTTGAAACAGTTAATAAAATTAATGAAGTATTCGTCGTGGAGGAAGATCCACGCAATTCCATCGACAGAATGAGAACACTTCGCCACATGTGAGTCGGTTGTGTGTGTCTAATTTCAGATATCACCAAGCTACATGAGGTTTCTTTTGTTTATTTTATACCAATATTTATGGCACTTTCAAATCTTAGTCATACGGGAAGGAATACGACTGTTGAGTGGGAAAGACTTGGTCATGTGTAATTCAGAAAAACGTTCGTGTACAGCCGGGTTACATAGACAGTTTTGGCGTTTTGCGTTTTATTTTTCTATTAACCAATCACAAGTCTCCCTTGAGCGGTTTCTGGACTTGTGATTGGTCAATGGTCAGTAATAAATACGGAAAACGGAAAACTCAACAACGGTCTATGTGGACCGGGTAAACGCGTTGCTAATCAAACCGTTTTGCATGCGAATTAATATGCTTTGCGAGAGTTGCTGCTCTTATAGTCACTGGACAGCTCAAACCTAATGACTTGTAAGTGATCAAGCTGCAGAGTGTAATGTTTCCCCGGTAAAGCAAAATATCGCAAAAAGTGAAGTTCTTGACCTATTTGCGGTTAAAAATTGCAAAATATGATAAAATGTTAGTTCCAAAGACCACAAAATATTTGAACTTGATCACACAAACGGCTAATTTTCATATATAATAAAATTCAGAATAACAGCACGATTGATTCTCCTCTTGATGTTCCTTCATGGATACGCTGTTATCCAAACACCTGTGCAAATCTCAAATTTCGTTCCTATTTGATAAAGAATAGTTAGCGGATTTCGCATTGCATCCGTTTTTCGACAACTCGCTTTTATTGATCACAACAATCAAGATTTCAAGAATTACTATATGAATGTGTAATCAAAGAATTATAATAATATTGTTTTATTAACAACACTGTTCCAATTCGATTATCAATGTACATTTCAACAATGAAGTAACGTGTAACCGTGGAAGCATACGTCAGGTTAATATTTTACAGTCTTTTAATCAATGGTGTTTTCACGGTTCCATCTATTCATTATAACGAGTCTAGTTAGTCCGAGGCATTAAGAACAGAAGATTCCTGAAATGTGAGTCAGTAAGAATTACAAGTGCACTGTCATTTACAAGGTTCATTAGAATCTACTCAGTTGCTAATGCATGCTTTGTCAATTTCGTAGCTTTGTAATAATGGCATTCAAACAGGAAAATGTATTCACTTCACTATTTTGATGTGGATTTGTTATAAACGACTCACCGTTTTTCAGTGGCAGAAAAATTCCACACCTGCATATATTTAAATGCCAAATACTTGGCCAATAACTGAATTGCATTTCAGAAAGAAAGAATGCATAAAATGTAGTTGTTATTAAATGTCACTATTTCAATAGAAGCTGTCGGCGCGGATGAAGCAGATGCGCTGAGAGGACGAGATGTCGGCACAGAAGAGCGAGAGAGATGGAGAGATGAAGCATGTGGACCTCGTCGAGACGAAGGAGAGCGTCCAGCACTGCAGGCGGAGGCGGTAACGGTGGACCACGTCTTGGCAGGGGCAAGCACCTCAACACTTTACTGGCACGATCACACAGGCGCGTAGGAGAGTTAGAGAGAGAGAGAGAGAGAGAGTTAGAGCGGTAGAGAGTTAGAGAGGTAGAAAGTTAGAGAGGTAGAGAGTTAGAGAGGACTTAATGTCATGTCATGTGTACATATTGGAGGTGGGTGGGTTTGTCTGGGCATGTTCAGTGTGTGCCTCTGAAGTGGACAGTTAGAGAGGTAGAGAGTTAGAGAGGTAGAGAGTTAGAGGGGACTTACTGTCATGTCATGTGTACATATTGGAGGTGGGTGGGTTTGTCTGGGCATGTTCAGTATGTGCCTCTGAAGTGGGCAGTTAGAAAGGTAGAGGGTTAGAGAAGTGAAGAGTTAGAGAGGTAGAGAGTTAGAGAGGTAGAGAGTTAGAGGGGACTTACTGTCATGTCATGTGTACATATTGGAGGTGGGTGGGTTTGTCTGGGCATGTTCGGTATGTGCCTCTGAAGTGGACAGTTAGAGAGGTAGAGAGTTAGAGAGGTAGAGAGTTAGAGAGGACTTACTGTCATGTCATGTATACATATTGGAGGTGGGTGGGTTTGTCTGGGCATGTTCGGTATGTGCCTCTGAAGTGGACAGTTAGAGAGGTAGAGAGTTAGAGAGGTAGAGAGTTAGAGAGGACTTACTGTCATGTCATGTGTACATATTGGAGGTGGGTGGGTTTGTCTGGGCATGTTCGGTATGTGCCTCTGAAGTGGACAGTTAGAGAGGTAGAGAGTTAGAGACTTGGAGAGTTAGAGAGGGCTTACTGTCATGTCATGTGTACATATTGGAGGTGGGTGGGTTTGTCTGGGCATGTTCAGTATGTGCCTCTGAAGTGGACAGTTAGAGTGGTAGAGAGTTAGAGAGGTAGCGAGTTTGGGAGGTAGTGCGTTAGGATAGAAGGTTGGGGAGGTACTTACTATCGCATTTTGTAAGTGCCTCAGAGCTGTAGGGTTTTGGAAGTACTTTCTGTCGTGTTCAGTTTGTACCGACGTGTGGGGCGAGGTACTTACTGTCGTATTCAGATTGCACTTCATCGGTGGGGAACATGAAAGGAGCCTCCTTGAAGATTTCTCTTTGTTCTTCAGAGGAAATACCCTGACAGAATGTAAGAACAATCGGGCGTTCCCTGGGCAACGGCGTACGACTTCATGCTCAAAACAAAATTCGTCCGCTATAGTCATATTGTCGTGTGAATGCGAATTTAAAACACTTTAGCTGACTATCTTATGGATGGAATCTAGTCGATTCTGTTATCTTATGTCGATACATTTCAAAATGGTGTTGAGCATGAGGCCGTTTGTCGGCTAATCCTTTCAACAATTTACTTCATTTTAGTCCATATTCCACTATACAATTAAAATTGGACAATTTCAATCTAAGCCAATTGGATTTCAGAGTTTCACTCAAAACTATATTTCATTGGCTAGAATTTTAAATTGTCTAACTTGAATTGTATAGGAATCCTGCTCGTGATGTCACAAGGGTTGAAAAATGGAGGCTCAGAGGGAAGGGGAAATGTGTCAAAGCTATAAATAATAGATACAAATCACATTTCTCAGATGAATATTTAACTGGTAAATGTGTATGGATAATTTATACGTAATAATCTTGTACTTACTTAAAATAATCACTCTAAATATGAACTTTGGATTGCCGCTGTCAGATTTGTTTATTCCCTATACCCTATACAAACGGTAATTGAACGAAACGGATTGACTGCTTGTCAGGTTCCTGCAGGACAATCAATCTAGTGGAGCGGTCGCTCCACGCCAGCCAAGTCGTACGGCGCGCACACTTTCATATAAAGGCTGGAGCAAACCCACTTTTACTGTTAGCATCAAAGTGGAATTTTCGGCCAATTGGATCATAAAATTGGGAAATCTCGCACCCCACCACATATACCAAATTTGGGAACAATAGGTTACGCCCTTTGCGAGCTAGAGGGCCGTGAAAACAGTGTTTTAGGGCGGTTTTCATAATAATTCAAATCCGGTAGACAGGCCACAGCCTAAACGGCTGAACCGATTGATCTCAAATTTTTACCACGTGTGCACTTTTGGCGTCTGATTTGCCCTCCCCCCCTTGACTTTTTTTGTGCCGCCATTTTGAAACCGAAAGTGACATCATATCTCGACAACGGCTGAGCTGATTGGAACGAAAATAGCGCCAAACGATTTAGACGGTCAACTTTATGGACTAACCTTAGCAAAAGACTAAAAGTTATGTAAACGAAACCGGAAATGACGTCATGCAATTTGTTCGTCCATTGGCTTTTCGCCAACAAAAGTTGATCGGATTATTTTGATATTTATGTAACGTATGTACTTTTGATATCTCATTTTACTTGTTATAAAACCAAACGGAAGCCGCCATTTTGAAACCGGAAGTGACATCATATCTCGAAAACTGATAGACTGATCGGTAGGAAACTAGCGCCAAGCGATTCGGAAGGCCATCTCTATTAGATAAGAACAGTCAAACTGGAATTTTCCTATTATGAGACCGAAAATGACGTCATTAAAATTTAAAAATTATTATTTTCCCCTCTCTATACAATTAATACATATCCAGAAAGCTTAAAATTATTCACATTATTTGAAAACTAGAGGGACCCGTCATGTAAAACATGACCAATGCGCACCAGTGGGTTATGCGTAAATTAGCATGAGTTGAGATATTTGGCAGCAGAGTGTGCGTTGTTGATAACTTTATAGTTATAATACACAACACACATAACGTCGTTAGCATGACTAAAATGCCCAACAGAATAAGAAAATGAGTAACGAAGGAAAGTAATTTAACCATAACTATTATGGAAAAGCCATTTTAAATGAGTTTACAAAGTAAAACAAATTAAGAAAAAAACGCCAGCCTTTTTGCATTGTGGCGATTCATGATACATAGAGGTATGCTATCCCAGAAAGAAGGATAACTTAGTGTGTGGTGGTTGGGTTTCATTATATCTGTCTCTCCGAGGTAGAAGGGTGGAAATCAATTTTCTCAATTTTCTGTTGCACCCTTTCGGAATGATATAATCAAGCTCTTCCAATTACCATTTGACTGATGCCAATAAATACAGCTGTATTGAAATATTCTCTTACATTACCCCAACGCATTCAATCAAATAATTACCGATCACCCATTAGAACTGTAGCTGAAATTCTTTATTATAAATGTTCATTTTAATAGGTAGTTAGAATC
Source organism: Leuctra nigra (assembly GCA_934045905.1). NCBI lineage: Eukaryota > Metazoa > Arthropoda > Insecta > Plecoptera > Leuctridae > Leuctra > Leuctra nigra. The sequence goes on from OW203762.1 coordinate 14,276,871, forward strand.
TGATCATTTCACTGAACTGAAACTTGATGCTACAACAGCTGACTATTTCAGCCACTGGAAAATCCACATGTGTATTTTCTTAATATCTTATTACTAAAGTACAGTTTATTCCTAAGCAGTTATTATAATTATATTCGATTATATTATGTTATATTATATTCAAATGACTCATGTCCCCTTTACAAAAAATTATGGTTTGATGAAGTCGGAAAACCTGGTTTATTAGCTCAACTCAAGAATAATTGAAATGGACTTCCGACCTTCTACTTCTAAAACACGGACAAACTATCAAGTTTACCCCATCTGCTTTTTCGATTATGACCGAATAGCAGAGAGGTATGTACGGTCATGTGACAGCTGTCAACCAATGAGAGCACATTCTTCACGTTGCTATATTCGGCTTCACTTGATAGGTATATTGTAAAAATTAAACATTGATGCTAAAAACTGTATCAATAGACACATTCCTTCAGTAACATGTCACCACTAATAAGAAACGATGGAAAAGTACATATTTAACAAAATAAAATATATTAAAAATTTTCAATTCAATCGGCTTTGGTTTGTTGGTATTCACTATTCAGGTTCACGGCCCATGTATAACTCAGAGAGAAGAAAATTTGAATATGTCAGTTTGAACGAAGTTGTCGGTATGACGTTTTCTATGTAAAGTAATTGATTTGACAGTTATTATACATTAGAGTAGATTTGTTACAAATACAAAAGCATAAAGTGTGCGTCTTAGGTAAGTTTTGGTTACTTCATTATTCACAAAAAGCAGAAGACGTAATTTTAGACATGTTGGGCAATGTAACGCCACCATCTTAGCTATAGTTTTCAATAAATACCAATGTCAAATCGAAGCGCGCAACCGTTCCTGACATACACACACACACACACACACACACACACAGACAGACAGACAGAACTGGGTAACTATAATTATTTGAAAATATAAATTCTATGTGGAAGTGCAGAAAGTTCAGCAGCCATTTTGAAAACCGAAGTGTTACCATATCTCGGAACTGGGTTGACCGATCGGAATGAAACCTTTGCTATTCTTCATGAGAATAACCAAATTGTAAAGGGTGATTTTTTTAATAGGATTTAGTAATTGTTCATTTGATATGTGTCACATAAGTTGTAAGAATAAACTAAAAAAAGTAGTGATATCCACATAAAAAACACTCAGTGTAAAAATACCAGCCAAGTCTTTTCAACTCAAAAAAAATAATGAAATCTAAAAATTCTGCACTGAAAAGTAGTGATATCAAAAAATTAGCCAAGTCAAAACTTTATTTGAAAATCAAAAAATACTTGGCGCATCGTTTTTTAGGGCATTATATGTATATTATATGTATAGATGTATATTTCATATCTGGCATATACTTCTCAACTATTTATATACACGATACGCCAAGTATTTTTTGATTTTCCAAAAAAGTTTTGACTTGGCAAATTATTTGATATCACTACTTTTCAGTGCAGAATTTTTAGATTTCATTATTTTTTTTGAGTTGAAGAGACTTAGCTGGTATTTTTACACGGAGTGTTTTTTATGTGGATACTTGTTACTATCAATGAAATCAGAGCTCACCTACTAGAGTTAGACGATGAGTTAGCTTAGACATCATCGGATGATGCCACCAAGTCTTTTTCAGACGTTTTCTTCGGAATACCGTTTTATTTTGTTGGGTGTCATAAAACATACTTCGATTTCCAAAAACGGCTGGTGGGACATTTCTTCGGCACCTCTGAAGCTGTGGCTGTGGCAACATCGGGAGTATCAAATTGCATGGCGCTCGCTTTGGCTGATAAATCAAATGTCCAGTGTAGTAATCAGACGTAGAAAAAAGATTGAACTGCTTATCTGTTAAAAGGTCACCAAGGAAAAGTAGGTTGTCCGCCAAAATGGAACTTGTTCATCTAGCAGTTCTCTACGACTACTAGAAAACCTTTTGATAGTTCAACGTTGAAATATTGGGACATGGAATGCAGGACAAGAAAGGTTTAATGTTCTTCATCTTCTACTTAGGGACTGGCGTGGCAACACTTCGTTAGAAATGTAACTGAAACTATTTTTTTAACATATTTTTATTTGTAAACATGAACTGGTAGTGTTTACAGCAAGTATAATTGTCATAATATTCTAAATCTAAATGCAAATACCTACTTGGGAATCAGTTTATTTATACTTTCTCTGATGAAATGAGGATGAAGTTATATAATTTAAGTGAGAGACATGTGCTAAAGTGACAGGAAAAAATTAGTGAACAAATAAAAACCTGCATTAAGGGTAAAATGACAGCTGAATATATGAATCATATTAAACACCACAGCCCGAGAGATATGCATACGATCTACCCCCTGAACAGTGTTGATTGAACACAACCCATGCCGTCCATCCTTGAGTGCCTCGGATCGTCTGAGCACATATCACAGCAGCAGAGATGTTATCTGAATAGAAGCGATTGCACGCAACATTGTAGCCTCTTCCATTGTTGGGAGGCGAGCACCAATAGCGATCGTTGATTTGAAATATGCCGTGGTCTGCGCTGCCATCGCTGTTGTAAGGATTTATGATATCAGTTCGGTATCCGGACTCTCGAGCTGCGATGCATACCTGAAAATAGAAGATTAATATTGTCATGTCACATATGGGTCGTTCCACGTCCCATCGACCAAAAAAACGTGAAAATATGAACGACCCTCTTCGATTTTGATGAAACTTGCTAGGATTGTGAACTATCCCAAATAAGCATATACGTATTTTTTTGTTTGGCCAAATTTTCATCCCGTATCGAATTACAGCCAACTCAAAATTTGACAATTTCGACAAAACAGCTTCATGTCAATGTCTCTAGTTTCCAAACGAATTAAGATAGACAAAAAATGTTTTTCCAAAAGTTGTAGATAATTGTACACACTTTCATAAAAACATAATTGGTTCCACCAAAATCAAAATTTTTAGGAGGGAAACTCAAAATTTTGACTATTTTGACTCCCCCTAAAAAAAGATGTTTTTTAAAATTCTGAAAAAAATATATGTTAATTCTCGTTGAGTTAGCTATCTTTTCAATTAAGGTTTAAAGTGGGCAGACTCTTAGTTTCAGAGATATGAATTAAAATGTGCTGCGCGGAGAGGTAAAACAGCGTGCTGTGATAGCGCTTGCGGCGGGTTTCAATAGAATCACTAGATTTAAATATAGAAAGGCTAGTTTTAAAAATTTAAAAAAATTCAATGGTCATCATCATTGTATTAGCTATCTATTCAGTTAAGGTTTTGAGTGGGCAGACTTATGGTTTCAGAAATATGGAATTTTATGTACTACTCGAAAGTGTAAAACCGCGCACCTGTAATAGCGCTATAGGCGGGTTTGGATAAGATTTAAATATAGAAAGATTAGGATTAAAAACTTCAAAAAATTGTATTTTCGTCATCATTGTATTATCTATCTATTCAGCTAAGGTTTTGAGTGGGTCGACTTCTGGTTTCAGGGATCTGTTTTTTTATGTACAGCGAGGAGAGGTAAATACGGCGTGCATTTGATAGCGATAGGCGGGTTTCAATCGAAGCACATGATGTAAATATAGAAAGATTCGAATACAATTTAAATATATATATATTGTATTCATCATTGTCTTAGCTACCTATTCAGCTAAGGTTTTGAGTGGGCGCACTTTTGTAAATCAGTGTGTGTGCAACACAATGTAGTAATGAATATAAATTCTAAAATCAAAATTATCACAGTTAATAGTTATGTATGTATTATCTCGTTCCGCACCACGTTTGGTCGTTGAGATGCTTTTAGATTTCAAGTGCTATAAGTTTGTTTCTAGCAAGTAAATCGCAACCATCCTCAAATCTGATTGATTCTGTACTAATAAGTATGTGAGATTACCTATTTGTGTCCTTTTTAGAAAGTGCGAGTGTATGGTATATTGTATTGCCATAATCGGAGATTCTTTCAATCCTTTGGGCAAGGGCTAGCTATACCTGTATGTATTGCAATGTACCCCCAATAAAATAATCATTCTCATATACCTATGTCATTCTCATGTTGTCTAGGTTTTAATCAATTAAATTGTTTACATTGTCGGGCCTCATGGAGTTGCATTCACAAGGTCACGCCCCCCCCCCCTCCCTTCACACACGATCGAGCTTAGTGTCAAACTAAACAATACAGTCACTTCTAATTTAAGAATTTCATATTTTTGAATGTAGGCATTGAATGCACAAACGGATTTACAAATCCGAAATTCATATAAAAACTCATATCTCTGAAACCAAAAGTGTTTTCACTCAAATCCTTAACTGAATGTATTGAATATAACTGATATATATAAGAATATGATGACAATACTTTTTTTAAGTTTTTAATTCTAACCTTTGTATTGCAAACCCGCCTATTACACGCGCGCGGTTTTACACTTCCGAGCGGTTCATACAATATTTCCATATTCCTGAAACCAAAAGTCTACTCACTCAAAACCTTAGCTGAATAGATAGCTAATAAAATGATGATTACGATAATTTTTGGAGATTTTTTTAATCCTAACCTTTAGATTTTATCCAAACCCGCCTATAGCGCTATTACAGGTGCGCGGTTTTACACTTTCGAGCGGTACATAAAATTCCATATTTCTGAAACCAAAAGTCTGCCCACTCAAAACCTTGACTGAATAGTTAGCTAATACAATGATGATGACCATTGAATTTTTTTAAAGTTTTAAATCTACCCTTTCTATATTTAAATCTAGTGTTTCTATTGAAACCCGCCGCAGCGCTATTACTAAGCACGCTGTTTTACCTCTCCGCGCAGCACATATTAATTCATATCTCTGGAACTAAGAGTCTGCCCACTCTAAACCTTAATTGAAATGATAGCTAATTCAATCAGGATTAACATATATTTTTTTCAGAATTTTAAAAAACATCGTTTTTTAGGGGGGGTCAAAATAGTCAAAATTTTGAGTTTCCCCCCTAAAAATTATGATTTTGGTGGGACCAGTTATTTTTTTTATGAAAGTGTGTACAATTATCTACATCTTTTGTAATAACATTTTTTGCCTATCTTAATTCGTGTGGAAACTAGAGACATTGCAATTAAGCTCTTTTGTCGAAAATGTCAAATTTTGAGTTGGCTGTAATTCGATACGGGATAAAAATTTGGCCAAACAAAAAAACAGGTATTTGCTTATTTGGAATATTTAACAATCCTAGCAAGTTTCATCAAAATCGAAGAGGGTCATCAATATTCATTGGTGGAACTGACGCGGAACGACCCACATACCATTGCCCGCCAAAATAATCGATAATATTTAAGTTTGACTTTAATGAACGAAACTTTTTTTGTTGAAAATAACATAAATAACATAAATAATTTTGAATTACATAACGTTAGCATAGTTTTGTTTTTATAACCACATGTTGTGTGATTGTTATTATGTCATTCATAGACTGATGAAGGTCGATACGTCGGCTGAAACGTTGCTCATTAAATAAATATCATAATTTTACCGCATTATATCAACACTTTTAATACATGGATTCTAAAAGCTTCCACGAAAATAGATGTAAAATAAATTGATAAATTGATAAAAAAAATTATACGTATAGTCCAGGTCCTGTCGTGGGAAATGGTCTATTTCAACATGTAGTGGCGATACAAATTAGAAATGGAAAAATAGATATCGGGAATAAATTCAATGTTAAAGAATTAATAAAATACAAAACAATACAAGATACGTACACTCAAACTAATAAAAATCGGTACTTGAAAAGAAAAGGATTGGCTGATTAAGGTATGATGGCATCATCCAATGAAGGCTGTGTTAACGCATCATACCTCTAGTATAGATGAGCTCTTATTTCATTGATAATAACAAGGATTGGTTGTCAAGGAACTAACCAGCGGCCAATCCTTTTCTATTCGAGTGCCAATTTTTTTTGGTTTGAGTGTACGTAATACAGAAATACACGTAATACACATACGTAAAGATAGGTATACAATTAGATACGTGATTTGATATAAGCATTGACTACCAAATACTGTTCAGGGACACGCATCTCCCATATAGTAGAAATTTGGGAAAAAGTAATAACTTTATTTGTATTATCAATGTACAAATTAGGTTTCTTTCAATAATGCAAACTTCAAAAAAATCTCCGTTGAATAAAAATGTTTTTTTTCTGTAACTGCAATTGGTCCACGTAATTTTCTCTGACCAAAATTGTGTTTCTGTTACATTCAAAATAGTTGTAAATAAATACTTACGAAGTTGGCCAACTCCTCCCCCCTCATCCCGTAGGTGTACCTGAGCTCACGGGCCAACTCGCATCTCCCGAAGGCTCAGCAACAAAACTGCTACTTTGATGTCCATGATGAATATTATCTCTGGTTTCTGTCTGTAGTGCTTTTATATCAATCATATAAGGAAAATGTTATAGCAAAATGTTTTTTCATATCTCTGGTACTTCTAAAAGCAATTGCTATTTTTTTTACAATACTGCAAACATCGATATTATGATCTATAAACTCGGTTCATCAACCTTTCAACTCTCAATCTCCAGTAGTATACTCCAAGACAAATGCGTGAGGGTAATCGAACTCACGATCTCACGAGAATGCACTGGTTGAAATCACTTGCCTAACATGAATGACAAGTAGACGGAACGAAACTTTTGATAATTTCTACACTTCGGGTCAGAATGTTTGCTTTTTCTTGGAGTAGTGTGTCTAGAAATATATACATTTTATATTAATTATATATTATACAGAATTACATTTTGTCACATTTCTAAACGCACAATGCAACATATTGATTTGAAGCGCCCTAAAATACTGATTTCAGTTTAACAAGCCGAAAATTTCAAATTTTATTCAAAATGGGTATTAAGTATATTGGCATTGATATCAATTGCTTAAAAATTTCAATATATTTGGATCAATGGAACGATAGTTATGGATATTGAAGTTGAGTTTAAAAGCAGAATATGCGGGAGATATAATACATTTCACTTTTTGAAATTATCTGTGTAATAAAACCATTGGCACCCGCAGGATTTCAGCCAGGTGGGGGCAAGGCAAGGAAAACAATATTTTACGGGTTAAGGGACCAAGTTTTTTTGTTATTTTACTTTTTGAAATCAATTTTGAGACGTTTGAGGTGTATTTTGTTGAAATATTCATTATGTTTTAAATATTGCACTTTGGGAGACATGTCCAAATATACATGTATTCATCAATATACATGAATATACATATACGTTGGTTTTTTACATTAAATGAGGTAGTGTGTGTCTAATTATATTATTTGCTTCATATTTAATGTAAATATACATATATTAGAACGATTATCCATCATTTTAAACTAAACTTTCGATTTTTCCTTCAACAAAATATCACAATTTTGAAATTGAATTAAAAATGAATTGGCTCACCCACGGTTAACGAATTTTGGTGAATTTTTTATATGTTATAAACTATTTAATTTTGGATCGATTGGTGTCAAAAAGTATATTATTTACTTTTATTAAAGATAACATATTGCCAATTGTCCTTGGACACCTAATAATGTAAAATTTTACCACGTTTTGGCCTCTCATGACCTTTGGATGACCTTTTTTTATTGTCATATTTGTTTTAATTTGTTTTACTAATCATAAGCTTTCATTTGATATGCTACTCGACTAGGTTGATATAATTTGATAGTTTGGAAATGACAACAATGAGTTATTGCAAAATTTTGCAATTTTGCCCAACCCGCCTTACCAAAATTTGGAGAACTTTTGATATGTTTAAGAGGGCATTGTTTTGTATCGTTTCACATCAAAAAACCTTTTGTTATCATTTGTGGTGATTTAGGAAATTGGTTTAATCTTAGACTTTGCACTCAAAAATAAAAATCGCCCATTGAAACTTTTTGACAGATTCATTTGCCCACTCATGTTTTAGGAATTTTAGAGAACTTTTGATATGTTATAAACAGATTAATTTCGGATCGATTAGTAAAAAAAATATGTTATTATCTTTATTAGGGATGAAGATATCACATTTGTCCTGGAACACTTCAGAAATGAGATTTTGACCACTTTTAGACCCCTTTTGACCTCTGTATCAACTTTATAATGGTGATATATATTTTTATTAATTGTACTAAACACAAGCTTTCATTTGATATGCTACTCGACTGGGTTGATATAATTTGATTGTTTGATATTGACAACAATGACTTTTTGACAAATTGGGCATTTCGGCCCACCCACTCTAATCAAATTTCGGAGAACTTTTGATATGTTATAGAGGGCATTTTTATGAATCGATTAAAATCAAAAAACCTTCTGTTGCCATTACTGATGGGTCAAAGTGCTTAGACTCTGGACTACATACATTGTTCTCACATACGATAGAAAGAACTACCAAGGAATGTGCAACTTTGATTTCATTTAAAATAAACCAGCTAGAAATGTAGCTGAATAATACGATGGCTGGGTATTATTCATTGAGCGAGCGTAGCAAGCGTCACCACGGTACTCTTATGGCACTTTCTCTGTGTGTTTTTTTTTTTTTTTTTTTTTTTTGTGGTCACAGCCCAGGTCAAACCGTTCAAGCAATCGATCTGAAATTTTGTAAACATACTAACGTACTCTATGCGGTCCCTGGGATCGTTTTTGAATGGGCTCCCGTGATTGGTTCAAATTTTTAAAAAATTATCTTTCGATTGGTTGCTTCGATCAATTTGAAATTTAGCAAAAACATTGCAACCAACATTGTGCCCAATCATAAAAAATTTCAGCCAAATCCTCCTATTGGTTCAAATTTAAAACCATTTTTCATGTGGTTTTTGACATTTAAATTAGAACAGATTGACCGATCAACTTAAAACTTCGCGTGGTCATTGGTACCAACATTTTAGGTATTTTTGCCAATTTTCAGTCTAATCAGTCGTTATTTTCAAAAGTGTTGTCATTTTAAGGTCATTTTATTCCATAATCTTGAAAAATGTATACTAAATTGTCATCCCTGCCTTCTTTAAGCTTCTGTTCCAAGGCAAGGCCAGTAGAGCAGCCAAGCTATCCACAATGTACAGTAAAACTAGCGCATAAAATCGGATGCAGTACGAAGGCCAAATCCTCTAATTGGTTTAAGTTTAAATAATGTCTTCTGATTGGTCGAAAATAAAAATGTTCACATTAAGTTCAAATTTTGCATGGTGATCAAGACCAACTTAATATTAAATTTTACATATTGTTAGCCGAATCAGTCAAGTATTAATTGTAATTTTACGAGTTTAGTATAGGATGTCACAAGAGATTTCTGGAGAAGGTATGTAGGTAAGACTTCACGACACAATGGATCTATTATTCATCCAGAGTATTATGGAGATTGAAAAATTGCAGAGAAAATCGTCTTGTGCCATGTCGTGCATCGTTACTATGGGGATGTTGCATGTTTTGTGCTCGCTCATCAACGCGTTACACTGAGCGTTTTCCTAGTATTAAACGTCACAGCCCGAAAGATATGGAAACGCTCTACCCCCTGAGCAGTGACGATTGAACGCCACCCATGCGGTCCACCCCTGAGCTCCTCTGACAGTCCGAGCACATTTCACAGCTTATGTTCTCAGTCCTGAGCCGATCACAGAGACGCTGCAGCCCTTGTCGTTGATTTGAAATATACCGTGGTCTGTGCTGCCGTCGCTGTTGTAAGGGTTGGTGAGATGTGTGGAGTAACTGGACTCTCCACGTGCGATGCATACCTGGAGAGAGAAGATCAATCCTGTCATTGTAACACATACGATTGACCGCCAAAATGTCATACTATATTTAAATTTGACTTATCAATGAATATTTTACATTAATGATATACCAATATCCAAGACATACTTTCAATATTTTTTTGTTTGAATTTATTCTACAAAGAGAGTCCCTTTTGATGTTTTATTGTCTTAATACTTGGTATTTGAACATAAAAACATTTTCTGGTTGACAAGAATAGATATACTAAGGGAAAAATGGAAATAATATTAACATTAAATCATTTAATAATAATTATACTACGAGAGTTGCAAAGATACAATATTTTATAGGACTTATTATTTAAATAAAGTTGAAATGGTGGAAAAAGTAATATAATGATATTTCAATAGCAATGTTTTGAGGGTATTTGATCAGCCCAACCATCTTAAAAATGGACGCAAAGTTTTCTAATAAAAGAAATCTTGCTTGGAATTATTGCTTTTTATGCCCACTCTTAAAATACTTCGTTTTCAAATAGTATTTTTGATAGGTCCGTGAAGTTAGCACCGCCCATTAACGCACTAATTATCTCAAGATTTTTTTAGATTTATTTTGTACACATCTTACAAGTAGTGGGTACAAGTACAATGAAAATTAATAATATGGAATAATATATAAATATAGCCAGCTCTCAAGATCCTTCTAATTCTTGCCGTCTTCACTTCCTTCATCACCGTCCTCCTCGTTCTTAGTTGTCAGCATATGTCGAAACTCTTTTACTGATATGTCAGTTATGTCGATGTCTTGCAAGTTGTTCCAGTCACGAATGGTTCTGGCCAAAAATGAATATCTACCACAATCGGTTCGTGCAAAAAGTTCTTTTATCATGTGACTTGAGGTTGTTCTTCCTTGACGTTTATCTTCTAACTTTCCAGCACATTCAGTCCATCCAATATTGCCATTTCTCATTTTAAACATATTGCATAACCTTGCAATCTTTCTTCTGCTTTCTTAAGTTTCCCATTCCAATTCCTTCATCGTTTCATTGGGACTTTCCCAAACAACATTCAAAACACCTCTCTCATTCCGTTCCTTCTTCTACTTCTTCACTCTACCAGTCACCCTTCTAGCCGCAATTTTTTGAATATTTTCTAGTGACCTAACTGCATTTTCTCGGTAAGGGTCCCATATGGCACCTCCATATTCCAGAAGAGGTCTCAAGAGTGTCTTATATGCCATGTTTTTCGTAGCTATGCTTGCTCCCATCAAGTTTCTATAGACGAAATTTATGTTTTTAATGGCTTTACTGGCAACTAGACTTATATGATCTTTCCACTCCAAGTTTCATCAATCCAGACTCCAAGGTATTTGTAGCCATTCATCACTTGTAGTTTCTGCTCAGCAATGGAATATTTGGCAGGATTACTTTTTCTGGCTCGCGTATAACTTACAACTTCGCACTTCTTCACATTCAAGCTCATTTCATTCTTAATCATCCACTCATTGATCACTTCTAAGTCATGTTGAAGACACTGCTCATCTTCTTCATTACTAATCTTCCGATCGACAACACAATCATCAGCGAAGAGTCGAACAGGTGACTGTACATTTGATACTAGATCATTTATGTAAATGAGAAACAATAATGGGCCTAGAACGCTACCTTGAGGTACTCCGGAAGTGACTTGTATACTGTCTGACAGGTTGTTTCCAATATACAAGTCACTACGATGAGTATCGTACGATAATTTAATACGATGAGTATTAAATGAAAGTTTTATTATGCTTGTTTCAGACTAGATTCAGTTTCTATACTGTACAAAAGCAAAACTTGTAAAAGGACTGCGAAGCAAAAAGAATTCACTCCATAACGTGTGGTCTCACAGTTTCGTTTATATTATTTGAACAATTGTTACTCAATCATATTAATATTATTGTTATGAGATTTTAATTATACATTTTACTGTATGTTAACATATTATGTAGCAAAACAAACACCAAACTGTCAAAACGAAGTCAGAAGCCAATAAGAATATTGTAGTATGTCGCGTAGATGAGCAAGCAACTCAATTGCTGTGATAGCGAACGCCACAACATTTGATACTCCCTGTTTGTGAGAATATAACTATTGCTGTACTTTGAATTCCTACCTCTATGGTCACAGCTTTGGTACTCTCTAATTGTTTGTTGCGAAATCACACATTGAGAGGCCACGTCGATAAACCATCTAACTAACCGGTTTAGCTAACTGATATTATATTTAATATTTAAGTCAATATTACAATGCAGCTAAGTGGGACAACTATACACTTAGGTGTGTTTATAATTATTTTGGAAGGAATACCACAGGCTTCAACTGTCAGGAGTTGAAGTAAACACACCACTGAACGCATAAGTTGCTATAGGGAAGGGAGTGCTGAAGTGGGAAGGTAATTACGACTACGAGAAACAGTCCATACATTCAATAATCATTTATTCAGATTTAATATGTTACATACCGTTTTGGGACTATTAAATTCTCCGAATCAATTTTTGTATCTGATGTTGCAATTAATCTAGTGTTATCTCTGTGAAATCTTTATTAAAGGAATTTCGTAAATGCTTAGGTGCTTTAAAAGTGCTTGAGTAAGTGCTTGTATCAGGAATCAAGATTGTACTTGCGCAGATACAGAAGACTTCGTCACACTCCTGATTTATCCTTGATCCAGTCCCTGAATTCAGCGACGTCCATGAAGACGTTTGGGTGGTCAGTCAAGCAGTAGTAAGGGCCCCAGGCCACAATCCCGATCTGCGTCCCGTTCACTACCAGAGGACCTCCGGAGTCACCCTGCCAAGTATTAACACACACATCAGTCTAGACGTTTGGGTGGTCAGTCAAGCAGTAGTAAGGACCCCAGGCCACAATCCCGACCTGAGTCCCGTTCACTACCAGAGGACCTCCTGAATCGCCCTGCGCAAGTACCAACACACACATCAGTCTAGACGTTTGGGTGGTCAGTCAAGCAGTAGTAAGGGCCCCAGGCCACAATCCCGATCTGCGTCCCGTTCACTACCAGTGGACCTCCGGAGTCACCCTGCCAAGTATTAACACACACATCAGTCTAGACGTTTGGGTGGTCAGTCAAGCAGTAGTAAGGACCCCAGGCCACAATCCCGACCTGAGTCCCGTTCACTACCAGTGGACCTCCTGAATCGCCCTGCGCAAGTACCAACACACACATCAGTCTAGACGTTTGGGTGGTCAGTCAAGCAGTAGTAAGGACCCCAGGCCACAATCCCGATCTGCGTCCCGTTCACTACCAGAGGACCTCCTGAATCGCCCTGCGCAAGTACCAACACACACATCAGTCTAGACCAGGTCTGCCCAATCGTCTTGGCTGAAGGTTCACATGGAAATATTTGGTGGAGAAGTTGGTCAACGGTCTCGACGAAGACCAAGGGAACGCACAGAAATCCGGGGTCTAGCCCCAGAAAATGTGTATGTTTCTTTTCTTTGAATTTGGTGCATTTTTACTCACATTACTCTTTTTACTCTCCTGTTTTTTTTTCATTATTAATATTTATCTTCTTGTTGAATTCTAATTTTTGTTATGAAGATTCCTAGTTGACACATTGCTCGTTATTACTTACTTTCAAACTTCCTTTCAAATCTCAGCTTGTCAAATGGTGTAAGTATTGATATGATGACCGAGAAAAGAATTTCTGTTGTGATGCAATGCACAAAATTAAATTTAATAAAATATAAAAATCCAAGGAAATTATATTACAAAATTAAAATTAAATGATTTGATATAATTTTCAGCTTTTTAATTGTGGACAAGTTGCATTTTGCAACATTTTAGTGGCAAAATGATTTTTTTAATGGTTTATATGTCAATAAGTGAGCAATAGCTTAACGTAGCGTAGGTTACTCTTGCGGCACTATCTCTATTCGTCTTTTTTGTTTGATTATATTATGTCAATTGGGCCTCCTTTACTCTGGACAAACAAATCATCCAATCGATCTGAAGTTTTACACAGGCCGACAAAATATTAAATTAAAATGTTAAGTTCGCCTATGGAAGTGAAATTTATCCAACTGTCCAAAAGTCTACCAATATGGTATTTTTGGAAAAATGAGCACAAAAACAATTTTTGGGAAAATGCTCCGAAAAAAATAAATGTCAAAATTACTATTGATCTATTTTCATCCGTTTCAGACTATAATCTCCGTGATTTTTATCAGTAAAAATTTATTTTTATTGATCATTCAATCAATCATTTAAAGTTTAAAATATTGCGATATTGCAGGTGATCGACTCAAGAAGCATAAAGTCGGCAAAATGTGGAGAAGTCACACAATCTGATCAACTAATACAGATTCACGCGTATTGTTAGGGAATTGCGTCATGCGTTGAAGCGGTCAAGTTGCAGTTTGATGCGAAGAGGAATACGACAAGTTGCTATTTGATAGAAATACCAACTTTAACTATTATTTTTTACTGGCAACATTGTGCGTTTGAATAATATTTTCTCGTAATCAATAGAACACAATTTAATTAATGCATATGATGCAATCTCTAGCTCAAATTTTAATTTTATGAACATGTTGCGATTTGAAAGGTAGCTCCTCATATAGGCGTCACATATGGAAAAGATTTTTATATTTGGGTAATGTAAACTGCTAAGAATGTATGCAATAGAATAATAAATTAATGTTTTTTATATCATTTTCCCCATCCAACTGATGTTGGGTTGGTGGGTGGAGGTAGCTCCACAAAATATTTTATTCTGGCCAAGTCTGACGCATATGGTCAACAATCTACCAAAAAGATGACAATGGGCGTCCACATGGGGCACAAGTGTGCGCTTACCCCCTCCCCCCTTGGATTCCAGGAAAACATAACATTTTTGTTGTATTTTACGTATAGTTTAATTTTGAAACAATAAAGCTAAAAAAAATATGATTGCAAAGTGTCGAAAAACCAAAAAATGTCTTTGGAGACAAGATGGGGGCGCACCCCAACACCCCCTTTAACCCTTGGAAAACTTTTGTCCTTGCCTCCCCCCTCCCCCCACCCCGACAAAATGCCTGAAGAGTATACTCACATGGCAAGGACCCTGGTTTCCATTTGGTGAAATTGTGCATATCATCCTCTCAGTGAAGGGCTGAGCATTCTTATAGAAAGGTTTGATTTTATCTTTACACTCTTCATAGCTGATTACAGGCACCATCACCTGTTGTAGCACCGTGGGCATTTGCTGATGAGATTGTAAACCCTGAAAGGGGAAAAAACTCCGTAAGTCAACAGTTCCACATATAATTTATAAATACCTTTGGTTCACCTTGAAACAAGTAAAGAAGTATTTCTAAACAACAAACAAGTATTACAAGTAACAACAAGTAACAAGTAAACAAGTATTTCAAAGTAGAAATTGACAATACATTCATTTTAGTATTGTGGTATTGCAAACTAAAAAACAAAAAATGAGCAAGAAACGCTCAATGGGCGAGACTTCGCTGTGACGAAACTACTGCACCCATCGGGCTGAAAACTTCACATAATATAAATACAATAGTAAGGTTTGATGTGTGAAAGTTTGAAAATATTAGCATTATAGGAAAAAGTTATGCCTAATTTATTCATCGAAAAATCGATTACGGAGCTCAAATAGCGTGAGTCCAGTAAAAGTTCAATGGCTGTTCAATTTCTTCAAAACGTCGTATAAAATCAAGCTGAAAATTTCCAATTTTATTAATAATAGATGGCGATCGTATATGTAAAAATTTCAATCAATTTGAATAAAAGGAATGAAAGTTATGGAATTAAAAACAGAATAGAGCTGCAGATAATTTTACGTTTTGAAATCGTTTGTATAAAGCTTGAGAAATGATCTCCCGTACGCATTTCTGCTTTTAATCTCAAATTCAAGATACCATAACTTTCGTTCCATTGATCCAAATGTATTGACATTGATACACAATTGATAGCTAAATATGTTGAATCAAAATTGAAATTATCAACTTGATGTCATTCGTAGTTTTAAATAAACAGCATCCCCGCCATCGGCCGTTTTCTAGCTGTTTGATCTCCGTATAATCGATTTCTGGAGGCATTGACATCAGCGCTTGTCAATCTCTTGATGTCGTGATGGAGATGCTGGCAGTTATATTTAACATGAATACCAAATGAATGGAAACAGGTGCATATTGTTTCCATATTCAAAAAGCAAAGAACAGATGGCAAAATTGAACAGATTCTAAACAAAGACTGGTCAAGATTTTGATTTTTTTCTACTCCCATACTTCAGAAATTGGACAAATTGAAATTTGCAGATTTGAGTTTCCCAATTCGAATTACATAGTGGTCTCTTTAGTCGTAGACTGTAGCCGAGTCACCATAATTTATTGGAAGATAAATCACCATCATTATTACCAGATGGAAGTTGTCTAATTTCACGATTTTCATGGCCCTTTTGCTTGCACACGGAATAACTATTGTTAGCAAACTTGGAATATATGGTCAAATACCATAGTGGAACTATCACTGGTTAGGCGAGGTGTGCCATTCCGGCGGACGAGTTTCGTTCGTCTCGCGCATGACGTCACCTCGTTCACACCGAGCTTGCTCTGGCTGCGTTAGAACGTAGAACAGACGACATAACTTGGCTCTAAGTAATATTTTCAACCTTTCAATAGCGGGGTGATAATGATAATAGTTGATTACGTGATAAATGAAATGAATTTTCCACAAATACTGATCGATTATAAAATTCATTATTTAAATTTAATCGTCCAAATGATTATGTGGAAATACATGAATGAATGTGGGGAGAGGAATGGCGCAATAGCATGGATATGATATGATTAAGATCATTTACAATTATTTACCAACTGCAATATAAATTTGCTACAATTGTTTTGGTAGTATTCAATGGAAACTTCCCACTTAATAAAAAAATAATTTCTTTAGTCGGGCTGAGTGATCACAAGATTGAATTGTATATATTTATTGTTTATGCAGCTTATACTATTGGGGCAATCTGATCATGTATACTATTCAAAATGTTGACGATATTAAATATTGCTCTAGGTTTGCGATACAGGTTCGATTCCCGTGTAGTCCTTCCAGGGTCCCTATTTTATAACGAAAAAATTCCGGCTTGGAATCATTTCACTGCCATTAGGAAAACTTTGATCTGAAATTATTCCAGGCCGGAATGAATTCGTTTTCGTTATAGATTAGGGCCCCTGATTGAAGTTTTTCGTGATTTAGGTACTTCAAACGAGATGCAAAAGCTGCAGGGACGGCATCCCTATATGCCACGACCGCTTCCCTCCCATACCATCCATCATGTCGATCCTTTATACAATGACAAATATGTAAGACCAAATCACGCATGCATGTTATATTGCGTAGAAGTTTACGCTTCGTCTTTGTAAACAATATACAATTTGTTTATTTGTTTAATTTATGCTAAAACACGTCTATAGGCAGTTAATCTAGAAACTAGACATAATATATCGGGTTATGCGCCTGGGTTCAGAGGCCCTTCTATCAGGGCAATTTTTAAGGAAAATTGATAACTGTATGGTACGTCATATATGGGAAACATCAATCGTTTGCCGGGGGGGGGGGGGGGGGGGGGGAGAGGGGGGTCTGGAGGGCTTGTAAGATAATTTTTTGATTTTGGCAGTCAAACTCAAAAGTTACTACGGTTTTGATCTCCAGGCGTGTAGGAACTACTTCCATCATGGGGTGATTGCGACAACTAGAGGGGGGGGTCTGGGGGGCTAAGCCCCCATAAAGCCCTGCGGGACGTTTTTAGAATTTAAACAAATTAAAAGTGATTCTTGGGATTTAAAATGCACAAACTGAAGCAAACAACCTTCTAATTCTTGCCCCGCAGGTCGTTTCTTTTTCGAATTTTTGATTGTTTGGGAAACAATAGAAAATCTACTGTCCAAGTGTACATACTAAAAAAACTACTGAAAATACTAAATATGCCCTGACAGCCTCCCAATTGATTTCATAAGTGTAGCTATGTGTTTATGTGAATAATTTTTCTCTGTTCTCGATTAGAAATGTTCAGATTATAAGACGATCGATGGTTATATTACTGTATTGTTTATATGTTGGCTCACTCAAAATTTTATCTCCCCCCCCCCCCCCCCCGGGATATAATGATGAGTGAATTAAATCAACACTGCACGCAATGATTTGCAATGCTCGACGCTGGTCTCCAGTCTCCCGCGTGAACGAGGTGACATCACAGCTGCGTGGAAGCCCCGCCCACCATGCGCAATGGGCTACCTCGAAAACAGTAATATTCTTCTACCATGGTCAAATACCACTTCGATGCTTGGTCGGAAAGTAGGTTGCTCCATCCTTTTTATCTTATTTAACAGTATGTTGTGTGAGTGTGTGCGTGCCGTACGACTTGGCTGGCGTAGAGTGACCGATCTCCTTGATTTTAAGAAGAATGTGTACCCGATCCGTGAATTTGTCTAGATTATGCGTCACTTCCGGTTTCTACATCCATGTTGTTTCTAACTCACATCGACGGTGTATCCCCAGCCAGTCACAACCGCGTTGGTGTCCGGAGCAATCACAGTGTCATTTGCTGCCAGTTGGATGGGCTGGACTTTGTCGCTCCACTCAAACGGCTCGCTGACCTATGACATGACAATCATTATTCATCACGTAAGAGTGAAGGAAATAAATATCACCCACCCTTCACTCACCCTCCCCCCCCCCCCCCCTCCAACCACATCAGGGTATGCTTTATTGAGCGAGTGACATCTTTTGGATCTTTTGGCACGTACCTCTTATTTTTTGTTTTTTTCTGCTATACTAACCGATACACAGGACGTCGCACCGTTTCACCGATCATTCTGAAATTTTGCACACATGTAGACTACCTATTCTGTTTGCAGGCCCTAATATTTTTGAAATACGTTCATTGGTTCATTGGTAAAATAAATATCTCCTGATAGGTGGAAAAATGATAATAGACTTCGATAAATCTGATTAAACTCATATTTTGCATGGTCATTGAGACCAATTATTTTCTTATTTTACAAACTTTCAGCCGAATCAGTCAAGAATGTATGCATTTATTGAAATTTTTAATAACTGTCAGAAATGAAGTATCGAAATGAATGTTTTTCCACTGCAACTGAATATATGATTTGCTTTAGGAACCAGAGTGTTTAGATGCTATTTTTAAGTTTCAATGAAAACTAGATACTTTACTTTTATGTTGATTGAGTAAATCATACCATAAAAACACTTCGTGTAAAAATACCAGCCAAGTCTCTTCAACTAAAAAAAAATATGAAATCTAAAAATTCTGCACTGAAAAGTAGTGATATCGAAAAATTAGCCAAGTCAAAACTTTATTTGAAAATCAAAAAATACTTGGCGCATCGTGTATATAAATAGCTTAGAAGTATAGGCCAGATATAAAATATACATCAAATATAATAGTAAACCTATAATGCCCTAAGAAAACGATGCGCCAAGTATTTTTTGATTTTCAAATAAAGTTTTGACTTGGCTAATTTTTTGATATCACTACTTTTCAGTGCAGAATTTTTAGATTTCATATTTTTTTTTTGTTGAAGAGACTTGGCTGGTTTTTTTTATGGGGAATCACTCCTTTTTTTAGTTTATTCTTACAACTTGTGACACATATCGAATGAACAATTACTAAATCCTTTAAAAAAATCACCCTTTACAATTTGGTTAGGTACTACTAATGAAAAACAGCGTATGGTTCTAAATATTTGCTTTAAATGATCTTTTATGAAGAATAGCAAAGGTTTCATTCCAATCGGTCAACCCAGTTCCGAGATATGGCAACACTTCGGTTTTCAAAATGGCTGCTGAACGTACTGCACTGCCACATAGAATTTATATCTATAAATGATGTGTATCATTTTAAGTTTTCTGAATATGTATTTATTGTATAGGAGGGGATTATAATAATTTATACATTTTATTGACGGCATTTCCGGTCTCATAAATAGGAAAATTCTAGTTTGACTGTTCCTATTCCATAGAGATGGCCTTCCGAATCGTTTGGCGCTAGTTTCATGCCGATCTGTCTACCAGATTTCGAGATATGACGTTACTTCCGGTTTTAAAATGGCGGCTGAATTCTCTGACCCCTTGAATTATAATTTAAACACGATTACATTTTATTATAAGCTGTCTCAAATAGTATATTTATTGCATCAAAATGTAAATTTGTGAGATTATTAAAATGTGTGACGTCATTTCCGGTTTCGGTATGGAAAACTGCAAATATAATTGATGATAATACATAAAGATGACCGTCTAAATTGTTTAGCGCTGGTATCGTTCAAATCTATTTAACCGTTATTGAGATATGATGTCACTTCCGGTTTCAAAATGGCGTCTTCCGGTTGGTTTTATAACAAGTCACATGAGATGTCACAAGTACATACGTTACATAAATATCAAAATAATCGGATCAACCTTTGTTGCCGAAATGCCAATCGATGTATTTCAAATTTCATTACGTCATTTCCGGTTTCATTAAGATAATTTTTAGTCTTTTGCTACTGATGACCTATATAGTTGACCGTCTAAATCGTTTGGCGTAAATTTTGTTCAAATCGGTCCAGCCGTTGACGAGATATGACGTCACGTCCGGTTTCAAAATGGCGGCACAAAAAAAGTCATGGGGGCGAGGGCAAATCAGACGCCAAAAGTGCACACGTGGTAAAAATTTTAGATCAATCGGTTTAGCCGTTTAGGCTGTGGCCTGTTTACCGGATTTGAATTCCAGGAGACTACTACTACTACTACTACTAAGATTACTGATTGAAACCGCCCTAAAACACTGTTTTCACGGCTCTCTAGCTCGCAAAGGGCGTAACCTATTGTTTCCAAATTTGGTATATGTTGTAGGGTGGGCCATAGCTCGAAATTAACATATTTCGCAACAATGTGAGATTTTCCAATTTTAAGATCCAGTAGGCCGAAAATGCCACTTTGATGCTTACAGTAAAAGTGGGTTGGCTCCAGCCTTTTTAAATGAGAGTGTGCGCGCGCCGTACGACTTGGCTGGCGTGGAGCGACCGCTCCACTAGATTTAAATTCAATGTTCAGTGTATATGTTTTCTGTGCATTTGGTACGGAATTCAGATTCGAGAATTTGCACGTATCGGTGCTCGCTCATCAACGCGTTACACTGAGCGTTTTCCTAGTATATTTACTTCACTGTACACCTGCGAAACCAACTCTTTGAATGTCTAGTTACACGTTACATGTAACATTTCCCATATTTTACATATTTCCAGTCCAATCCGTCAAGATTTTAGAGACTTATTACCATTTTAAGTATTTATGTCCAGGGAAACAAAGTCTGTCTCAAAAAGAGAGATCAGTGTCAAAATAGTGAAAAGGAGACGCTCGCTTTGCTCGACCAATCACTATTTTCCTTTACGATACTATTTGAATAAATATTATTTTAATATTGAGGAGACTTGGCTGGTTTTATTACTTACCTCTATGAGAGCTATGTCGTAATGTGTTTTGTTTTTAGAATACGAGTCTTTTTTCTTCTCATGGATGATTATCTTGCTGACATTGTGTCTCTGACCTCCCTCTTGCCGCACTGCTGATCCTGCTATTACATATAGCGATTCCTCACTGTGGACAACACAATAACAAACATTGTAATTGGAAAAATAATACATAGAAGACCCCTGGGTGATAAAACTGGCAGAAAATGCATCACCATAAATACTTTTGTTTGAAATACTCACTAGGACCTGCGCTCAGTATAACGCGTTGATAAGCGAGTATTGAATGAGAGAAAATGTGCCTAATATGTTCATCTACAGACCTTGAGAACATAGGCGTGCGCACGGGGGGGGGGGCCGGGGGGGCCTTGGCCCCCCCTAATGGATCAGTCTTAACTAAAAAATTATAAAATGTGGTCCTCATAGTGTCAAATTTTTGTTTTAAAAGGGTTAAAACAAAAAAATCACCCTGCGGGGCAGACTGGAGTTGCTCAAATCACTGGAATGAAGTACTAGGTTGATCCAAAACACAATATTTTAAAGAAAATACCACGAAAACATTGCCTAGATACCTTCCAGAAACATGGTTTTCTCATAAAACGCTATGTTTATGCCCTAAAAATTTATTTTGCTTACAGCAAGCACTTTTAACTTTCAACCAAAATATTTTTTGTAAATTCTAAGGGCCATGCTATGTTCAAAACTCTTAAAAATCCATCAAATCCACTTAAGGATCACAATTTTTCTCCGGGGCTACGAGCCCTGGACTCACGTCTTCTGGGGGCTCTTACCCCATCTACCCTTTGTCATAAGTAAGAGATTTGGCTCCCAAACGTCTCAAAAATGATTTTGAAGTGCCAGAAAACCAAAAAACGCCCTGCGGGGCTAAGTGGGGGGACGGGGCCTCCACACCCCCCTTACGCGTGGAAGTTCCTTTCCCAGGCCTTTTCCCCCCTTAGCATTATTCCTGCCGGCGCCCATCTTGGCCCCCTCTAATGATTTCTCCTGCGCACGCCTATGCTTGAGAATCCCTTTGAAGATGATCGAACTCATTCATCAGAGAGGCAGTGACAAAAATGGTATGTTTTGATAGCAGGGAAGGTAGTATAGGGGCGCCCACCCAATGTGTTCTCCTGCCCTGGTTTTCTCTTAACCCTCTGCCCACCCAAAAAATAATCTAAGATATACATTTGTTATTGTATTTTAATTTGAATATTTTGGTGTAATTTAATGAAATAATCCAAAAACACCGATATAATAATTTTCTATAAAACTATCTTAATCTAGTCGAGTTGACTAGGGGCGTAAGAGTGAGCTCATCATTATTCAGTAGGCACCGGACGAAGCGAGTCGAAGCACTCGCGAAATATTGTGCAGTTTATTTTAATTATTTTAACGCAGTACTGGTGTAGTTCCAAGAGTTGTTTCGAGTTTTTAATTATCTTAATATATTTACTACACTGCATTCCTTCTTTAGATTCACTTATTTATAGATGAAACATATACCTATTTGGTAGCTTTCAATACTATTTCCTCCTATAACTACTATTTTATATGTTATTCCAAACACCATTTACCCCAAAAGGGATAATTTCTGCGTTCCAAATTCGTTTCTATTGATTTAGAAATCCAAAAATGCCCAGCAAGGCATGTTTTATTATAATTGAGGAACTGTACACTTTTTCGTGATGTTTTTTTTTGTGTGTCCAACCTAAATAATCTCTCGCCGCTCACCGCCCACCCTTACAAAAATTCCAGGCGCCATCCATGTTTGATAGGTAAATTTTGTCACAAAGCATAAACATGTCAGTAAAATTTCATATACTTCTGAAAGACTGAAGTTCGTTACAGATTTGTAAAAAAAACACTTATAATGCAGGTGATGATCGGTCAAACGATTCCAGTTTTTTTGGCACACAGAGTTAAGTTTCTTTCATACTACCAAGCTAATTACAAACTACAAATCAAGTTTATACTATATGAAATTAAAAGACTGATTATGCTGGAAAATATTAGGCCACCGCACTGGATAGTAATGAATCTTTTATGGAAAAAATTGCCAGATCCGTTACTTCGTTTTACACGTAATGTTAAAAAAAACAGATTAAAAAAAAATCGAAATATAAGTTTCAAGTGGAGACGCTCGATCCGCTTGCTTGATTACGGAATAGTTGCGATTTCAAAAAGTAAGCCAATATCTGAAAAATGGTGATATCAAATTTCGGTCAATATGATGATTCCTGGCTAATACGAATTTCTTGGGCCGCCATTTCGCAACCAGAAATGTAAGCTGGGTTCCCATACTTCGCATCGAATTCGCTTCCGGTTCGCTTCGCTTTCGCAAAATGGCTACCTTTTAACAAAGGAAATCGTCCATGTTTACATTCGCGTGTTCCCGTGTTTCGGTTTCGTTAAAGTTGAGCCAATTTTAGCTTTGACGAACCGAAACGAAACCGAAACAAGTGAACATGCGAATGTAAACATGGACGATTTCCTTTGTTAAAAGGTAGCCATTTTGCGAAAGCGAAGCGAACCGGAAGCGAATTCGATGCGAAGTATGGGAACCCAGCTTAATCATTATACTCTAAAGCAGCGGGAACGAGGGGAACGAAACTAGCGCCATCCGACTTGGATGTGGTTTTATACTTTCTCGTACCTATACCCAAGAAGGCAGTGCGCCGCTGTGAGAGCCCACGTGTTGCTGATGATCGAACCTCCACACCAGGACTCACCGTCGATAATCAGTTGCAGCTAGGATCAAAACAGATTCATCTTTGACATCGATATTACAACATTATTGCACAATCATTTATTTGAGCTAGCGTCGTCCTTTTCGATCTTTTGGCTTTGATACAGGTGAGTAACGATGGACTCGGACAGGTCGCACCGTTTTTCCGATCGAACTGAAATTTTGCACACATGAAACGACCAACTTATGGGATGCATTTTATTCCCTTTATTTAATTATTAAAATTAATAGAAATTACTTTATGAAATACCTACGACATGAATGGGATATCCTAAGGATGTCAGTAAACTCATTAAGTGACGTCAAATTAACGTGATACAAGCGCTTGGCCGTTTTAGAAAATTGAGAAAGAAAAATTGTTTCCTAAGTGGGTGTAAATTTGATAGGATGTTCACATGATCAGTCTGACTGCATATTAGTAGATTTTTTTCATTTTTGCTTCTTGCATTGTTAATTAGGCGCCGGTTATTCAACAAAACCGCTTAAAACCTTGAAATTTCCGATACGATTGGAGACCATACACATGAACAATTGATCTCAAATTTTAATCATGATTAGATAAAAGACAAACTTAGAGTTATCACATGGCACATTTTTTAAATTAAATTTCCTGCGCCACCCATTTAGACAAGAAAATATACTATTTTTAACCAAAAGAAGCGAAAAATTAAAAATTTACCAAGGGATAACCCTAAGTTTGTCTTTCATCTAATCATGGTTAAAATTTCAAATCATTTCGTCGACCCATTTTGTCTCCAATCGTATCCAAAAATGTGTCTGCAAAACGCGGCAAAATCGCTGCCTACACAAATAAATCAGCAGTGATTTGATCCAGATAGAATGATAATATTTATATTCTAGCTAGTATTCATATTCTAGAGATTGGCTGTTTCCCAGTCAGGAACATGGAGCTCTTCAGCCTGAATGAGCACGCTTATGACACACGAGGAGCTGCAAGACTCCGTCATGAATACTGCCGACTGCAATCTACATCTAATGGCGTCATCCAGGCTGGAATAAGAATTTTCAACTCTCTACCTGACTCAATTAGATCTCAGAAAACAGACTTAAATAAATTTAGGATAGCATTGAAATTGTTTTTAGTTAGGGAAAGTTACTACAGTGTAGACGAATTTTTAAACCGAAGTAACTTGCGTTAGTTAAATATAATACAGACATGGAAGTATTTCATAAATACTTTTATTTAATTACTTTTACTTTGACATTTAAATGTAATACTATTTATTACTTTCTAAAGTATTCTAGTACATGTGCTTTGCTTTTACTTGATTGACTTGTGATATGTGATATGTATCTTGTTTTATTTAAGATTGACAATGTTTATACAATGTACCTATTGTGAAGAAAGCTGTAATAAATACAATACAATACAATACAATACAATAAATCAGCAGTGATTTGATCCAGAATGATAAATCAGCAGTGATTTGATCCAGATAGAATGATAAATCAGCAGTGATTTGATCCAGACAGAATGATAAATCAGCAGTGATATGATTTGATCCAGACAGAATGATGTACCTGATAAGGGAAGTCCTTGATATCGGCATCGGTTCCGCCAGTTATCCTCTCTGCCAGTTGCTGAGTCGGGGTTGCTGCAGAGTTGATGAAACAATGAGATGAACTGACATTGAAACTGGGATCGATTTGAACACACAGCGGTTGGATTACATTTCTGGTTAATTTAGTTTTTTATCACCTCATACTGTTCAATAAATGCGTGATATAAGCAACCATTGCAGGCATGGAGTATAAGCAAAAGATCATAGTTGAACTCGTGTTTAGTAAATAAAACAGAGAAGAAGATAATATACCAGGAACCAACTAGTAAAATACGAATTATTGAACAGAAACACTGGTATTGTCAAGTAAAAATAAAAAGAGTTCGCCATCTATTGATGACCACATTTTAAATTATCTAGTTAGCTCTGCTTTTCAAAAAATTTCATATGCAGTACCGTGATCCTCAATCCTCATATCTATTAGTGTTTTTCAACAATGGATCATAACATGGATCATATAGTTAGCAGAGCCAACTATAGATAATTTAAAATGAGGTCTATTCTGTTGTACTCTCAAAATATCTTTAAAAATGTAAACTACAGTGTCCTAGACCTGCATAATATCATTGTAAAACGAAATGTCATCTTTCACGGCCTAACACAGTATCCGTAAAAGTTTACCTGGAACGACGAGGAGCATCCCGACAAAAGAAACTATAAGATTTCCAACTAACACGACCATTTCCTTGCTTGTTCTTGTAGAAGTAGACTTGACGCGACTCTACCTCAATATTCAATGCCAGGACTGACCCAAGGATAAATGAGAAGCAGATAATTACCACATGCAGTTCAAGATAACTATACCATCATATTATATGCCTTCGTTTACGACAGAAGTACGTTGTATAGCGTATACTTTAACTTGCATATTATATTACACACGTGAGTTGATAGTACGAACATGCAAGCCATGATAATATTATATAGGTATCTAGTGGAGCGGTCGCTCCACGCCAGCCAAGTCGTACGGCGCGCGCACACTCTCATATAAAGGCTGGAGCAAACCCACTTTTACTGTAAGCATCAAAGTGGCATTTTCGGCCTACTGGATCTTAAAATTGGTGAATCTCACATTGTTGGAAAATATCTCAATTTCGAGCTATGGCCCACCCTACAACATATACCAAATTAGGGAACAATAGGTTACGCCCTTTGCGAGCTAGAGGGCCGTGAAAACCGTGTTTTAGGGCGGTTTTCATAATAATAATAATCTCAGTAGTAGTTAGTAGTAGTAGTAGTAGTAGTAGTAGTCTCCTGGAATTCAAATCCGGTAAACAGGCCACAGCCTAAACGGCTAAACCGATTGATCTAAAATTTTTACCACGTGTGCACTTTTGGCGTCTGATTTAACCTTCACCCCATGAATTTTTTGTGCCGCCATTTTGAAACCGGAAGTGACGTCATATCTCGTAAACAGCTAGACCGATCGGAACGAAATTTGCGCCAAACGATTCAGACGGTCAACTATATGGATTATCAGTAGGAAAAAAATAAACATTATGTTAATGAAACCGGAAATGACGTCATAAAATTTGAAATACATCGATTGGCATTTCGGCAACAAAAATTGATCCGATTATTTTGATATTTTTAAAACGTATGTACTTTTGATATCTCATTTGACTTATTATGAAACCAACCGGAAGCCGCCATTTTGAAACCGGAAGTGACATCATATCTCAATAACGGCTAAATAGATTTGAACGAAACCAGCGCTAAACAATTTAGACGGTCAACTTTATGTATTATCATTAATAATATTTGCAGTTTCTCATACCGAAACCGGAAATGACGTCACTCATTTTAAAAATCTCACAAATTTACATTTTGATACAATAAATATACTATTTGAGACAGCTTATAATAAAATTTTATCATGTTTAAATTATAATTCAAGGGGTCAGTGATTTCAGCAGCCATTTTGAAACCGGAAGTAACGTCATATCTTGAAAATTGGTTGACTGCTCGGTATGAAACTACCGCCAAACGATTCGGAAGGTCATCTCTATGGAATAGGAAGAGTCAAACTAGAATGTTCCTATTTATGAGACCGGAAATGACGTCATTCAAATTTAAAAATTATTATAATCCCCTCCTTTATAATAAATACATATTCAGAAAGCTTAAAATGATACACATCATTTATAGATATACATTCTATGTGGCAGTGCAGTAAGTTCAGCAGCCATTTTGAAAACCGAAGTGTTGCCATATCTCGGAACTCGGTTGACTGATAGGAATGAAACCTTTGCTATTCTTCATGAAAGATCATTTAAAGCAAATATAAAGTACCATACGCAGATTTTCATTAGTTAACCAAATTGTCAATGGCGACTTTTTTTAAAGGATTCAGTAATTGTTCAATCGATATGACGTCAAAAGTTAACTAAAAAAAGGAGTGATATCCCCATAAAAAACACTTCGTGTAAAAAAACAGCCAAGTCTCTTCAACTAAAAAAAAATTATGAAATCTAAAAAATTCTGCACTGAAAAGTAGTGATATCAAAAAATGGGCCAAGTCAAAACTTTATTTGAAAATCAAAAAATACTTGGCGCATCGTTTTTTTAGGGCATTATGTATATTTGATGTATATTTTCTGTCTGGTCTATACTTCTAAACTATTTATATAGTATACGATGCGCCAAGTATTTTTTGATTTTCAAATAAAGTTTTGACTAGTCCCATTTTTTGATATCACTACTTTTCAATGCAGAATTTTTAGATTTCATAATTTTTTTTTAGTTGAAGAGACTTGGCTGTTTTTTTACACGAAGTGTTTTTTATGGGGTATCTAATTACAATGACATTCAATCGTGATGCATATCGCTTGTGATATGAGTAATTATTTTATGTATTCCCACAAATAAGTGATACGTGATGGAGCCACTTCTGGCAAGGTGGCTACTATCAGGTCCACATATTAATTTGTTTATTTTTACATTTCGTGTTTCCATAAAGCAGTGAAAAAACAAAAAACAAATGAAATTGATATTTAGCTATAAATTTACTTTCTTTGCCATAACAAACAACTATATCAAATATTTGTATTTATATTTATGCAAACTCGCCCTTGATAGCCGCCATTTACCTAGTACCACAAAATCCACCAGAGGTCAGTTGTGTTCCTTATTTTCTCGAATAGACTAGAAGCAAACTCTAGTCACAATTTCTTTAAAAAAAAAATGTGCCCTATACCGCCGTACCAACTATGCAGCAAACAAACCGAATAAAACCTTTTTCGTGGTGGACTTGAAAAAATTAACATTTCAAGGATATGCAAAGAACAGTCAGGATTCTCTAGAGAGATGTGTTAGAGGTAACAGTATGGTAACAGTCATCAAATAGATTTGAATCCCATCCTTTAGGTACTAGAGGGACCCGCTTACAAATTGAAAGATGTGTTATTCACATTTTATCTGATAAATTTATCACCAACTACCAATGTTTGGGAAATGTAGAAAAAGAGAAAGTTACAGCAAATTCCCACTTAAAGAATACAACACAATCGTAGAGGATATGGTAAATTCGTATCGTAATCGTTGGGGAAAAAGGATAAATTACAGTTGCACAACAAATGTATTTTTTCCATACCATTTGCTTTTCATGTAGGTAATATCTCTCAAAATACTGTAAAACGATTTTGAAACGGAGTTAATTCTTCAATCAGTTGTATAGAATTTGATTTCGTATATTTTTTGAACGAATTATTGTTATAATTTACTTGTGGATATAAAGAAGATGCTGACATTTGACGTTTTGAAAAGCCAGTTGGATCAATTTCAATTGTAAACACACAGATACCCGGACACCCACATGCAGGAAAGTGTTCAATATGTAAGAGGATTTTTTACATTTTTTTTTTTTTATTATTGAGTGATTTTTTAGATTTTTGGATTTTTTAATTTTTTAATTTCCTTTAATTTTTTTTATAAATATTTTTTTAATTTTTTTTTTTTTTAAGTGATTGGTTCGATTTTTTGATATTTTAGGTTTTTTGATAGGTATCTCTTTGATTTTTTGATTTTTGATTTTATATAATTTTGATATTTTATATTGATTTTATATAAATTTATATTTCCTTTTCTTTTCTTTTCATTTTCTTTTATGATTATTTTAATTTTTTGCTTTTTATGTTTTTTTTATTTTATTTTTGTAACATTCTTGTTTTCTTGGATATTTTTTATCGATTTATTTTTTGCTTCTTTTGTTGATATTTTGGTAACGTTGCGTGAATTTATATATTTATGTTTTTTTTTTCTTTTTGGTGTTGTTGCTTTTTTTATTTTGACGTGACTTTTTTTAATTTTTGTATGATTTTTTTACGATTTTTTAACATTTTTAATTTTTTGGATTTTTTGGGATTTTTTATGATTTTGATGTGTTTTTGTCCATACCTTTTTTTAGAATTTATATATGATTTTTTGTTTCTTTTTGATTTTTTCAGATTTTTTTTACATTATTCATTTTTTTGATTTTTTTTGGATATTTTTTTTAAATGTACACTGATTTTTTTTAGTAGTTTACCCCTCGCAAATAGTTTTAGACACAATTGGCAATAAACTTTGCATGGTCATTTGGACCAACATTATCTGTATTTTTTTTTTTACAATTTTCAGACTAATCTGACGTTACAGACAGAAGTTATTAACATTTTACGGACATTCATGCGTTTTGGTAGCAATTTATTTATTTTTCAGAAATAATGGTCATAATGGATTTCAAATATCTTTAACAGTGACAAAACATTCTAACAACCATTGACATTCGTTCTACTTTGGGATCCTTTACTGCTTTAACGACAGCATTGAATGCTTGATCGTCAACGTTGAAGGTTGCACTTCTTTACCAGAATCTGGCTTCATAAAGAAAGAGATGACGTCTGTTACGATCACGTCGTTTCTTCATATTTAAAATAAGATAACATAAGGAGAATATCGTTGTATAGTGTCAGGATTTCCTGCCATCTCGTAGAATGTAAGACAACTCAACTCTCGCACCTGAAAAGTTGACCTTGGTCCATTACGATAAGACGCGACGGCGCACTTTGTCAGTATACATTGACAATCCCACAAAGAAGCGTTTGTCAATGCTACAACATCCAAAATGTTTCACAAGCTCAATCGGAGAAAGGTGTGGCCTGTCTGTATCGCCAACAGTGCGACAAAAATACAGATGTCAGAGTCAAAAGGAGATGCTCGTTCAATTTATAGCAAGGAGTAAAATTGTAGTTCCTACACTTGGCCAAAATAAAAACGGTATTTGAACGAAATGAGTTGACTGCTGATCAGGTTCCTTGGAAAACAATCCTTGTTATTATCATTGAAATCAGAGCTCACCTACTTGTACATCAAAACGAGACCAGCAACCAAACAAACAATTTCCTGCATGTCATTATTATTTTATTACATGTTGAGTATACAAAAGCTCGTAATGTATTGTAATGTTTTACACTTGATTGTGTAAAATTCATTTTTTTTTTATTG
Source organism: Leuctra nigra (assembly GCA_934045905.1). Classification (NCBI taxonomy): domain Eukaryota; kingdom Metazoa; phylum Arthropoda; class Insecta; order Plecoptera; family Leuctridae; genus Leuctra; species Leuctra nigra. The sequence continues at coordinate 14,307,965 of OW203762.1, forward strand.
TGTTATACATATATACATTTATACACTCAAAATTAAGCTGAAGCCCCACAAAGCCAAGTAATGGCTTGACTGCGGGGCAGAATCATATATTATAAAATATCACAAAAACATTTCACAAACTCTTCAAATAATAACTATACATACACAATAAAAAAATACATAATATACATACATAATTGGCATTCATACAACAGACTTAAATATATACAGATCATGAAAACTATAACATACTCTCCTCAAGAAGCCATTTTTTAAGTTGCCTCTTAATATCTGAAATTTTATTAAATCCATAGAAAACATTTGGCAAAATATTAAAGAAGTGAGGGACTAAGAATTTTCTTTTCTGTCGACCATAAGAATTTATCACAGCATTCGACGTTACAAATTTATCTCAATTTCTTGTCTCATAGGAATGCTGTGATAAATTCATATGCTCAGCATCAAAATAGTTACTTAAAATAAACAAATAAAAGTGTAGTTGTTGCGTTGTAAGCCAGCCGCAGTTTGAATTTTTTTCATATATAATGTTCCAAATTGACTTTTGTAATGTAGTTATTTTTTGTAAATAAGAGTCAGTTGTGTATCCCCATGCCAGTATTCCATAGTTAATTAACGATTCAATCAAAGCCGAATACACAATTTTCAAAATTTTGATACTTTCAAACGGTTTTAATGTGCGGATACTAAACATGCCTGATCTGAGCTTATTACATAATTTATCAATGTGTCGATGTGTCTCATTCCAATCCTGTTCAAAGAGTGTTGTAAAGAAGTCAAGGTCACACAGATTCAACACAGATTATGTCATCTGATTCTCAAAATACTTGTAAAAAACAAGGAACACAAACACGTTGGAGATAATGAGTGTCAGTTGCTGATTGTCATCAGTGGAGTGAAGATGGCTCTGCAGAATGGAGTCACTGGCAAGGGAGCGATCCTAACTCCAGAGAATATCAATCAACGGATCCAGAATATATGTTACTTTACTCCGGAAAAATATCTCGTCAGGCCGAGTGAAATAGAGGAAGAACTAAAAAATGTAAGTTTCATGATTATTTTTATGATTTGCTTCACACGTTAAAAGCAACACATATTACATCATTTTATATTTGTTTTCATTTTTTCTTATTATTATTATAAGACAAGAAATACACTAAATACAATTAAACATTCACGTTATCCTTCAAAGCCTCGAAGGGCTTATCTGAAGGTTTCTTAATCATTTAAACTTTCAGAGGTCGAACATGAAACAATATTGAAATATATCAATAGTTTAAAATATAAACAAGTTAAATTGTAGTTTATAAGCAAAACAAATTCGACTACATAAATTCAATACACAGCACATAAATTATAGTTACATTCAGTTACATTCAGTATACAATAAATTTTCAGGTTTCGAAACAGCTTTGACTATACATTATAAGTTTTGAAATCTCTGATAGTTTCTGGAATACTATTAAAAGTTTTAGGTACTTGAACACAAAGTTGCCTGGAGCCGTATTTATTAATATAAAGTGGTGTTATGTAGGTATGGTTGTTGACTGTTAGAGTCTTGTATTTACCTTACGTTATGTATGAAAAGAACTTTATATTTATCACAAAAGTAGAATTTAATAATGAGACGATAAACAAATAATTGTTGAAACGGTAGTATGTTACAATGTTCGAAAGCTAGGATGTTTGAGAGAGCCATAGGAGGTAAATTCCTAACAATTATATCCTGAATAATCTCTATTTTGCGAAGATGACCACAAGACGCATTTTCATAATATGCCAAAATCCCATACAATATTATAGATTCAACTAAAGCATTGTATACTAAACGAATGTTACTGAAAGACAAAATGCGATACAGTTGAAATTAAGCAGATCTTAATCAATTGCTAATTTTATCAATGTGTGGCCTCCAACAATGCAAACGATCGACGGTAAGGCCCAAATAAACATGAGTTGGAACTAGTTCTATAGATGGGCATGAATTACAAAGAAGTTTGAAGAGTCAGAGCAAGAGGGATGAATACAGTTGTAAGAGTGGCATAATATAATAGCATAGAGGTAGTAATAGGTTTGTCAATATCTGCATTGTAAGGCGAACAAAAATAAACAATTTTGGTTTTATCTGAATTTATGACTAAATCATGATCATGAGTCCAGCGCAATAAATATGTGAAATCATCTTGTAAGTAAGACTCAGCACATAACAGATTTCTATGAGAGGCCAAAAGTACCGTGACGTCCGTATACATGTAAGCTTGACAATACCGAAAACAGCCAATCATATAATTAATATAAATCAAATATAAAACTGGACCTAAAAAAGAGCCTTGAGGCACCGCAGAAGTAACATGTTCCCAACTTTTACCAAGAAACGTCGATCTAAAAATAATTTTTAAACCAACATAACAAGATGCCTCGTATACCGATATTTTCCAAAACTGATATTAATTTAGAGTGGTTAAGCCTGTTGGGGTTCATTCCAAGAAACATATTTTTAAAAAGTAGGTAGGTACATACATTTTAATATGAATGTTCAATTGTGATTGGTTATTGATAAATGATAGGTACCTATTACATTTTTCAGTAAATAATACTCAATTTTATTTTCAATCAATGGTAGGTTACCAACTAATTTAAATACTGTTTTATTTAATTATATTTTCGACACACTAATCAAATTTATAGTATTTAATAAAATGTGCTAACTGCTCGAGTATTGAAAATTTAGTATGACAAAACTAAATGCAAACAAGAAATTGGAAAAACCAAGCGTTGTGAAACGTTTCAAGCTTATTTGATAGGCAAAGAGTTTGAGTTGGTAAGGCTGCCCATCGACCACTTGAATTCATATTTTCTGCAAAAGCTAAGCCATTGTGCTAGAATTGAGCGGTGCAGTCATTCAATTACACACAAATGGCATCGTAGGGAATTATCTCTAAATATGAATTTACCCATAAATTTCTCAAACTGATGGTTACAAATAAGTGTTCATAATTTGTTTTATGCCAGGGAGTGAAGTGCCCATTCACCACGATGATCAAGGCAAACACTGGAGACTGTCAGGCGATGGGTCAGCGCCCAATCACATTCATCCGAGAGGTCCTGGCGCTGGTCGTCTACCCTGATTTAGCCAGCGACCCTCGCTTCGCATCCGATGTTCGCGAGAGAGCCCGCAACATTCTGAACGCGTGTGAAGGTGGCAGCGCGGGCGCGTACACTGACAAGCAAGGACTGGAGTGTGTCAGGAGGAATGCGGCGGAATTCATCACTAAGAGGGACGGAGGAATTCCAGCGGACTACAGGAATATCGTCCTTACTTCAGGATCTATGGAAGCAATCCAGGTACGAAATCATCAGTTGCCTAATAAAGATAATAGAATAATAATCGAAATATTGTTTTTAATGTGTGTCTTTTAATTGTAATACCAGGTTTCCAATAGTTGGTTGAAATAATCATCCATCCTAGTTGTGGGAATTATTCTATTTGACGTGTGCATCATTGATTCCTGGTGTTTCAGGAAAAAAGCCGAAATCAAAAAACAGTGTGATTTTAAAAAATATTTTTGAACGGAAATAATCTCACCAGAGATTGCCATTTTTCGGACGGTAGGCTTTTAATTTCGAATATAAAATCATTTAATGATTGAATGATTAGTACATGATTTCCTTGTACTTCTGTTAGAAGCTGTCCTGTATTTCAGGCCGTGATGAGACTGGTGGACCAGGTTGTGGATGGGATGACACCAGGAGTTCTGGCGCCGCTTCCTCAGTATCCCCTGTACTCGGCCAAAGCAGCGGATCTCGGCATGAGACATGTAAGACATCTAGGACGATTACGTCCTACGTTCTAGTAATCGTCCTAGAAGACATATTCAACATTCCTTAAGAACATTCCTTAGGTTCCTGCCTAGTGATGTAAATCCGTAAATTACGGGCCGTAAATTACCCGGTAAATTACCAATTTGTCGTAATTTACAACTTTCCTAAATTACGTAATTTAAGGCGTAATTTACAATGGTAAATTACGCGTAATTTGCTATAAAATACCGTAAATTACACAAACTCAGGCGAGTAGGAAGGCATTTTTCATCTTGGCACTTCCATATGATGACACTTCCAGATCACAGACTAGAAGGCTATAACTAGACTGTGCCCAGATATACATAAATGTTGATAAAGAGATCCAAAAATTCACAGATTTGCTCCATTATGAGGTTGAATGGTACTCAAAATTTTCCTAATTTTTGCAAAACACATTATCGTATTATCCAATGAGACAATATCTCAGTTCTCAAACATGATCATCCTCATGAATAAAATTTAATATTACGTCATTAAACTATGATACCAAAACATTTAAAAAAATCTGAAAAACCTACAGATTTTTCTCATTGGTTATTGTGGTGTTGCTTATTGCAACCATTTTCAAAGGAATTCCAAAATCAATTCATAATCGATTTTTATTTAACTAGAAATTCAAAAAATTCCCTGCGAGGACTTGAGGGATTTTATCAAATAACGCATTTACAGATTAGGTATATTGCATTTTGTCTTAAGTTTCCCAAGAATATTGAATCACATTTTAAAATTTCATTCACTTCTGGGATATCACTTCTTTTGTTAGTTTATTCCACCACCTTCTTCATGCACTCCTCTCTCCCCCTTCTCCTGCCGTTCAACGGAGCACGAGGAGCTAGGGAGAGAAGGGCTCTTTGGCTCTTCAACATTGAGCATGCGCTGTCGCTGAGCCATCGTGCCAAGAAGGGATATTTGAATGTAAATACCGCGAAATAAATAATTGGAATGAAACTATATAATGCATTTTATGAATATCAATTTCGAAACAAATAATAACTATGAATAAAGAAATAAGATAGAAAAATGAAAGCAATTGATAAAATACTGTAAGTTTCGTAAATAAATAGTAGGTAGGCAAGGTAATTCTTTGGAATGAATTTAATAAGTGGAAGTTGAACAATTTAGGGTGATACCTTCATGCAACACGAACAGATAATATCATAAAAGTGTGATTTATTACTAGGAAAACGCTCATTGTAACGCGTTGATAAGCGAGCACTGATACGTGCTATACTCTAATACCACATGTAACACTTGAAATACATTGTAATATAACGAATATATTTTACTCTGGCAAAGGACCCCTGTCTCTCATTTGAATCAAAGGAGAACAACCTTTTTCTTAATGTTTGGGGGCTGACTGGTCAAGACTTGGGTAATAAACTCAGCAGGGTGTCGCACCCAAATGGGCCATAAATAAAAATAATCAACTTTTTGATTTGAATATTATTGAAAAAACATTCCAGGACAAAATTAGAATAATATTAGTTAATGTTCAAAATTTCATCTCGATTGGTCAATCGGTGCGGCCAATATGGCGCGAACAAAAAAAAACACACAGAGAAAGAGGCATAAGAGTCCCGTTGAAAATAGTACAAAAAATTTACTCTATGTTGAAACTACAGTGCCTTCTGCACAATTATCATCACTCTTTGTTTTAAAATTGGTATGGATAATAAGTCAGTAAATATCATAAATTCATAAATTCAACAGAAATGTCTCCCTTGGCTGTAAATGCCTTGTACAATATTATCATGCTATTGATGGAATAGAATGGATCAAGCAAAAAATTCAAATGATTAACATAGATAAAGATTGATTAACGTATGCCCTTCCCCCCCCCCCCCCCCCCATACAATAGTCATATGTAATAGGTCCATTTTAATTTGAACCTTTTCATCATAACATGCTTTCTTGATGGATGTTTTGGAGGGTTTTCTTTTCCTCATGGTGGAAAACCTCGTTTTCCTCGTGGTCTTCTCTGTTGCTCCACATTCTTGTTAGCCAGTAATTTACAGTAATTTAATTAAATTGTAATTATTCATTGTGGAATATAAAAATAAATGTTTTATTGCTTCAATGCCATAACAATTAACAGCATAGATTATATTTTTAAATATTTTTTTTAAAGTTTTACACCGTAAAAATGACTTTTTAATTAGTCAATAAAAATAAAAAATTATTAAAAAATAAAAAAAACATTGAAAAAAATTGATTGCTTTTTATATTATTTTCAAGTGATTTTCTTTTAGGAAAATAAATTTCACCAAAATCCGGGCAAATAAAATATGTCTGGGTCTGAGGAGGTTATGAGAAAAAGAATCATTGCAGGCGACTTCAGAGTGTTCGCGCATGCGCAATGTTGAAGAGCCAAAGAGCCCTTCTCTCCCTAGAGAAGGGCCGTAAATTACCCGGTAAATTACCAATTTGTCGTAATTTACAACTTTCCTAAATTACGTAATTTAAGGCGTAATTTACAATGGTAAATTACGCGTAATTTGCTATAAAATACCGTAAATTACACAAACTCAGGCGAGTAGGAAGGCATTTTTCATCTTGGCACTTCCATATGATGACACTTCCAGATCACAGACTAGAAGGCTATAACTAGACTGTGCCCAGATATACATAAATGTTGATAAAGAGATCCAAAAATTCACAGATTTGCTCCATTATGAGGTTGAATGGTACTCAAAATTTTCCTAATTTTTGCAAAACACATTATCGTATTATCCAATGAGACAATATCTCAGTTCTCAAACATGATCATCCTCATGAATAAAATTTAATATTACGTCATTAAACTATGATACCAAAACATTTAAAAAAATCTGAAAAACCTACAGATTTTTCTCATTGGTTATTGTGGTGTTGCTTATTGCAACCATTTTCAAAGGAATTCCAAAATCAATTCATAATCGATTTTTATTTAACTAGAAATTCAAAAAATTCCCTGCGAGGACTTGAGGGATTTTATCAAATAACGCATTTACAGATTAGGTATATTGCATTTTGTCTTAAGTTTCCCAAGAATATTGAATCACATTTTAAAATTTCATTGAAAAGGATGCCAAAATAGCTTCAAATTAGATTCTTTTGAATGACTCCAAAAATTCCCTGCGGGGCAAATGGGGATTCTATAAAAACAAATAGTTATTATATTTTTGTCTTAAGTTTCCAAGAATATTGCATATATGACACATTGACCATTGTACATTTCTTTGAAAAGAATGCCAAAATCGATTTAAATTCAATTCTTTTGTATCAAAAATTAAAAAAAAGGCCCTGTGCGGCAAACTGGGTGCGGGCCCCCAGACCCCCTTGTAACGGCGAACTACCATTTCCTCACATTCATTGATCCCCGATAATTTTGACCCTCCCCCCACTCAAAATAAAGTTCCTATGCGCCTTTATCTGCTAATTTGCAATCTTATTCAAATAAATATTGCATTTAAAAGTACTAATTCTTGTCACTGATTTTAATTACCATTTTTTCTTAGAAGAATAACTGCTCTAATATCAGGTGCAATTTTTTATTTTTAAATTACCGCACATTGGTAATTTACCCGGTAATTTACAGCGCAATTTACCAAATTATAAATTACCGGTAATTTCCCAACACTATTCCTGCCAATATTACATGTTAAATCCTCAATTTTAATATAAAGTCATGATGGTTAATTTTAACAAAAATGAAGCAAAAGCTGATTTTTTGTAGATTTCTCACTCAATTGAAATTATGCAGCTCTTGTTATTAAGTCTTGATTGTAACTTGAATACCTTCTCACAGTTCAAACAAACAAACTATGATGTAATACAACCTAACGACTATTTACCTATAAGATAAGATATAGAAGACATGTAAAGAAATATTTTATGGTAGGTGTCAATCAAACATTAAGGTACGTTTACAGCTTGACGTTCGACGTTCGACGCTCGACGCTCAGCGCTAGCGCTGAAAGATGAACATGGTTTATCTTTGACCTTGAACGCCAGCGCTCGGCGTTGGCCAAGCAGGAGGCTCAACGTCGAGCGCTGAGCGCCGAACGTCGAACGAACGCCGTACTGTAAACGTACCTTTAGTGTCTTTGAGTTTATGCTGTGTGACATTTTATTTTATGTGGCGTGTCAACAGAAATCCTTCTTAATATTTTGGTAAGTGCTCGCCAGTCGCGCAAACAATAGAAATGCATTCGTCTCTCACTCACACTTGGTTGAAAATGTCTACCTCAGAGGTAGAGGGCCGGAAGTCCATTTCAATGATTCTTCAGGTTGGCTAAAACCAGTAAATCTGCCGTCTACCAGTCAAATTTTTAATGGTGACAATAGTCTCTATGGTTACAATAATTCCACACGTGTGCAACGCAAAATCCAGTTCTACCTTTGGGGTACAGAGTTTAACTCGATATTTTCATAAATCAGTCCAACAACTTTTCTGAAATCTTGGTTGTGGCTGTCTTGTAAGTGAGATTGAATGTTGTAGATTGGCTATTACTTGGACGAAGACAGCGCTTGGGGTGTCAACATCAAGGAACTGCAAAGAGTTGTCGACGATGCTCGAACTGTCTGCAACCCGCGCATCCTCATCATCACCAATCCAGGCAATCCAGCAGGTCAGTACATTTATACGTTTAAGCTGAACACTTGTCTCTTGAAACAAACAAGCTTTAAAAGCGAATAAATATTCCAAGGAGACGTCAGGCAGTGAAGACTAGGGAAGAGGGAAGGAGCCGAGTCAACTCTTGTGTTTGTGTTCAGATCTCAATGCCGGAGAAAGCGTTGGCTCAAGCTGCAGCAGAAGGAGAGTCTCCAGACGCATTCTATGCGATCAAGTTGGTGGAGCAGACGGGAGTCCTCGTCATGCCAGGAAAGACCTTCGGACAGAAACCAGGAACATGGCACCTCCGGGTCACCATCTTGCCGCAGCTGGAGGAGCTCAAGGTCATGATGAAGAGGATTGAACAGTTCCACAAACAGTTCTTGATTGATTATAAGTAAAACATATGACCAGTTGCAAGAATCAATGTATCATAATGTACACTATAGGAAAACGCTCTGAGTAACGCGTTGATGAGCGAGCACGGATGCACGCAACACTTCGAAACGAAATTCTGTTTTTCGAAAATGTCGAGGGCTTGGTAGTGAGCGTGGCCTTGACGAGTTTTTTAATCGATTTTTATCAATATCTTTTTCCAGTGTAATTGTTAACAAAATAGGGCTATGGACGTGAACTCAGAACAGTCACTGAAAATAATTGCATGGTTTGGAATAAGCTATTAGTTTTATTGTGTCCAACAGGTGTTTAGAACCCGAAAATTACTAAATTTTTGGGTTCGAAACACCTGTCGGACAAAATAAAACTAATGACTTATTCCAAACTATGCAATTATTTTCAGTGACTGTTCTGAATTCACGTCCATAGCCCTATTTTGTTAACAATTACACTGGAAAAAGATATTGATAAAAATCGATTAAAAAACTCTTCAAGGTCAAACTCACTACCCAGCCGTCTTAAAAGCCAATAATTCTTGAATTTCGTTAAGTGGGTATTACACTATACAATTCAAGTTAGGCAATTTGAAATTCTAGCCAATGAAATATTGTTTTGCATGAAACTCTGAAATCCTATTGGCTTATGATTGAAATTGTCCAATCAATTGTCTATACAATTGTATAGTGTAATACCCACTTTACAGACTTGTATGAAAATCTACAACAATTCCTAAAATATTGGTCCCAATAACCATGCAAAGTTTTAAGTTGATCGATAGAACCTGAACCTTTATGATTGAATGGTTCCTTGTTAATTTCCAAAAATCACAGGATCTCTTTCAAAAAATATACCTGGGACCACTCATATGATATAAGTGTGTGTACACAATATTAGATCGATCTGTTGAATGGTCATATCAGATTCATAATATACGTTTGAAAGTTTCTGCTCTAAAAACTAGGGATGGCACTTTTACCGGGTCTGAAAAAATCGGTAAATTTACCGGTAAATTTTACCGGTAAATTTACCGGTCAGCGGTAAATTTTGAAAAATGATGTCAGATGCCAATTCATGACTATACCAAATACAAAAATGACCCTACTTTATTATTTGACCCATTTACAAAGATTACCGCAGTCAGGACAATAACAATACCTACATCTATAATCAATGTTAATAATGACAATACTCCATATTGATAAGGGATGATATAGCCGAATAGCATTGATTCGACCAATCTAGTGTAGGCTATGCCATGCTGCCTGTGCTATTCTCCCATAAGAGGAATTGTCGACCACCAATTTGATCAAGTTACAATCTGTGTCTGCTAAACAAGCAAACCTGAAGAGAGATTCCGACATTGGAAGTAATCGTATATGGATGGAGTTATCATTCTGAATGATTGAGGACAACCAAAAATCAACGTAAAATATGCCTAACTGCTAATGTTGTCACACTGATGTTTCCTTATAGTTTTTACTTAAAATTTGATATCTCTATTCATACATTGGAGAGGATCAAAAAAACAAAATTTACCATTTTTTTTACCGGTAAATTAATAATTGGTAAATTTACCGGTAAATTTACTTTATATTACCGGTAAATTTTACCGGGTGCCATCCCTACTAAAAACCTTGAAAAGAAGATTCGAAGATGCCGTGAAATGTGAAATTCGAGAAATATGACAGCCAACACGCAAACTATCCGTAAACTGTCAATAACTTTTGAATTTAAACACAAATTAGTCTGAAAATTGTCAAAAATACAGATAATGTTGGACTCAATGACCATGCAAAGTTTTAAGTAGATCGGTCAAACAGTTCCGGTTTAAATTCCAAAAAGCACATGAAATATTTTTTAAATTTTAACCAATGGGAGGATTTGGTTGAAAATTTGTAAAATAAGAGACAATGTTGGTCTTAATGACCATGCAAAATATAAGGTTGATCACATTTGTCGAACACCATTTTCATTTTTTAGCCTATCAGGAGATGTTTATTTAAATTTTAACCAATCAATGGATTTCAAAAAAAATTAGGGTCAGCAAACAGAAAAGGTTGTCTCTACATGTGTGCAAAATTTCAGATCGATCGGTGAAACGGTGCGACTTCCATTGCTCCAGATGGCAGCCAAAAGTAAAAAAAAATAAAAATAAAAACAAAAAAAAGCAGAGGTCCGTGTCAAAAGAGTCAAAAGGAGACGCTCGCTTTGCTCGCTCAATAATAAATACCGGGTGGCGCATAAAAAACGCACAATGGGCGAGACATCGATGTGACAAAACTAATGCATACATCGTGCTGAAAATCTCACATAACATAAACAACATGCTAAGGTTTAATGTGTGAAAGTTTCAAAAACATTACTTTGATTGGAAAAAGGTTGCAGCTACTCGAATTTGGGTGTCGAAAAATCGATTATACGAATCTCAAGTAGCCCGCTACTTCTACGCTATTTCTTCAAAACTGCTTGCGATATCAATCTGAAAATTTTAAATTTTAAACAAAATACATTGCTATAAATAATGTGCGAATTTCAATACATTGGTATCAATGGAGCGAAAGTTATGGAGTCTTTAATTTGAGCCTAAAAGCAGAGTATAATTGCTTAGTTTTATTACGCACGATAATTTCAAAAAGTGTAATAATCTCACGCTAGTTCTGCTTTAAATCTCAACTTCAATACCATAACTATCGTGAAATTTATTCAAATTGATTTAAATTTTTAAACAAATGATGGCAATATGTTATGCATAAAATTTGAAAATTTCAGCTTGTTATCATGCGTAGTTTTGAAGAAACAGCGTCCCAACCAATGCACGTTTTCTGGACGCGCCCTATTTGAGCTCCGTATAATCAATTTTTCGACAACCAAATTCGAACTGCGGTAACTTTTTTTTCCACGATAGTAATGTTTTTGAAAGTTTCACACAATAAACCTGTGAAATTTTCAGCCCGATGTATGCAGTAGTTTCGTCACAACGATGTCTCGTCCATTGTGCGTTTTTTATGCGCCACCCGGTATATTCTATTCTATAAAAAATTAAAAACTAAATGATAGGTATGAAGTTTTGCTTTATTTATAAATTGAAAGATATCACCATGAAACTCAGGCAAATAAATCCAACTAAACTTCATCTGATGAGAATTAAATTAAAGTTTTTTTTATTCGTGCTTATATTTAGTAATGTTTATTGACGCCTCACTTCTGTACTGTGGTGACACATCAAGAAAATGAATAATTGAAATCTAGTGGAGCTCGCTCCACTCAGCCAAGTCGTACAGTGCGCAAACTTAACATTAGAATGCCTATAATACAAATATATATACCGGGTGGCGCAAAGAAAATATACCCTGTTTGACATCAACTCTAAAAGATAAAGGACTGAAACTTTCACATGTTATTGAACAAATATGAAAAATATAATATGTGCAATTTTCAGAATTAATGGGAAAAAAGTTTCATGCATTTGAATTATGCGTTTTATGCATAATATTGTGCATTTGAATTATGCATTTGAATATTGAATTATGCATAACTTTGCATTATGCGTTCTCTGATGAGTCATCATCTGAGGAGGAGGATAGCTAAGAAATGTCCGTTTTTCACGGCTATCTAGCTCGCATAACCTCTAGGCATAGACTTCTAGGTTGTAGGGTGGGCCATAGCTCGAAATTAATATACTTCGCAACAATGTGAGATTTCCAATTTTTAAGATCCATCAGTAGGCCGAAATTGCCACGTCGATGTTTGGTGTAAAAGTTTTGGTCAGCTCCTCAGCCTTTTTATATTTTAATTTAGTATTTTAACGGTGTGATTGTGTGTTGCGTACTGTAAGACTTGGCTGAGTGGAGCTACCGCTTTACCGCGATTCTTAAACTATACTTACTGTACTTACTTATATTTAAAAGTATAATAATGTCATTATACGTTTAAGTAAGAACTATAAAAATCTCTCATTTCATTACTAATTATAAATATATAAATGAGTGATGACTAATAAGACTTGTTGACTTGTTATTGTTGAATTAAATCACCAATTCAGATAAACGGTCTCTTATCATTGAATATCAATCCCCATAAAAAAACACTCCGTGTAAAAATACCAGCCAAGTCTTTTCAACTATAAAAAAATAGAAGAAATCTAAAAATTCAGCACTGAAAAGTATAGTGATATCAAAAAATGGGCCAAGTCAAAACTTAATTTTAAAAACCAAAATATACTTGGCGCATCGTGTATATACGTTGATAGTATAGACGTATAGGCCAGATGTGGAATATACATAAAATCTACCTACATCTATACATAATATACCTATATTGCCCTAAAAAAACATTGATAGTATAGACGTATAGGCCAGATGTGGAATATACATAAAATCTACCTACATCTATACATAATATACCTATATTGCCCTAAAAAAACGATGCGCCAAGTATATTTTGGTTTTTAAAATTAGGTTTTGACTTGGCCCATTTTTTGATATCACTACTTTTCAGTGCTGAATTTTTAGATTTCTTCTATTTTTTATAGTTGAAAAGACTTGGCTGGTATTTTTACACGGAGTGTTTTTTATGGGGATATCACTCCTTTTATTAGATCATTCTCACACTTGTAACACATATCGGAGCAACAATACCTAATTCCTTTTAAAAAATAAGTCATTTCCGATATGGTTACCAATAAAAGTTGCGTTTGGTACTAAATAATGCTAAAAATGCTACTACATGAAGAAAAGCGAAAGCTTTGTTCCAATTGGTCCAGCCGTTTTCGAGATATGGCATCACTTCCGGTTAACAAAATGGCGGCTGAAATCACTGCCACCTAGAACTTAGAACTTATATTTGTATCATTATAAGCCTTCTGAATATGTAGTTATTGTAATAAGAGGTGATTAAAGTGTGATTTTTCATTTTTATGACGTCATTTCCGGTTTCGGTATAGTAAATGTATATTTTGACTAATGATATTTCATGTAGATGACCGTCTGAATCGATTGGCGTAAATTTAGTTCCGATTGGTCTAGCCGTTCTTGAGATATGACGTCACTTCCGGTTTCAAAATGGCGGAACAAAAAAATCATAAGGGCAAGGTATCATCAGGCAGACCAGTTGGATACGTGGTGAAAATTTTAGATCAATCGGTTTAGCCGTTTAGGCTGTGGAGGAGACAGCGGAATTTATTGGAAGATGAATCATCATCATCATCATCATCATCAGATGGAAGCCGTCCAATTTCACGATATTCACGGTCCTCCCGCTCGCAAACGGCATAACCCATTGTTCCCAAATTTAGTACATATGGTGGGGTGGGCCATAGCTCGAAATTAAGATATTTCGCAACAATGTGAGATTTCTTAATTTTAAGATCCAGTAGGCCGAAAATGCTACTTTGATGCTTACAGTAAAAGTGGGTTGCTCCAGCCTTTTTAAATGAGAGTGTGCGCGCGGCGTACGACTTGGCTGCGTGGAGCGACCGCTCCACTAGATTGTCAAATTAAAAATGTACCTATTATAAACAGAATAACCAGTCCTATCTGTAGTCTTTAATTGCTTTCAACGAGCCATCAAGGTCATTCAGATCTGAGACATTGATATAATCAACCTCCTGATGGGGCCCGCTTGTCAGTTGCTGATTGTCGAGTGGAGTCAAGATGGCTCTGCAGAATGGAGTGACTGGTGGCAGTGGAGGCAAGATGGCTCTGCAGAATGGAGTGACTGGTGGCAGTGGAGTCAAGATGGCTCTGCAGAATGGAGTGAATGGTAGCAGTGGAGTCAAGATGGCTCTGCAGAATGGAGTGACTGGTGGCAGTGGAGGCAAGATGGCTCTGCAGAATGGAGTGACTGGTGGCAGTGGAGTCAAGATGGCTCTGCAGAATGGAGTGAATGGTAGCAGTGGAGTCAAGATGGCTCTGCAGAATGGAGTGACTGGTGGCAGTGGAGTCAAGATGGCTCTGCAGAATGGAGTGACTGGTGGCAGTGGAGTCAAGATGGCTCTGCAGAATGGAGTGACTGGTGGCAGTGGAGTCAAGATGGCTCTGCAGAATGGAGTGACTGGTGGCAGTGGAGTCAAGATGGCTCTGCAGAATGGAGTGAATGGTAGCAGTGGAGTCAAGATGGCTCTGCAGAATGGAGTGAATGGTAGCAGTGGAGTCAAGATGGCTCTGCAGAATGGAGTCACTGGTGGCAGTGGAGTCAAGATGGCTCTGCAGAATGGAGTGACTGGTGGCAGTGGAGTCAAGATGGCTCTGCAGAATGGAGTGACTGGTGGCAGTGGAGTCAAGATGGCTCTGCAGAATGGAGTGACTGGTGGCAGTGGAGTCAAGATGGCTCTGCAGAATGGAGTGAATGGTAGCAGTGGAGTCAAGATGGCTCTGCAGAATGGAGTGACTGGTGGCAGTGGAGTCAAGATGGCTCTGCAGAATGGAGTGAATGGTAGCAGTGGAGTCAAGATGGCTCTGCAGAATGGAGTGACTGGTGGCAGTGGAGTCAAGATGGCTCTGCAGAATGGAGTGAATGGTAGCAGTGGAGTCAAGATGGCTCTGCAGAATGGAGTGACTGGTGGCAGTGGAGTCAAGATGGCTCTGCAGAATGGAGTGAATGGTAGCAGTGGAGTCAAGATGGCTCTGCAGAATGGAGTGACTGGTGGCAGTGGAGTCAAGATGGCTCTGCAGAATGGAGTGACTGGTGGCAGTGGAGTCAAGATGGCTCTGCAGAATGGAGTGAATGGTAGCAGTGGAGTCAAGATGGCTCTGCAGAATGGAGTGACTGGTGGCAGTGGAGTCAAGATGGCTCTGCAGAATGGAGTGACTGGTGGCAGGGGAGTCAAGATGGCTCTGCAGAATGGAGTGACTGGTGGCAGTGGAGTCAATATGGCTCTACAGAATGGAGCGACTGGTGTCAAAGGAGCAATTCTCACTGCGGAGAATGTCAACCAACGCTTCAAGAATGTTGCTCATGTCACCCATGGAAAACATGGCGTCAGAGCGAAAGAAATAGACAATGACATACAGCATGTAAGTATGCTGCTACTGAATGTAATGCTATACTGCTTTATATTAGGTGCTTTGCTCCAAAAAATAGAATACAATTATTTACACATAAATTAGTACACAAACAGCAACGAATAATGAGGATAATACATTTTCATGATAATATTAATAATACATAGTCGAATTCTTCAATTACTATAGTGGACATTAATTTTGTGGTTTGAGATACTTGCAATTCTATACATGTTTTCCCGTGAATTTGTCAAATACGAGGTTTTGAAGAAATTAAAGGAATGTCTTGTGTCTGAACAACACAAAATAAGCATATTATAAGAGGTTATTGAGGTGGGAGGTAAGGTATTGATTAATGAGTCGACCCAAGCTCCGAAATTTATTGAACTCCCATTGAAGAGATTTCACACAGAGAAGCATTGCTTATTGAACTTGATATTTTACCAGGGAGTGAAGTGCCCATTCACCACGATGATCAAGGCCAACACTGGAGACTGTCAGGCGATGGGTCAGCGCCCAATCACATTCATCCGAGAGGTCCTGGCGCTGGTCATCTACCCTGATTTAGCCAGCGACCCTCGCTTCGCATCCGATGTTCGCGAGAGAGCCCGCAACATTCTGAACGCGTGTGAAGGTGGCAGCGCGGGCGCGTACACTGACAAGCAAGGACTGGAGTGTGTCAGGAGGAATGCGGCGGAATTCATCACTAAGAGGGACGGAGGAATTCCAGCGGACTACAGGAATATCACCCTTACGTCAGGATCCTGCGAAGCAATCAAGGTATGAATCAATTTTAATATCCGATATTAACTCATGCACTTTATACGATATCAACTAAAATCACATATTATATACATCAAAGTAATAACAACACATTCTATTATTAGCAGATACATCAAAAAGATAAAATAGTGAAAGTATTAAAAGAGGATTTTGTTATCAGTTTGAATTGTTCACTTAGATCAAACTCCATGGATGTGTCAAGTTTCAAGTTCAAGTAAACGTTCAAGTTTTTTCTTAGTGCTATTCCATACGACATTACCTGACAGTTAGACGGCGTAAGGTGCCGTTCTACTTTCCAGTGAAAGTATGGTTTCCTTTTAATCACATCTGTCTCGTGACTAGCTATACAATAATCAGTTTAGAGAAGTGTTCAGAAAGATCGCTCTGAAAGTGTTTATGACAATTAAGTCGAAACTACGAGTGAAACCCCATTTTCCGCCCTAATCTAACTGGTTAATACGAAATATTAAACGCATACCTGATAATTCTAAATTGGAAATTATTCCTTTTGTATTACCATGAATCTTCTTATCATTTACACAGCATTAAACTGCTTCAAATTTGCTCTGAGTGGAGGTATTTATTTACAAATTGACAGCGATCATTTCTTTATAATCACGACTTCGTGGAATTTTACGAAACTAAAACTATGCGTATCAATGTAAACATGAAACTAAACATATATACTGCTAATATACATTTTTCGGTAATACTCACATAAACAATTCGCTTCGTTTTCATATTATATTTCATATTAATCTTTGTTCAATATCGTTAATAAACAGGGAGTACCAGACGCCATGGCGGTCGACAACTTCTGAACTCATTACTCATTAGTCACTCATTAGCGTCTCCATAGCTTCAATATAATTTCCCGTAAACGTGATGCCTTGACTCCTCTTTTTATACTTATCACTCCTTTCAGGGCAGAAAGTTTATATTGTTCATGGAGAGACTCCTTAAAGAAGGAGATTTTAATTTGTAAGAGGATCCTAATTTGAATTGTCAATCTTGAATCCCTTTCACAGTAAGCTAATTCCTATTTTGTTCCAAAGAAAATATGGACTTCGAATATAAATATGATGAATAATTGCTTAGTAAATAAGGTATGTACAAGTATGTACACTCCCCCAAATAATAAACGGTACTTGGTACAAAACGAATTGGCTGCTGGGCCGGTTCCTTGACAATCAATCCTTGTTATTATCAATGAAATCAGAGGTCACCTAAAAGAGTTAAATAATGCGTTAGCACTGGCTTCATGGGATGATGCCATCAAACCTTAATCAGTCAATTCATTTTCTTTCGAGTACCGTTTATTATTTGGGGGAGTGTACATGCTGTTTTTTTTTAAATATGCAGCACGATCATATAATATTTAATTTTAAAATCCGATCTGTAGTTTTGTTTGATAAATAAAGTTGTCCTGGTGTTTCAGTTAGCGATGAAGCTGGTGGACCAGGTTGTGGACGGAATGCCGCCAGGAGTTCTGTGTCCGATCCCGCAGTATCCGCTGTACTCGGGCAACGCGTCAGCACTCGGCATGACACATGTAAGACACGTCATACCTGTCATACATGTCATGACATCATGTCTATCCATGTAGCACATTGTGTCTAGAGATTGTATTCATTAGATTGGCTACTACTTGGACGAAGACAAGGCTTGGGGTTTCGACATCAAGGAACTGCAAAGAGTTGTCGACGATGCTCGAACTCTCTGCAACCCGCGTATTCTTGTCATCACCAATCCAGGCAATCCAGCAGGTTGGTTTACACCTTCTTCAACGGATGTTTTAAATACTTGGCTGACTTGTCTGTTGAACTTTCAACTAGAATCGGCTTTATTTACCCTATGATAATCAGTACCTACAGAAAAACAAAGTAAAATTGTCTACTAAAAGTGAGAAAATCCCGAAAGATTTAATTGGACATGCATGGCTTTACGCGTTACCCGATCACTCTACCACTTGTGATCCACTAAATTCCGCACGATTAGTAGATCGACCTCTTCTGAATACTTCTCTATCAATCTATGTACCTATATTCTCCACTCCAGAACCTTCTCAAACACCTTCACACAATGGCAACGTATAGCGTCTCTACCCTGCAATTTGATGGATTTTCTTCTTTCTAGAAATCGGGGTAATTACTCCATGTTCCCAATTCCCTCAACGATATCTGGACCTCAAACAAATATAATTAAAGTTTATTGAACTGTATACCTATACTTATACTACAGATTTCAGCTAATTGGAAAGTCAAATACATTGTATTTTAAAGCAAATGATCGTTGGTTAAGAAAAATTGTAATACGAACTGATGTAATTGTATTTTACTCTTAGGTCTCATGTGAATTCTCTCTGCGCAGGGCAAGTATTGTCGCGGAGCAACATGGAGCAAGTGATCCGGTTCGCGCACAAGGAGCGCTTGTTCATCCTCGCCGACGAGGTCTACCAAGTCAATGTGTACGACAAAGACAGCGAGTTCCATTCATTCAGAAGAGTGATGCTCGATATGGGGCCGCCCTACTCTACCATGGAGCTTGCTTCCTTCATGTTAACTTCTAAAGGTTCGTACACATTTCTCAGAGCTTACTTTATTTCTACTGTGCTTGGACAATCCGTCGTCTTTTCTCTAAATTGGTGTCGGCCATTTGTATTAATTAATTATTTAAAACATTGATTGAGCGAGCGAAGCGAGCGTCTCCTTTTGGCTCATTTGGCACGGGCCTCTGTTTTTTTTTCTTTTCTTTTTTTTTGTGTGTGTTTTTCTGTTACTGACGATATACAGGTCAGAGTTTTTTTTCGATCGAGCTGAAATTTTGCACACGTGTTCGGACATTCTCTGGGCGTTGCTGACCCTAATGTTTTTGAAATCCATTTATTGGTTAAAATTTAAATAAACATCTCCTGATAGGTTGAAAAATGAAAATGGTCTTCGATAAATCTGATCAAACTCATATTTTGGCTATACAGGTCAGAGTTTTTCTTCGATCGAGCTGAAATTTTGCACACATGTAGAGACAACCTTTTCTGTTTGTAGATCCAAAGTTTTTTGAAATCCATTAATTGGTTAAAATTTAAATAAACATCTTCTGATAGGTTTTAAAATTTAAGACCAACAATCCTCTTACATAATGTGCACTTTTCACGCATGCGCATATCGCGGGTGTCCGGGTGTCCGGGTGTCCTGTATGTCCGACAATGGAAAATAATCGAACTGTCATTTTAAAACGTCAAAATGTCAGAACGAATCTTTATATCCACTTTCAAGTAAGTTATAACAATAATTCGTTCAAATAATATACGAAATCACATTCTACATACCTGATCGATGAAATAACTCCGTTTCACTAACGTTTGACAGTATTTTGAGAGAAATTACATGAGAAGCAAGAGTGTAGCCAACTTGCCAAGACGTGTAGCCCATGGAAGAATAGA
Organism: Leuctra nigra; assembly: GCA_934045905.1. Classification (NCBI taxonomy): domain Eukaryota; kingdom Metazoa; phylum Arthropoda; class Insecta; order Plecoptera; family Leuctridae; genus Leuctra; species Leuctra nigra. Next base: position 14,328,042 of record OW203762.1, read on the forward strand.
CAAGTTTCGAAACTTTCAAATTTGCGCAGTATAGGCCGTGATTTTTTACATTGAACGAAAATTGGAATACACTCTTGGGACCTTGACTTAGTAGAACCACGGGTAAAGCAATATAATGTAAATAGATGATATTTTTGGGGTTGCAAATGGTGAGGGGTTGGGGGGGAGGGCGTAAGTGAACTTTTAAGCCCGAGTATACATACCTAACGTCGCAACTTCTCATTAGTATATTGACAGTTACGTTTTGGGAATCAAAATTGTACTAAAGCGATCTATCGTTGATGTTTCAATTTCAATTTCAATGATCTTTATTTGCATCTTTAAGTACAAAAAGGCGACATTCAGCAATGTGAGAATCGACTGAGTAGCTCAGCGGCTCCCTGCTGATCTGCCATGTAACCTGATGTGAATTCCTGATGTTGATGTGAATTATGCAGAGATGCAGACTTTTATTTCATCAGGAGGCAAGTAAGATCACGTGACAGATTTCAGTCAATGAGAGAGCTGCTCTGGTTTTATCTAAATTTGATAGAGTATTCCATGTTTTCTTAGAAACGTTTTTAAAATCTTTTTATTCAATTTTTTCATTTTTCATTTCTTATGTATACTCATTTGGCCGTTATTTTTTTAAGTTGCGTATTGTTTCTGTATAATTCACTCATTTATGATTTCAGATTTGTAACTTGGATTCGTTTAGAAATTTTAATCTGTAGTAGATTTGTAATTTCCATTCCTATTTGTTTTAGTAGTGTATAACGTCGCACTGTTCTGCAGCTAACCTAAAAACTTTGGTATACGTAGTTGGTGAAAAATTAATCATACATTCGAATCACACAACTTAGATGATGGTGAATAGTAGGTAAAGATGGAAGCAGGGAAGGAGGCGGTCGTACCTATGAGTTGGGTATACCTTCCCAGCATTTGCCTGTCGACTGAGGTAATACCACGAACAAAACCGTCAGGAAAGACGCTTTTTAACATTTCCCAAACTTTGGTACGTAGTTAGTGATAAATTAATCATAAATTCGAATCACACAACTTAGATGATGGTGAATAGTAGGTAAAGATGGAAGCAGGGAAGGAGGCGGTCGTGGCCTATTAGTTGGATATACCTTCCCAGCATTTGCCTGTTCACTGAGGTAATACCACTAACAAAACCGTCAGGAAGGACGCTTTTTAACAATTCCCAAACTTTTGGTGATAAATTAATCATAAATGCGAATCACACAACTTACAATTTGTAAGCGGGTCCCTCTAGTGTCTCTTATTTTACAGATTTTTAGCCCTATCAGTTAAGAACGTATGCACTTATTGACATTTTTAATAGCTGTCAGAGATGAAGTATCGAAATAACTGTTTTTCCATTGCCACATGGATCTGATTTGCTTTAGGAACCACAGTGCTTAGATGCTATTTTCACGTTTCAATGAAAAGCAGATACATTTATAATGACTGAGTGGATCATTTTTCAATTCAATATGGATGTATTTGTTTTCTGTGCGTTCTGTACGCATTCCGGTTCGAGAATTTGAACCTACCCGTGCTCGCTCATCAACGCGTTACACTGAGCGTTTTCCTAGTAATTTATTGTATACGACCAATTAGGACTTTTTTGTGTGTAGGGCACTACTTTTCTTTCATGATATTGCGTGACCCTGGGTGGTTTAGGAATATGATGGATGTAATGGGTGTAAGACGAGTCTATGTGTTACAGAAATGAACTTCGAATTATACATGGTACATAATGAGTATAACATCGTAAGCTCCCGATTATGTTGAAGATGGACTTATACGAGTAAATTGTCTGTCCTCAGGTTTCACGGCCGAGTGTGGAGTCCGCGGCGGTTACGTGGAGATGTTGAACCTCCGTCCCGATGTCATGGCGCTGTTAAAGAACTTCGTCAGCATTGCGTCGTCGCCGAATATCGCGGGTCAAGTCGCTCTGGACTGCATGGTCAATCCTCCGCAGCCCGGAGATCCGTCCTATGAGCAGTTTCACGAGGAGAAGACGGCCATCTTGAATTCATTAGCAGAGAGAGCCAAGATCACGGCAGATGCATTCAACCGCTTGGAGGGAGTGACGTGTAATATTGTGCAAGGAGCAATGTACGCTTTCCCCAAGGTCAGTACTGTCTTCCGTACTAGGTTGGACAGTATCATATTATATCAAATATCATGGATAGTAATGGATAGTCTTAATGGATTGGAAACATCTGGTGACCAATTTGGAAAGTACAAATGATTTAAAAAATATATCATAATCCCATGGAGGCTTCAGGTAGTGAAGGAAGGAATGGACCTTAATCTTGTCGAGTCAACTGTTGTGTTTGTGTTCAGATCTCAATGCCGGAGAAAGCGTTGGCTCAAGCTGCAGCAGAAGGAGAGTCTCCAGACTCGTTCTACGCCATCAAGTTGGTGGAGCAGACTGGAGTCTGGATCACGCCGGGATACGGCTACAGACAGAAACCAGGAACATGGCACCTTCGGGTCACCATTTTGCCGCAGCTGGAGGAGCTCAAGGTCATGATGAAGAGGATTGAACAGTTCCACAAACAGTTCTTGATCGATTATAAGTAAATGAACATCGGTGTCATTCCTGTACGTTCTCCTAAGTTAGCTATCGTATATTAAAATTTGTTTACTCTAATGTTAATTCGTCCATAACAACGGTTGCTACTCTCTTAAAATGTAAATAATAGTGTGAAAATGTGTACAGGAATCATCCCCATATGTCCAGTGCATGAATCAATGAATCATAATGTACATAATAATTATGTTATTCCATATAATAATATATATTGTATTGAGTCTATCTGGTTATTATCAAGATCAGGAGAATATCTGACTATCGGAATTTTTTTCTGAATGTTAAATTGGAATGTAAATTTAATTGAATTAATTACTTAGAGCATAAGAACTTAGAGCACACAAATTCATCAGCACTGGCGTAACTTCGATGTTGCAGCCCCCGCAGTCGCGGGGGGCCCGGGTCTAGGGAGGGGGGGCCTAAAATTTGGATTGAATAAATAAATAAAACATATCGGTAAACAATATCAATGAAAATATTAGAAAATATAGAAATTAAATTATTTAAACGATAATAATTTGTGTTGAAATCGTGTTAAAATGAACTAAATTCTACATGAAATTCACATTTTTTTCCGGGCATGCGCGGTCCGAACCGGCGTATTGTTGTGAGGCCCCCCCAGACTCAAATCGGACCTAATGTTATGACATTTTACCTTTATCTACATAATACTAAAAAAATCCACAGCATGCACATGGATTTTAAAATAAATTAAAATGTTTCATAACTCACTTATAAAGTATTCAAAAATGAACACAAAAAGATGCACAAATTATTACAGAGTTTTACGGTGTAGGCAACTATAAAGTCGGGGGACCATGCAAATTATCCTGCTGGTCCGAAATCTGTCACTGTTCATCAGTATAATTGAATTTATTTAGCACTGAATTTGAGATAAATTAGAGGGAAGAAAGGTTTACTTTGTCGTTGGTTTATAATCAAAGGTTTGAAAATAACACGTGAGCTTATGATCCTCCATCCCCTCTTTCTGTCATCAACCCACGAGTGCTCACGTGGGGATGACCCAGTCACTTTTGACTCGTGTACAGTTGGAAAGTATTTTCAGTGTTAATTTATTTTTTATTACATTAATATAGTGTTGATTTATTACATGACTAAACATGTTGCCATATTAGGTACTAGGAAAACGCTCAGTGTAACGCGTTGATGAGCGAGCACAGAACATGCAACATCGCCATAGTAACGATGCACGTCACGGCACAAGACGATTTTCTCTGCAATTTTTCAATCTCCATAATACTCTGGATGAATAACAGATCCATTGTGTCGTGAAGTCTTACCTACATACCTTCTCCAGAAATCTCTTGTGACATCCCATACTAAACTCGTTAAATTACAATTAATACTTGACTGATTGGGCTTACAATAATATGTAAAATTTAATATTAAGTTGGTCTTGATCACCATGCAAAATTTGAACTTAATGTGAACATTTTTACTGTCGACCAATCAGAAGACATTATTTAAACTTAAACTAATTAGAGGATTTGGCCTTCGTACTGCATCCGATTTTATGCGCTAGCTCAAAAATGCTTTCATTTTACTGTACATTGTGGATAGCTTGGCTGCTCTACAGGCCTTGCCTTGGAACAGAAGCTTAAAGAAGGCAGGGATCACAATTTAGTATACATTTTTCAAGATGATGGAATAAAATGACCTTAAAATGACAAAACTTTTAAAAATAACGACAGATTAGACTGAAAATTGGCAAAAATATCTAAAATGTTGGTACCAATGACCACGCGAAGTTTCAAGTTGATCGGTCAATCTGTTCTAGTTTAAATGTCAAAAATCACATGAAAAATGGTTTTAAATTTGAACCAATAAGAGGATTTGGCTGAAACTTTTTATGATTGGGTACAATGTTGGTTGCAATGTTTTTGCCAAATTTAAAATTGATCGAATCACCCAATCGAAAGATAATTTTTTTAAATTTAAACCAATCACGGGAGCCCATTCAAAAACGATCCCAGGGACCGCATAGATTACGTTAGTATGTGTACAAAATTTCAGATCGATTGCTTGAGCGGTTTGACCTGGAGTGTGACCACAAAAAAAAAAAAAAAAAAAAAAAACACACAGAGAAAGTGCCATAAGAGTACCGTGGTGACGCTCGCTACGCTCGCTCAACAATTCAAACCTGTATGGCATGTACTAGGAAAACGCTCAGTGTAACGCGTTGATGAGCGAGCACGGGGACGTGCAAATTCTCGAACCGGAAATGCTTACACAAGCACAGAAAACATATACATCCATATTGAATTGAAATATGATCACTCAATCAACACAACATATAATGCTTTTTATTGAAATTTGAAAATAACATCTAAGCATCCTGGAGGCCAAGTCTTGAAACTTACGCCTTCAGGACGCAAACGCCCTAGGACGTCAACAAGTCCCATTTACTGTAAGAGTGATCGACATTGAAACATAAAGTCAAGCCACTTATTTGATTGTCATCCAGAAATCTATTGGAAACAATTTATTAACATTATAATTATTATTACATATATTATACAGTCATAAAACCTTATTCAAAATGAAGCTAAACAGTTAAAGGTAGATTTCAAGGTCATCATTCTTACAGTAAATGGGACTTTATGACGTCCTAGAGCGTTTGCGTCCTGAAGACGTAAGTTTCAAGACTTGGGCCTCCTGGTAAATATAGCAAATCAGATGCTATTCAATTGGCACTGGAAAACATTAATTTTCATACTTCATTACTGACAGATATTAAAAATGTTAATAAGTTCATACGTTCTTAACTGATTGGGATGAAATTTTGTAAAATAAGAGACAATGTTGGTCTTAATGATCATGCAAAATACGAGTGTGATCTGAATTATCGAAGACCGTTTTCATTTTTCAGCCTATCAGGATATATTTATTATAATTTTAACCAATGAATGGATTTCACAAAAAATTATGGTCTGCAAATAGAGAAGGTTGGTTTTACATGTGTGCAAAATTTCAGCTCGATCAAAGAAAAACTCTGACCTGTATAGCCAAAATATGAATTTGATCAGATTTATCAAAGACCATTTTCATTTTTCAACCTATCAGGAGATGTTTATTTAAATTTTAACCAATGAATGGATTTTAATAAAATTTGGGGCCTGCAAACAGAAAAAGTTGTCTGTACATGTGTGCAAAATTTCAGATCGATCGCAGAAAAACTCTGACCTGTACAGCCTCACCCAACAGAAAAAAAAACAAAAAAAAAACAGAGGTCCGTGCCAAATGAGCCGAAAGGAGACGCTCGCTACGCTCGCTCAATTATTCTTTTCCCGAAAATTGGAGAAGTAGGTATATGAATAAAGGATTTAAATAAGTAGGTGAGAGCATATCATCTTTATTTGTCAATGCGATGGATACTACATCAGTCGTCAATAGATGCCTTTTGATAAACTAATATATTGATTAACAAAGTTTCCATGATCATTGAACTTTGCGTAAATTTCAGTGAAAGGTGAAAGTATAGTAGGGAAACATCTCATGAAAATATTGATTCGTTAATTAAGGAAATGTTTTGAAGTGTAAATTATCAGAAATAGACACGTTTGTATGTAGATACTTGTGTAAAAATAGTAACTTGAGTAAGTCACCAGGGGTGCTGCAGACCCTAAAATTGTTGGAGCACAACAGTTCATCACACCATTTTGTTCTAAACTTCAAGTCTAAACTTAACGTACAGAGTGAGAAGGAAAAATATTACTGTAGACTTTTACATGGTTATCGTTTACAAATGTCGAGAAAATCATGATCAGATTGAAAATGATTGAACCCTAAGTGTGAACACGTTCACATTTCTTCGTGCATTCATTTGACGGAAACACAATCAAATTCATGAACACAACTAAACATTAGCTTCCTCCGGAGTAGGAGGAGTAGGAGAATCTAATGGATCAATTACTTTCTCGTTCAGTTTCTTATCCAGTGCTGCGTTCACAAACCCTGTCAGAATGATCAGGTATGTGCACCATGCCCCAACCATCTGAGGAACACAACTAAACATTAGCTTCCTCCGGAGTAGGAGGCGTAGGAGAAACTAATGGATCAATTCCTTTCTCGTTCAGTTTCTTATCCAGTGCTGCGTTCACGAACCCTGTCAGAATGATCAGGTATGTGCACCATGCCCCAACCATCTGAGGAACACAACTAAACATTAGCTTCCTCCGGAGTAGGAGGAGTAGGAGAAACTAATGGATCAATTCCTTTCTCGTTCAGTTTCTTATCCAGTGCTGCGTTCACGAACCCTGTCAGAATGATCAGGTATGTGCACCATGCCCCAACCATCTGAGGAACACAACTAAACATTAGCTTCCTCCGGAGTAGGAGGCGTAGGAGAAACTAATGGATCAATTCCTTTCTCGTTCAGTTTCTTATCCATTGCTGCGTTCACGAACCCTGTCAGAATGATCAGGTATGTGCACCATGCCCCAACCATCTGAGGAACACAACTAAACATTAGCTTCCTCCGGAGTAGGAGGAGTAGGACAAACTAATGGATCAATTCCTTTCTCGTTCAGTTTCTTATCCAGTGCTGCGTTCACGAACCCTGTCAGAATGATCAGGTATGTGCACCATGCCCCAACCATCTGAGGAACACAACTAAACATTAGCTTCCTCCGGAGTAGGAGGAGTAGGAGAAACTAATGGATCAATTACTTTCTCGTTCAGTTTCTTATCCAAAGCTGCGTTCACAAACCCTGTCAGAATGATCAGGTATGTGCACCATGCCCCAACCATCTGAGGAACACAACTAAACATTAGCTTCCTCCGGAGTAGGAGGAGTAGGAGAAACTAATGGATCAATTACTTTCTCGTTCAGTTTCTTATCCAGTGCTGCGTTCACGAACCCTGTCAGAATGATCAGGTGTGTGCACCATGCCCCAACCATCTGAGGAACACAACTAAACATTAGCTTCCTCCGGAGTAGGAGGAGTAGGACAAACTAATGGATCAATTCCTTTCTCGTTCAGTTTCTTATCCAGTGCTGCGTTCACGAACCCTGTCAGAATGATCAGGTATGTGCACCATGCCCCAACCATCTGAGGAACACAACTAAACATTAGCTTCCTCCGGAGTAGGAGGAGTAGGAGAAACTAATGGATCAATTACTTTCTCGTTCAGTTTCTTATCCAAAGCTGCGTTCACAAACCCTGTCAGAATGATCAGGTATGTGCACCATGCCCCAACCATCTGAGGAACACAACTAAACATTAGCTTCCTCCGGAGTAGGAGGAGTAGGAGAAACTAATGGATCAATTACTTTCTCGTTCAGTTTCTTATCCAGTGCTGCGTTCACGAACCCTGTCAGAATGATCAGGTATGTGCACCATGCCCCAACCATCTGAGGAACAAAATAATTAACGTTCAAGTGTCATAAAGTAAGTATATTTATTAGATAGTAATCCCCATGTGATACCTAACCTAGAAAGTATAATAAGTACAATTGGTTTAAGGGGGGGGGGGGGGGGGGGGGGGGCATTATAACAGGAAATGTCTGGTGAAGATTATTCGTTTTGGTGCAATTTTAAATCGCACAATATTTTTTGAGAAATTTAAATTAAAAATATCAAAAAATTTATATAATAGGTTTAAGAATAGATACACTCGAGACACTCGGCCAAACAAAAATTGATCGTTGATCAAATTTGAATGACTGCTGATCATGTCCCATAACCAATCAAAGCTTGTTATTATTGTTGAAATGTCGGGTCACCTACTGGAGTGAGACTAGGAGATCGCTTTGACTGACTTCGGATGGTGCAATCTAACATTTATCGCAGTCAATCAAATTTGATCAACGATCAATTTTTGTTTGGCCGAGTGTACATTAATTCTTCTATTAGCACATGCAAGTGCGGGGCTGGAAACTAAATTTTAACTCAATTCCAAGCAATTTGGTACGTTTGGACATGATCTGTCTCATTTAAGTGTTTTGTTCAAATATTATTTTAAATGTGTTTATTTATATAAGCCCTGATTTCGGGGGGGGGAGGACTCCCCAGCCCCCCAAAATACTCCCATTGTATAATATACAGGATGTAGGAATTTTGACCACTACCATCTTTTTTATTGCGGTATATGTAACACGATATTGGTCAAACGGCTGCACTCAAATGGGTGAAGAGTGTAATATTTTCGTTCATAAATATGTTGACGGATTTGGAGATACGATTGGCGCTTTAATTTTCACACTTCATTCTTTTAGAATGTTTTGTTCATGTAAAATAGGCGGATGCTTGGAATTTCTTATCTGTATCGGATTTCTCAAAATTGTAAAAATACTGCGTTATGACTAGTTTGGCCAAACTTGGTGAGGAGAAACCCATAAAATGAACTCACTGAGTAAACCAGGTTGAGGTCCACGTTGAAGAAACCGGCTGCTGAGACGTTGACGCGTTGATGCAACAGTTGGTTAGAGAAACTCAACAACTGTAAAAGAAAATAATCATGTAAAACATTTTTCTACTGACTTCTCTTTCACGAACGTAGTTTCAATACATTTGTAAAGTGGAAGCCGTGCGTACCTCTTGTTTAACATCTTTATCCAATGCATGTCGGTAATTCATGTGCACAATCCGTCCAGTTGCCTGCGACTGAAATATTCATTATATTAGATCACATTATTTCGGGCTCTTTAAAAGTCAATAAGAATCTAAGTCAACATTGGCAATTCAAGATGCGAAATTGGAAACTATTGACTCAAATATTGCCAGAATCGTGCAGCATGTTTTGAAACAGAAAACATGCATAATGTATAACTTTAATGGCAAATCCAGAGAGGCGCGATAGGGTCGATCGCCTCTACCAGGAGGCCAAGTCTTGAAACTTACGCTTTCAGGACGCAAACACTCTCGGACGTCATAAAGTCCCATTTACTGTAAAAAAGATGACCTTGAAATCTACCTTTAACTGTTTAGCTTAATTTTGAATAAGGGTTTATGGCTGTATAATATCTGTAATAATAATTATAATGTTAATAAATTGTTTCCAATAGATTGCTGGGTGACAAACCTAAGTGGCTTGACTTTATGTTTCAATGTCGATCACTCGTACAGTAAATGGGACTTTATGACGTCCGAGAGCGTTTGCGTCCTGAAAGCGTAAGTTTCAAGACTTGGCCTCCTGGAGAGCTCCCACATAGTATGTCCCTTTGTCACCCCCTAAGAAATAAGTCTGGATACGCTACTTAGTTTAAGATATAAGTCATTATTAAATATTGCTATGAGTATTTACTTCTTCAGTTGTGATCTGGGACGTGTAACATACCAGGAGGATTGACATCAGCAACCATGCAATAAACCCAACAGACATCAACTGTTGGCTTAAAGGCACATTTAACCACATCTGCAAGTAGATTAAGAACATGGAGAGCAACAGGTCTAAGAAATACGTGACAAGTATGACAAACAGTGGCAAGGAGAAGTGACGACTGCCAACTTGGCCGACGTCGCAAAGCGCCGCGTGGACAGATGACGCCGTCTTCACCAGCTGCATGTCCACGTGAGTCGCCTCCGTGAGGTGCGCGTTGAGGAGGCGCAGTCGTTGACGCACAGCCAGGAGGTTGACGAGGATGAAGACGACGTAGATTGTGCTCATGAAGCGCGGGAGGTAATATAAAACAAGGCCAACGTAATCATCCCAAGCCATTCCCAAACCACTGTTAGCAACGGACCACAGAAGAAATGTTAAGATAATAACAACGTTGATGAAAGCTAGAATAAGGAGAAAAATAAAGTTTTTCCTATGTGGAGCTTGAACCCCTAATGTTTTCAAGGACACATCAATTCCGTGCATTTGCTCGAACCAAGAAACAACCTCGGTTTGTCGAAGTCCACTGAAGACGGAAACTGCTGCTGAAATGCCGTGTGAACATACTTGACAGATTGTCGTGAGCCTTGCAAACAATGCTTCAGACATCTTGAGAGACGCCACCCAGAAGATAGCCACAAGAGCTACAAGACCTACGCCGACAACCGCGCTGTAGACGGCTCCGACACGAGACACCTGGAACTGGACGCGTCTGCCGGTGTTGGTCGCCGTCATGCTGAAGAGTCCGAACAACTTCATCACGTAGAACAACGGCAGCGCGCTGGCGGACACGTCCTTGTGTCGGAACATCGCCAGGAAGCCGGGCTGCTCGTCAGTACCAGCTTTGTAAGCGGTGTACTCGTTATCTTCCGCTGGTACAGTGTCTACAAACTGTACAGGCAAGATCCGGATAAACCTATTTGACATACTTGGAACTTCCCGTTGATCACACTGAAATCTAAATAGTACATCTGTTTTATAATGTAAAGGTTTAGCTTCCAATTGCGCAGTAGGTATAAATTAAATATTCAACAGTTGAATATATTATCTTCAAGTTCATGTTGATATTGGCGCTCAACAGTGTGGTTATCAGCACGAATATATCTTCATCACGTAGAACAATGCAGGTGTACATTCGTTGATCGTGGAATCGATTCCATTAATCGTTGAATGTAACACGACATTTTGCGTCATTATGCATCGTGTTATAAATAGTTTAGTATTTAATATCATTATAGGTAATTGATTGTGAAGCTGATTAGCATTGTATGATATTTTTCTATTAAGTAACCTGAACATGCGGATAATACGGTCAGCATACAGAACAAACGGCTAAACCGATTGACCTGACACTTTCACCAAATTTTACATTTCGCGTTAGACTGCCGGTGGATCATAATGTATCTAATACTATTATGTTTGATTCAATTAGGTACAATCTCTATCATTTCCATTGGTTTCATCGGAAATTGATTATCTATGCTAATGCCCGCGCTAAGAGCGTTTTTCCAGTTAATAATTATTTTCTTAAAACATTATAAAAATCAAAAAATACTTGGCATATCGTTATTTCTTTTATGTATATTCAATGTAAAGCCCATAATAAATATTTCTCGCCAATACATTTCTGTACTTGACTTAGTATACACGATGCGGCAGCATTTATTGATTTCCACAAGTATTTTGAAATACGTGTTGACTTGGCCCTATTTTGATATCTCTACTTTCCACTGCTACATTTTATAAATTTAATGACTTTTTAGTTGAGGAAATGTGTCTGATATTTTTACATCCCCATAAAAACACTCCGTATAAAAATGCCAGCCAAGTCTCTTCAACTTAAAAAAAAATATTGAAATCTAAAAATTCTGCACTGAAAAGTAGTGATATCAAAAAATTAGCCAAGTCAAAACTTTATTTGAAAATCAAAAAATACTTGGCGCATCGTGTACATAAATAGCTTGGAAGTATAAGCCAATTATAAATACATGAAATAAACATATACATAGTATACCTATAATGCCCTAAAAAAAAACGATGCGCCAAGTATTTTTTGATTTTCAAATAAAGTTTTGACTTGGCTAATTTTTTGATATCACTACTTTTCAGTGCAGAATTTTTAGATTTCATTATTTTTTTTAAGTTGAAGAGACTTGGCTGGCATTTTTACACGGAGTGTTTTTTATGGGGATATCACTACTTTTTTTAGTTTATTCTTACAACTTACGTGTGACACATATCACATGAACAATTACTAAATCCTTTAAAAAAAAATTACCCTTTACAATTTGGTTATAGACAACATTCAAAATTCACTGCGCATGCGCGACGTGCCGTATTGCATGTTGGGCTTAGGATGTGAAGAGTTTGACAGCTGCCTGGTTGACAGTGCTGAGATGCATAAAGGAAGAATGTTTTTCGGTGTTTATTATGTTATATCATCTCTGTATTTAAATGTAACTAATTTTAGTGGTATTCAACATTATTTTATGAATAATACTAAGAATAGCAGATCGTACGGAACAGTGTGTTGTGTTCCATTGAGCAAAAATAACACTAAATTTAGCCGTGAAGTGTCGTTTCAATACTTTCAAGGGACGTTGATTTGAAGAAAGAATGAGGCGTGTGAGGCGAATTGGATCTCAGGGAAAATGTAGTAAATGGTCCCCTATTAAGAACCACAGAATATGTGGTGCACATTTTAACTGGTTATAAGAAATATGAAGAAAAATTGCCCTGTTTTTCCCCTAACAAAATGAATAAATGAATAAACCGAAATGAATAACCAATAGGTCAGATTGATTTGTTAATTAGTTATGTATACAGGAACATACTTTGTCACATTTTGTCAGAATTTCTGACAAAAATAAGATTTTCGGCTACCTACAAATGTCCTGTTTGTTAAGAGGGCTTGGTAGTGAGTTTGACCTTGAAGAGTTTTTTAATCGATTTTTATCAATATCTTTTTCCAGTGTAATTGTTAACAAAATAGGGCTATGGACGTGAATTCAGAACAGTTCAATGAAAATAATTCCATAGCTTGTAATTGTTTATTAGATATACTTTGTCCTACAGGTGTTTAGAACCCGAAAATTTAGTAATTTTCGGGTTCTTAACACCTGTTGGACAAAATTAAACTAATAGCTTATTCCAAACTATGAAATTATTTTCATTGAACTGTTCTGAATTCACGTCCATAGCCCTATTTTGTTAACAATTACACTGGAAAAAGATATTAATAAAAATCGATTAAAAAACTCGTCAAGGCCACGCTCACTACCAAGCCCTCTTAAGAGGAAAAATAACTTGAATACCCCTGAAAGCGATAAATATGATTTCAAGCCCAGGCTAATAATATCTACAATATTGGATTTACATCTTACACTAAAAATTTTCAACAAAAACATAATTTATTGCGTCTTATCCATTCTTTCTTCAAATCAACGTACCTTGAAAGTATTGAAACAACACTTCACGGCTAAATTTAGTGTTATTTTTGCACAATGGAACACAACACATTGTTCCGTACGATCTGCTATTCTTAATATTATTCATAATTATGTTGAATACCACTAAAATTAGTTACATTTAAATACAGTCTACAGAGATGATATAACATAATAAACACCGAAAAACATTCTTCCTTTATGCATCTTAGCACTGTCAACCAGGCAGCTGTCAAACTCTTCACATCCTAAACCCAGAATGCAATGTTGATAGTTGTAGATGGCGCTCGGGGTTTAAAATGTTGTCTATTCTCATGAAAAAAACAAAGGTTTCATTCCAATCGGTCAACCCAGTTCCGAGATATGGCAACACGTCGGTTTTCAAAATGGCCGCTGAACTTTCTGCACTGCCACATAGAATTTATAACTACAAATTATGTATATCATTTTTAGCTTTCTGAATATGTATTTATTGTATAAGAGGGGATTATAATGATTTATAAATTTGAATGACGTCATTTCCGGCCTCATAAATAGGAAAATTCTAGTTTGACTGTTCCTATTCCATAGAGATGGCCTTCCGAATCGTTTGGCACTAGTTTCATACCGATCTGTCAACCAGTTTTCGAGATATTACGTTTCTTCCGGTTTCAAAATGGCTGCTGAAATCACTGACCCCTTGAATTATAATTTAAACATGATAACATTTTATTATAAGCAGTCTCAAATAGTATATTTATTGCATCAAAATGTAAATTTGTGCGATTTTTAAAATGTGTGACGTCATTTCCGGTTTCAGTATGGGAAACTGCAAATATTATTGATGATAATACATAAAGTTGACCGTCTAAATTGTTTAGCGCTGGTTTCGTTTAAATCTATTAAGACGTTATTAAGATATGATGTCATTTCTGGTTTCAAAATGGCGGCTTCCGGTTGGTTTTATATCAAGTCAAATAAAATCACAAAAGAACATACGTTACATAAATATCAAAATAATTGGATCAAATTTGTTGCCGAAATGCCAATCGATGAATTAAATTTCATGACGTCATTTCCGGTTTCGTTAACATAAATTTTAGTCTGTTGCTATTGATAATCCATATAGATGACCGTCCGAATCGTTTGGCGCTATTTTCGTTCCAATCGGTCCAGCCGTTGTTGAGATATGACGTCACTTCCGGTTTCAAAATGGCGGCACAAAAAATTCATGGGGTGAAGGTTAAATCAGACGCCAAAAGTGCACACGTCGTCGCCTCATAATGTATTTGTTCTATGTCCAACAATTGCTGTTTCGAGAAAACGAGGGTTGAAGTTTGACAAATGATTAGACATGTATAATATTTTTTAAATCCTAAAATTACGTATATAAATTACATATTAATACATAAGATTTGTTTTCTGTACCCCATGGGGCCTCAGAAATGCACCCTAAAAATGGACATAGAACAATTGCATCTTTGGAGTTTGACGTTTGTGTTAAAAATAATGGTTTATGTCCAATTATTCACACGTTAAATTGAATCTTGAACATGATTATGACTTGATTCGAACAAAATTATGTTTCCTACGTAATTTATAGCACTCTACGTAATTGAGTTCTAGAATATAGCTATACAGTGTGATACGATTTCTATGTCCATTCTATTGATTCTATGTCGATTTCCATTACATTTGTTCTATGTCCATGGACATAGAACACTTGAACACAAAGCGGCATGGTTTTTCATGGACTTAAACCAAATGAATATTCAAGAAGTGTATGTGTGGACATAAACCTAGTGTTTTCGGCTTATCTATTAAAATGTATTATGAATTCGGATATACACTCTGTGGACATAGAACAAATGAACTCTGAAAAAAAATATAATATATATAACTCAGAAAAAGTGAAAATTGGACATAGAACAAATACATTATGAGGCGACGACGTGGTAAAAATGTGAGATCAATCGGTTCAGCCGTTTAGGCTGTGGCCTGTTTACCGGATTTTAGCTCCAGCCTACTACTACTACTGAGATTATTATTATTATTATTATTATTATGAAAACCGCCCTAAAACACTGTTTTCACGGCCCTCTAGCGTGCAAAGGGCGTAACCTATTGTTCCCAAATTTGGTATATGTTGTAGGGTGGGCCATTGCTCGAAATTAAGATATATCGCAACAATGTGAGATTTCCCAATTTTAAGATCCAGTAGGCCGAAAATGCCACTTTGATGCTTACAGTAAAAGTGGGTTACTGCGCGCCGTACGACTTGGCTGGCGTGGAGCGACCGCTCCACTAGATTAATGTGGTCTAATGTCATTGTAATCGGAACATTTATGCCGTGTTTTTTTAAGGAAGAAGGCCAATAAAATATACGTTTGTCTTGCCACGACATATCAATAACTTCACTGCCAACTGATATCAATACCGTGATATTAGCGTGTGTCGTGTGTCCCAATCAACCCAACCTCCTAATCTTCTTGTCGATATTATCTTAAAAATCACTAATCAGAAACGCAGAAAACAATCAGAATCACGAACGAACATTATACTATACATACTTTATCGGAAATTAATCATTTCAATGACCAGTTGTCAGATACTACTAGCTGTAGGTGAGTTCATTGCTGAGAGCGCTAGTAGAACTCTTACGGAACTGTTTGTATGTGTTTTTGTGTTTGCCTGTACTGCCCAGGTCACACTAATCAATCAATCGATAAGAAAATTGTCACACAAACTAATGCCATCAGCGGTCACATGTATAGTTTTTTTAAAGCAAAATCAGCTGATTGCTTGTCAAGTGAAAGTAAACCGTTTGTCCGATCAGTTTAATATTTGATTTGGTCATTAGAACCAACATTATCAGATTCCGCATAAAAAGATTATGTCTAAAAATTTTCAAGTTTGCATTTTTTAACATTTTTTGTGGTCTAATTTGCTTCATCCAAATGCAAAAACGCTCATGCAGTATATAAGAGGAACAAGTATTCATAACTAAAAACATTAAATCGATGAATTCAGCACTGGAAAGTGGGGATATGAAAAACTAAACCACGTTTATTCAAAATAATTTTGTATGATAAAATTTGTCGCATCGTGTATAAAATTGTACAGAAAAAAATAATGGGCCATAAATCAAATATCTCTAGAGTAAACGATAATCCTCAGCACTTTTTATATTTGAGTTAGGCATAACGTTATGTTGTGTGGGAGTGTGCACGACGACTTGGCTGAGTGGAGCGTCAGCTCAACTATCAACGAGTTTGTCCCAGCAACTTTTGATTGCTCACAACTTCGTTTTGCACATGTGCAGAGTTGTTAGGTACCTATATTATCATCACCGAATTGACTTAGCGCACGAGCAGAACCAAGTTGATCAACCGAAAGTTGCTAGTGTGAATCAGCTTGACGGCTGACTAGTGAGTTTGAAGAGCTTTTTAATCGATTTTTATCAATATCGTTTACCAATGTATTTGGTAATAAAATAAGGCAACGTACGAGTCTTCACAACTGTTTAATGAAATTTATTTCATAGTTTGGAATGGGTTATTAGTTTTATGTTACGTCCTACAGACGTTTAGTGCAATCTTTTTTTACTACTTATCAACACTAAACGTCTGTAGGACAAAATAAAACTAATAATCCTTTCCAAAATATGAATTCATTGAACAGTTCTGAAGACCGGTACGTTACCTTATTTTACTAACAATTACATAGGTAAAAGATATTGATATAAATCGATTAAAAAACTCTTCAAGGTCAAATTACGACGTGTCAGCAGGATGAACTTGCTGACTCTGTTGCTGTGCATGTCAGCACTTTGCTGCGCTGCTGTCTGTGTCAGCGCCCAGCAATATGTCAGGTCTGACACAACTTCAACGGGCAGATACTCGCTCCTACTATATGGACACACTTGGAATGGCGCATACAAGGTGAGTATAATGCATCAACCTATCTTAATTCACGAGTTTATTTTACTTTCCTCCCCCTCGACTCTTATCACTGGAATAGTTGTTTGAATGTGGGGGGGGGGGGGGGGTGTACACCCTTCATTAGCAATTTTAATACCAGACATCCTTACTCACGGTTCTTCCTTGTCACTTCTGTTCATATTCAAATTATAAAAATGATATTACTTTTTTAATTTTGAAAGAGAAACTATACCTATTGATATTTCAGCTAATTTCAACAATCGAAAAATCTTATTATTTGTATCTAGTGGAGCGGTCGCTCCACCCAGCCAAGTCGTACTATACACTCACAGTCACTCAACATACCGTAAATGCCTAATAAACTGAGGAGCAGACCAAACACTTTTACTGTAAGCAACAACATGGCATTTTCGGCCTACTGGATCTTAAAATTGGAAAATCTCACATTGTTGTGAAATGTCTTAATTTCGAGCTATGGCCCACCCCACTACATATACCAAATTTGGGAACAATAGGTTATGCCATTTGCGCGCTAGAGGACCGAGAAAACAGTGAAATTACACCACTTTCTGATTCTGAAGATGATGATTCTGATGATATCAGGAAACCCTGTTGACAGCGCCACAGCCTAAACGGCTAAACCGATCGACCTGAAACTTTTACCACATATGCACTTTTGGCGTCTGATGATACCTTGCCTCGTGTGATTTTTTGTGCCGCCATTTTTAAACCGGAAGTGACGTCATAACTCAAAAACGTCTGGACCGATTAGAACGAAATTAGCGCCATTCGATTTAGATGGTCATCTTTATGAAGTATCAATAAAAAAAATATTATTTTCTTATTTTCTAAACCGGAAGTGACGTCATAAATACGCAATATTTAACTTATTTCAACAAATTATACTTAAAATACGTACATAATTAACTTACATTGTAACATAGACAATACAATTTATATATTCAAGGTAGCAGTGTTCTCGGCCGCCATTCCTGAAACCAGAAGTGACGTCATATATCTAAAACGCCTGTACCGATTGCAACTGAACTAGCTCCTGCGTATTCATTCTGCTATTTATTTGAAAAATCAATTGTGAAAAATGAATAAATAAATTAATGGTACCGGAAATGGCGGCAGGAACCACTTAATGAAACCGGAAGTGACGTCATATATTACAAACGGCATGACCGATTTTACGGAAATATAGGGATTAGGAATTCAGATGGTCGTTCATGAAGGTATCAACTAGATAAAACTAGATTGTTTTCTTATTACCTATACCGGAATTCGGCCGCTATTTCAAAACCGGAAGTGACGTCATGTATCGAAAACGGCTGGATCGATTATAACGAAACTTAAGCTATTCTTCTTGGATAATCATTTTCATCTTATACCAAACGCAACTTTTCATAGTAACCAAATCGGTTGAGGCGTATTTTTTTAAAGAAATTAGTCCCTGCTCGGACATGTGCTACAAGCTGTATGAATAAACTAACAAAAGAAGTGATATCCCAGAAAAAACACTCCGTGTAAAAATACCAGCCAAGTCTCTTTAACTATAAAAAAAAATAGAAGAAATCTAAAAATTCAGCACTGAAAAGGAGTGATATCAAAAAAGGAGCCAAGTCAACGAATTTTCCAAATTTTAATCGTACCATTGAAATAAAAATATCAACCCCCGAGAAATACTTAAAAAAAGGACTTGGCGCATCGTTTTTTTAAAGACATTTTTCTATTCTTAAGCTTATGCCACTCACATACTACGTAGTTCAGAAATGCCTAGAAAAATTGGGACAAAACTTTCAAATTAAATATTGAACATTCTGTAAAATATTTTAAATTTAAATATAAGTACGCAAAGAAACATAGCATTGTCTTACAAGCAATAAATACAGAACAGTTGTGTTTGTGATTGGTAGGTACCTATAGTTTTGTGGGTACATCAACATACCTACTACAGCATTATACTTGGAACCTTCTCGCCGTGTAATTAATTGCTATTAATTAACATTTTATACCAAAAAAATTCATAAATTACATAACGTATTACTTTAGATAAAAATCTAGTCAGTAATTATTTGAGCAGCATGGCTCAGTGCACTAGTCACTTATACAAATCTCATTGACGGCCTTCTTGTAATGAGCGCTTTCGCTATTTCCCTCAGTCACGATATTGAGAAGTATGATTGATTAATATGACCCTAGAAATAGTGGCAATAACGAATAGACTAGGCCGCTTCCGTTTATTCGTTATTCGTTTATCCGTTTATTTCCTCTGAATATTGACAAAATACCAAAACTGCCAGTAGGTAAGAGTACTAGTTATATTAAAACGTAGTATGATTCGTCGATAATGAATGTGATATACTCAGGAAAATATACTTGTAGAGTTCTTCCTATACTTTTAGGATAGAAAAGTGTCTTTAAAAAAACGATGCGCCAAGTCCTTTTTTTAAGTATTTCTCGGGGGTTGATATTTTTATTTCAATGGTACGATTAAAATTTGGAAAATTCGTTGACTTGGCTCCTTTTTTGATATCACTCCTTTTCAGTGCTGAATTTTTAGATTTCTTCTATTTTTTTTTATAGTTAAAGAGACTTGGCTGGTATTTTTACACGGAGTGTTTTTTCTGGGTTTTCATTACAGTAAACGAATTCATATAATATTAACTTATTATATACTTACATTACGACCAGCTTATCACAGGATATTGCAAGCTTTCCTGGTATATAATAAAATCAATCATTTTGTAATAAGTGTCGCTGATAATCATGATTCATTAGAAATAATTGACTATCTGGATCCCGATCAAGATTAGACATAGATACCTAATGGAAAAATAATTGTCTTTTTTATGTCACTTCGAGGTAGGATCACCGCAACACGACTGGATGAGATCACATTGACATGACTAATATTTCTTTTATTAATTTAATGTATTCCTTTTCGCATCAGGAAAAGATTTATTCACAAATTTATTTTACACAAATAATTAAATAAAATCACAAAATCAACATAAACACAACTAGCTGCTAGAGATAATTACAACTATTAAAAAAGTAATGAAGTATAGTAAAAACAACAAAATCTTATTGTTCCTGATTGTCTTCCAATCTTCCGTAACAAATCATTTAAATCGACTTCATACCTGTTTATTACAGAGTTGCAGAGATAGCCAGAGTCATCTGGCAGTCATCAATTCGCAAGAAGAAGCTGACAATTTGAAGATGTTAATGGAGAATTATGGCTTAAATTCAATCCATGTCGGTGTCAGTGACAAATACCAGCCGGGAAAATATGTCTCCATCCTAGGTAAAAGTCCATTCTACAGTAGCACGTTCATTCTATATAATAAGACAGGTGATAACGTTCATTCTATATCCTAGGTGCATGCACCCATGCATTATGTATCGTTTTGTTCTATACACTCTAAAAAATAAATCTGTATATTTATGTGTTGATGTTTGCGTGTTAAAACTTTACACAATATTGTGCTAATGTTACACAATTTTCATCTGTGTTAAAATATGGTGCTGTGTTGTAAAAGTCCCGTGTAATTTTTATGTCTGTTTACTGAGTGTGTTACTTTTGCTGTGTAAGCTTCAACGTTTACACGCGTATGTGTTCTGAAGTAACACCCTCACATTCACATCGACTCACATCATCAAATGACACAAATCCGTGTTTATTTCCTCCAACAATGTGAGTTCCTGCGTGTTATTACGCGACAGTTCGTCTCATAATGTGGTGAGGTCCGCATGCCGTCTATATTATTAGTTTGATTGATTTCTGTGGCCATCATGAACTTGAAATATATTAATGACGAGAGGTGGATAAAAAGACGAGAATATTTACTGATGATGGTAAATTTTAATCTGGTAAGTTAATTTTAAACATACGTCATGCATTTTTATGTCAAACCTAGTAAACGTCACTCTCTTCGGTCGATCATTCCTTTCATTGTTTGATTTAATTTTCTTTTCAGATAGGGAGGTATCACCTGCAGTTTCTGCCCTTGATCAAAATTTGAAGAGAGCTTACGCGAGCCGACTGTGTCTTGGTAAAACGCTTTCTTGAGTTTTTCATTTTTTTGCCTTCTGAAGACTGAAGATTTGATTTAAAATCAGTGTAAAGATGTGTGCTAAAACTAGCGTGTGTGCTTAATAAATGAAATGAATATAACAAAGTGTAAATGAACATATTAACATTTTGTATTGATGATTAATTATACTAATTGGGCCCATCAATGTACAATTTTAAAATAATTGATGTAATATTCAATAAAATAATTTTACGCAATTAACACTTTTTTGTGTCGTAAATTCAACACCCTTTCGTGTTAACAATTAATAAAGTTTACACAGAAATGTGTCATCATTCATTTTGGAGAACACGAGAACGTGTTATAGTTTTTACACAGTCGTGTGTCAAGCTGGCGACTCAATTCAACACGGAATATCTGTGTTATAAATGACACGGTTAAAATGAGTAAATCAACACAATTCAGACTGTGTTAATCTTACACAGAAACCGTGTGGTCACCATTTAACAAAACGATTGTGTTATTTCTGTGTTGTTTTCAACACACTTTTGATTTCTAGTTTTTAGAGTGTACCTGCCTGGATTCTGACTACATTATTCATTGACTTTCTTTGACGGGTAAGATTATCTTAAATTGAGGTGTATCGATGTATTTTTTGTAAAGTGAGAGACACTCTTCGGGAGCCTACTAAAACTATCATATATCGTTAAAAAAAACAGTTATTCTAAATGGTGCCAACAAGATGGTGCCAACAATGAATGATGTCACATGAAACCTATGAATCTGTTTCAGACCAGGATGTGGAGAACATGGGCTACAACATCTGGAGGTCTGGCTTCCCCAACACTGAGTCAGGACAATGTGTAGGCCTCAGTCGTGCAGGTGGTGAAGTGGGACTGTTCAACCTCAACTGCAATAACTTCGGTTATTCTTCCTTCTGCGAGGAGAGGCTATGGTGAGTGCACGACTCGACAGCGAGAGAGACAGCTCAGTAGTGAGCGTGACCTTGAAGAGTTTCGATTTTACAATATCTTTTTCTAGTGTATTTGTTTATGAAATAAGGCTTGGTACGCGTCTACAGAACTGTTCAATGAAAGTTATTTCATAGTTAGGACTGGTTTTATATGTTTTATTCTGTCCTACAGATGTTTAGTACCATATAGGATAAAATAAAGCTGATACACCATTCCAAACTCTGAAATAACTTGCATTGAACAGATACTCGTTCAAAGTCTTATTTCATAAAGCAGTGATAAAATTCGATCAAAAAGCTCTTCAATTACGCTCACTACTCTGCCGCATGACTGGAAATTGTTTAGAAGATCTCTTGCGTACTTCTAGGGACAACTTTGAGTTGATACCAGGGCACGGGTACTACTCTGACATCGGGAACGTGACCTGGCTGGATGCACGGAGCTCCTGCAGAAGCAAGGGCACTCATCTTCTCATCTCTTGTGTACTTCTAGGGACAAGTTTGAGTTGATACCAGGCCACGGGTACTACTCTGACATCGGGAACGTGACCTGGCTGGATGCACGGAGCTCCTGCAGAAGCAAGGGCACTCATCTTCTCATCTTGAACTCCCCGGCTGAGCTGCAGGAAGTGTTCACGATTATTCCCGCCGCTATCTGGACATGGGTCGGCGTCACGTCCAAGTTGCATCCAGACGTTCATGTCTCGCTCTTCAGTAAGAAAGACTATTTGTTTCATCTCAAGAGAGGATGCATCAGTTTTACTTGCAATATCAAAGTGGACAGGATTACGTATGTAAGTAGTAGATCAGGAAAGTCAGCGCGCATGCTCAGTCGCGTTGCTTGGGTAAAGCCAGACATTTGTCAATGTCAAAACACTGCCGCCATGTTGGTTGAAATGGTTGAAGCTACGATCTTATTTTCAAGTAGGTTTCTATTTATTTGTTCAAACTACGATTATTAAATATCTCAGCTAAGAAAACGTATAATGTTATTACTAGGAAAACGCTCTGGGTAACGCGTTGATGAGCGAGCACGGATACGCGCAACACCTCGAACCGAAATTCTGTCTATCGAAAATGTCATTAAAAGCCAATCATCCTAGAATTTCGTCACAGACTTGTAAAAAAATCTCAAAAAATTCCTAAAATATTGGTCAATATAACCATGCAAAGCTTTAAGTTGATCGATTGAACCTTTATGATTGAACGGTTCCGTGTTAATTTTCAAAAATCACAGGATCTCCTTCAAAAAATATACCTGAGACCTCTCATATGATATAAGTGTGTCTACACAATATCAGATCGACTGTTGAACGGTCATTATCAGATTCATTATGCGTTTGAAAGTTTCTGCTCTAACTACCTTGCCTTGAACTGAAGAGTCGAAGTAGCCGTGAATTTGACAGCCAACACGCAAAATGTCCGTAAAATGTCAATAACTTTTGGATTTAAACACAGATTAGTATGAAAGTTGTCAAAAATGCAGATAATGTTGGTCCCAACCATCATGCGAAGTTATAAGTTGATCGTTCAATCGGTTCTAGTATAAATTTCAAAAAACACAGGAAATATGGTTTCAAATTTGAACCAATGGGAGGATTTGGCTGAAACTTTTTATGATTGGGTACAATGTTGGTTGAAATGACTTGTCAAAATTTCAAATTGATCGGAACAACCAATCAAAAGATATTTTTTTTTTAAATTTGAACCAATCACGGGATCCCGTTCAAAAACGATCCCAGGGATCTCATAGATTACGTTAGTATGTGTACAAAATTTCAGATCAATTGCTTGAGCGGTTTGACCTGGGCTGTGACCACAAAAAAAAAAAAAACACACAGAGAAAGTGCCATAAGAGTACCGTGGTGACGCTCGCTACACTCGCTCAATAAACAAACCCCTTTGACATTTTGTACCGGAAGCTGACTTTGGTGTGTTGCATTCTGGGTAGAACATGGCTATTTTCTTTCTTATACGGTCTTACTTTACAAGTTTAAACTTCCTTTTAGATTATTCCGAATGTAATTGTAAGGAACAGAACTATATTTTATATTTTGGTATCACCAGAGTGTTTTGTGTTTGAAAGTGTTATCGGAAGTGAAGAATGAACTCTTTGTCCACAGATACGCCTGCCAATGAAACCGGCTTCTCGACGTGGTGTAATGGATATCCACTCAACAATACCAATTATCCATACACTTTCGTCTTCCAGAATCCCGAATGTATGGTGTCAGAGGGATCACAGATGACATTTCCAACCATCTGTGAACACGAGCTAATCACTGCCTGATCGTGGATAAACTAATGATAAATAATACCAATTCAAACCATACACATATTTATTCATAAAATATTAAATACCTTTTTATTGGTTTAATGGTTTGGTGGTACTTTTTACATTTGATGGTAAAAAAATATTGGATTACTTATTATATTTCCCAACCTTAATAAGACGGGACAAGTCATGTCCCCGTCCCCATTACGAAATGGCATTTGGGAGGTCCTTGCAATGTCGGGTGCCAAAAGGGAAGTTGTATTTGTGCTCTTAGAAAAGTAACATGACCTATCTATTCTGCCCTGACTATTTTCTTCTACGCTCGGTTTCACGTCCTTGATACCTGCTCAGTTTCAATCAGACGTAAAACTGCGCACATGCTGTTTTGCAACTTCTTACCCGTAAAGATGGGAACTGAGCGTGTAAAACGGTGTGAAATTAAAATTTCAGTCAAAAGAGAGTAAGAAATGTGTTTGATGCATCTTCTTATAACCAATCATTTATATTTTAGGAGCGTCTCCTTTTCGTTTTTTTGGTCCGGACCTCTAGTTTTCCCTGCGTGGCTTATCGTCTGATGCATATAGATCGCACCGTTTCTACGATTGAGCTGCCATTTTGCACATATGTAACAGTGGCGTGCCGACCTATCTAAATTTGGTGCAATTGCACAGTCATTTTTTGGGGGTGGGTGGTCCCCGCAAGGGGACCTACCCACCATGAGACACATTTTATAATGTAACAGTGATACATTCTCAAGTATCTCATGTATCACACAAACATGCACAAACGTGGTGCTAAGGGTGATTACGTCTTATTTCACCAGCAAAGAGTAATATTATAGTTGCATTGTAAAAAGGTATCTATAAAGGAAAGGGAACAAAAGATTTCTATCAAGAAATGTATGCAGTAAACATGTCAATTTGTGCTAATGCTTGATACATTTTGGGGATTGAGTAGGACTAGGTGGTTGGGTGGTTACAAAAACTGGTTGAAGGTTCGGTGGGTGGATGGATACTAAAATACTTGTGAAACAATATTCAACCTATTTTCAGTACTTATTGAAATGATTTGATGAACCATAAAAACAGAATAGCTGTTAGAGAATCATATTCTATTTTATTTCATGCTCCTGCATGCTGTATCGAAAATAGTAAATTATTATCAGCAAATAAGCATCGAAAATATAAATATCGCTGCGATACATTCCCATCATGTACCATAAAATCATTTTAAACCACTCCTTGGGTAGCCTAAAACAAAAAATATTCGCCGCGCGGCATTTGTACCTATGTTATTTTATTGCAAAATATAAGTTAATGACTTTTCTGTTTTCATTCACAATTATACGGTAGGTCCTACCTGTAAAATAATTTTAAACGCTTGCTAATGTATCTGAAAACCAAAAAAATAGCTGCCCGGCATTTTAATGCTTTTTTTATATGATTGACTTTTCTGTTTTCTCTCAAAAATATATAGTACATGTACTATATATTTTTGAGAGAAAACAGAAGCCCGTTTTAATGTAGCCAAAAACAAAAAGTTTCGCTGCGCGGCTATTTTATGTGTGATTTTATTGCTAATGTCAAATCATTTTTAACCCGTCCTAAGGTACAAAAATCCAAAAAATTCGCTGCGCGGCATTATTATATGTGATTATTTTTTTAATAGACATTTTTTGGTCACTTTCAAAAATATAAAGGTACCTATAAAATCATTTTAAACCCGCTCTAATGTAGCCAATTTCAAAAAAAAAATCGCTGCTCGGCTTTTTTATGCATAATTTGATCACTTATATTTTAAGCCCGTCCTGGGTACCCGAAATCCAAAAAATTCTCTGCGCCGCATTCTTATGTGTTTTTTATTTTATCAATTAATCACATTTTTGTTTTATTTCAAAAATCTAGTTCCAGTAGAATCATTTTAAACCCGTTCTTATGTAGCCAAAAACAAAAAGTTTCGCTGCGCGGCTATTTTATACGTGTGATTTCATTGCTAATGTAAAATCATGTTAAAACTGTCCTAAGGTAGCCAAAAACTAAAAATTCGCTGCGCGGCATTTTTATGTGTATTTATATATTTTAAAATTAATTATAGCCTTTTTTGTTTTCATTAAAAAATATAGGTAGTACTTATCTATAAAATCATTTTAAACCCGCTCTAATGTAACCAAAATCGAAAAGTTTCGCTGCGCGGCTATTTTAAGTGTGATTTTATTGCTATTGTAAAATTTGCTTAAACCCGTCCTAAAGTAGCCAAAAAACAAAAAATCGCTGCGCAGCATTTTTATGTGTGCTTTTTTCAAATGAATTATCGACTTTTTTGTTTTCTTATAAATATAGTACCTACTTATAAACTCATTTTAAACCCGTTCTAATGAAGCTAAAAACAAAAAAAATCGCTGTGCGGTTTTTTGTGTATTTTTTATTGCTAATATAAATGACCAGTGGGGGTGGGTGGGTATACTCGCCAATGAATTTGCACAGTCCTCAAGATAGGTTCGGCACGCCACTGTGTAAAGACCATCCCAGAAAAAAACACTCCTTGTAAAAAAGGCAGCCAAGGCTCTTCAAATAAGAAAAATGAAAGAAATCTAAAATTCAGCACTGAAAAGTAGGTAGTGATATAAAAAATGAGACAAGTCAAAACTATTAAAAAATCAAAAAAATACTTTGCGCATCGTCTATAAATAATATAGACGTGTAGGCCAGGAATCAATGTAGCTATACCTATAATATACCTATCTCTAATACACAAAAAAACGATGCGCCAAGTATTTTTTGATTTTTTAAATAGTTTTTAAAATGAGTTACACGAGGTTCAACGAGTTCCACAGAGCGTTTTCCATAGGGATGATCCTAACCGTTAACGTCACATTTCAGATGCTCCCTCGGATCATAAGTCCTAATTGCTTAGAGTCAAGGTGGCATGAGCTCAACTCATACAATTACACCGTGGTTTGATATTATCACCTATAAGCTCACTGCCTAACCTACTTTACAATCAGCATTGCTCAACATTGAACGAACATCAGATAAGATGCCTGATCGCTCCCGTCCCAGCAGTATCGGTAATCAACTGCAGGAATCCAGTCATCTTATCACGAATAACTCTAGATCTCTGTCACGTGATCATTCTGGCCAATCAGGAGCCACGAGATTACGTAGAAATGTTTCAATTATCTTGACGATAGTAAGAAGAATTGACTCATTCTTATGAGAAGAAAAAGTTTCATAGTGAGTATCTTAAAAAATCGATGTGTTCAATAAATCTACGTTTTCGTATGTTAATTACAGAATGTAGTGTTTGATAGTGACATGTGTTGATTAAGAATGGAAGTGAGGAGTGGGAAGAAGATGGATGATCGGGGAAGGAGCAAGCAGTATGTGGTCCGAGATGTACCGGCGTTGTCAGGCGTAAGTAGTGGTCCTCAGAGTGTTTTCAGATATCAATGTAATGCTCACTTGCTTAAAATATTTTTTTAAACTACGCCCAGTTTTTCAATACTCTGCTAAATTTTAAACAGTTGATTATAAGACTATGTTGCCTTGGCAACAACCAATGACGTTTCTTGAATGTCAGTTGAAACTTAACACCTACTGGTTTTTGCAGAGAATTGAAAAACTGGCCCTTAATTGAAAACCAATTTTGCTGACATAATTCATTTTATACAATGTGGTATTGAATTGTATTGCAAAAAATACAAAAAGTAAATTGTTCAAACATACCTACTCGTAAGACAAAAACAACACAATATTATAAATATGGTTAGGATGCTTAAATTTTCTATTAACTCAAGTGATAACCACAATTTGAGTTTTGAATTAAGAAATTATTTACCAAACTAAAACCTTTTTAATCTTAAATTATCGTGATTCGTTCTCACATTCCATTTTTCTCGTTGGTAAGAATTTACTCGAAGCCGTCTTTCAAATCGAAGTATTTGATCAATAAATCTCTTATCTATCAAGGCGATGTCTCCTGCCTGCTGTGTTTATATCTTTAGATTAACGACGCACGAAATTGCCTTATCGAGGCCATTGCTAAGAAAAGCTCAAGTATATAATTACCGGTGAAGTATGCAAGGTTAGGATCAATAGATAACGTGAGGTGCCGGGCAACTAACACAAATTCACGTAGATTTGTTCGAAATCGTTTTACAGGCGACGAGAGTAAAGCAGCCGACACCAATGAAAACTGTTACTGGACAATTGGTGGAGAAAGAGGAGAAGAAGAAGCATTCGGAAGAGAGGATGGAAGAGAAGAAGGAAGAATTCGTGGACGGAGAGCAGTATTTAGCTGACATGAAGAGACGCGTGGAAGAGAGTAGGAGGGCGTGGGAAAGAAAGTGCACAGAAGAAACTCAGCCGAGAACTCAAGTTCAGCGGGTAAATGAGAGTTCCATAACTCACATAACTTTAATTAGCTAAGAAAAGTTATACTTACAAATATACGTATTACATACTAACTTTTGAGGACTTTTTGTCCATATACTTTTTGATATTCTGGGAACGTAAGATCGGCGTTCCATTCGAAAAATTCAAATTCGAACATATTGACTTGCTGCGTTCACAATCAATTTTAATATGAATCTAGTGGAGCGGTCGCTCCACGCCAGCCAAGTCGTATGGCGCGCGCACACTCTCATATAAAGGCTGGAGCAAACCCACTTTTACTGTAAGCATCAAAGTGGCATTTTCGGCCTACTGGATCTCAAAATTGGGAAATATCACATTGTTGCAAAATCTCTTAATTTTGAGCTATGGCCCAACCCACCCAATATACCAAATTTGGTAACAATAGGATATGATGTTTGCGAGCTAGAGGGCCGTGAAAACAGTGAAATTGTACGGCTTTCTTCAGATGATTATAATAATGATTCATCTTCAAATAAATTCTGCGGTCTCAGCCACAGCCTAAACGGCTGGGTCGATTGACCCGAAATTTTCACCATATATACAGCTCGTCTGCCTGATGATACCTTGCCCTCATGAATTTTTTGTGCCGCCATTTTGAAACCGGAAGTGACGTCATATCTCAAAAACGGCTTGACCGATCGGAACGAAATTTGCGCCAATCGATTCAGACGGTCCTCTTTACGAAATAACAATAGTAAAATTAAAGTTTTATAATTACTGAAACCGGAAATGACGTCATAGTTTTGCGAAATCTGCCTAAATTCACTTCCCCTTTATATAAAAACCAACTACATATTCAGAAGGCTTATAATGAAATATTAGTATTTATATACATATAAATACAATGTGTAAGAGCTTTCGCCGCCATTTTAAAAACCGGAAGTGATGCCATATCTCGAAAACGGCTGGACCTATTGGAACGATGCTTTCGCAATTCTTCATGGAATATCACTTTAAGTTTATATTTAGCTCCAAACAATATTTTTCTTAGTAACTAATTCGGAAATGGCGTATTTTTTTAAAGGAATTAGTCATTGTTGCCCCAATAAGTTTTACAAGTTGTGTAAATAAACTAAAAAAATAAGTGATATCCCCATAAAAAACACTCCGTGTAAAAAAAACAGCCAAGTCTCTTCAACTAAAAAAAATTATGAAATCTAAAAATTCTGCACTGAAACGTAGTGATATAAAAAAATGAGCCAAGTCAAACTTTATTTGAAAATTAAAAAATACTTGGCGCATCGTTTTTTTAGGGCATTGTAGGTATACTATAAGTATATGTATTTATATCTAGCCTATACTTCTAAGCTATTTATTTACACGATGCGCCAAGTATTTTTTAATTTTCAAATAAAGTTTGACTTGGCTCATTTTTTGATATCACTACGTTTCAGTGCAGAATTTTTAGATTTCATAATTTTGTTTAGTTGAAGATGACTTGGCTGTTTTTTTTACACGGAGTGTTTTTTATGGGGATCGATATTTATTCAGATATTAAAATGTGTATAATTCCTGTGATGTTCATCCTGTTTTCTCGCATTTCAGACTGGTGTCCGAGATAGCCCAGTCAGACCGTCTTCGGAGGCATCGCTCGAGTTCAAAATGGCGGCGACAACCAAGATGGTTGTCACAGAACACAGGTCTTCACGAGACAAGATGATGCCGACACCAACACCAAGTCCAAGAATCAACACTGAACTCGCTTTAACAAGTCCAAGTCCTGTGCCAAGAAGAAGAACTAAGAGTCCTAGCAAACCCGCAAGCAAGTCAAGTCAACAACCAAGTTTAGAAACCAAACCGACGTCGCGAGTAGAGTTGATGACACAGTGTAGTGTGAAGGACAAGGCAGTGCAGACGACGTCTGATGTTAGGTCTTTACCTGTCTCAAGAGTCAAGGCTCCACCTCGATCAGAACTCATTCTGGCAACAATAGCACAGCTCCACAGACTCTCCAGGTCGGAGTTCGACATGGCAGAGAGTTCAGAGCTCGAGGAGCTGTCCAGAACAGAACACAGAAATACAAGTGCAGAGCAAGATGGGGATCCTAGGTCAGGAGGGAGAAATCCAAGTCCAGTGCAGAGGGATGCACGAATACCAGAACTTACTTCGCAGAAAGACACACCTAGTTCAAAACTCAAAGAGGTTGTCAGAACAGAACAATATGAGACTTTCCAACATGAAAAGAAGTATGTTACCAGAACAGAAGTAATTACTGCGCCCAGATCGGAATTGAAGTCAGTTCCTAGATTCGGACTGCAGAGTGAACTTAGTTCAGAGAACATGGAGGTACCTGCACCTAAATCAATACTGAAGACTGCACCTAAATCAGAACTTCATACTTCGTCTAGAACAGAAATGCACCCTGTAACTACAGTGTACAAGGAGGTGCCTACTCCTAGATCAGAAATGAAGCCTGTACCTACAGTGTACAAGGAGGTGCCTCCTCCTAGATCAGAAATGAAGCCTGTACCTACAGTGTACAAGGAGGTACCTACACCTAGATCAGAACTGAAGCCTGTACCTACAGTGTACAAGGAGTCTTTTTCTAGATCAGAAATGAAGCCTGTACCTAAAACGCACAAGGAGGTACCTACTCCTAGATCCGAACTGAAGCCAGTACCTACAATGCACAAAGAGGTACCTACTCCTAGATCAGAAGTAAAGATTACACCGAAACAAGCATTCGACTCTGATCAGAAAGCAGCTCCTTCCCAGACGTACAAGGTAATGTCAGAAATATACTGCGGTAATCGCGGTATTTTTCCTAACACATTGAATTTACAGCCCAAGTTAAACAAAAAGTGTTGAAATTAACAATGCGTGCATTTTGACGCATTTTAATACAACAATAATTAATGATCAATAATCTATTCGATTAGGGCCGGTTTTTAAATAGTCTATTAAAAAACCGGTCATTCAGGGTTGACTGTTTAAAATTTAATTTAGCATATTATTGGCCAGTTCTTCAATACTCTGCTAAAAAAACAGTAATTATGTTCGGTCGATCAAAGAATCTCATTGGTTACTGCAATAGAAATACAGTCCTAATCAGCTCTTAAAAATTTAACAGAGCATTTTAAGACAAAAATTTTAAGACAAAAATTTAACAGAGCACCTTAGGGCCAGTTTTTCATTGCTCTGCTAAATTTAAACAGTGTATTACGACTCGATTGCCACGGCCAAAACCAATTATATTCCTATTACCGAAAAGTAACTTAACTTACCATCTACGTAACGTATCTGTTTAACTTAGCATCTTAATTAACAGAGCATTGAAACATTATCAAGCCAGCTTTTAGGTCCACTCCACAGGTACTACATCCTCCTAAAATATATTTTGTATAAACCAAACTTGAGCCAATATTATTCTGAGTCAGTCAAAGAATATATGAAAATAGGGCAAAAGATGCCAATAATGAAATCAGTGATCGATATTCAAAGCTAACAATGAAAACATTGTATTTTACTTTGATGTTCAAGAAAAATCGAATTTTAAGGGGAATGCATTAAACTCAAAGCTCTGACTGATGTGAAATGTTTGCTAGACGCCCGTACGTGAGACGACGCCGACGCCGGGCGACGAGCACGAGGGCGTCGTGCTGCGACGTCGGGACGCCTCCACGCGGCGGAGTGAAATGGAGGACAGGAAGATGAAGGTTCGCTCGCTCCTGGAGGAGATGGACGAGGATCTGGAGCGATGGGGGAAGAGGAATCAGGACTTCATCAGGTCCTCGAGCAGGCAGAGTCTTGGAGTGCTGCCGGTGACACCAGTTAGTACTACCATTATGTGAAGACTGGAGGGGGGCGGGGGGTATGGGGGGCAATCCTCCGATTCCCGTTTAGCTTCTTCTTTGATAGTATTGATCTCCAAAGGGTAGGTAGGTATATACTTCATGTCAAAGTGAATGGAATACCAAGAGTATCGAGTCCCATGGCGCCCGACGAAGGTTCCAGGGGGGGGGGGGGGGGGGACACGTCTTGATGTTCACCTCGTGGATGTGAATGGAAACTTAAATCTGTAAAAATCTGGATAATATGATTTTGTGTCTCTTTTATTATAGTATTTTAGTTTTAAATTTGAGTACCTGCCGCTGCCACCATTTGTGAAATTGATTATTAAATTCCGTGTTGCCTATAAATTGTTACGTTTTCGCATTAATTCATCTGTGGCCAGATTCACAAAAAGTATTATCTCCTAATACGTACTATCTTTGGTATTATCTTTCATTTAACATGGTGTTTTTGGTATTAAATCAAAAGATAATACGTATTAGCAAATAATACTTTTTGTGAATCTGGCCCCTGGGGATTAAGTTTTAACACATTTTCGTGCAATTACAAATTCAAAGAATACCTAAATAAAAAAATACATTTCTTTTCTAAACATAGAGATAATCTGATACCGGTATTTTTCATTTACAGACAGAGCAGACAGCTGTACCTTTGCTGACGTGAGTATTGGCTTCAATATTATTACATCATAGAACAGAATACATAATAAATAATAATGTATTGTTGTGCACAACAGAAACTTCTGGGATAATTCCCATACCACACAACAAGTGACTAATGTACAGGGCTAGTCTTAAATACTCTGCTAACTTTTAAAAAGTTGGTTAGGACTGTATTGTCATGGCAACAACCAAACCAATGACATTCCTAGAATGACTGTGTTACCTTAATTACTGGTTTTAGCAGAGTATTGAAAAACTGGGCCTGAATACTTATTAAATATTTCAACAGAAATATCCACACTTCGATACTAAGCATAAGTTCCTTACAAGCCAGGTTGGCTCCAGCTCGAATCATATTGTGCTTATAGAACTAAAGTCTGTGTCATCTTCTGATACATGTATTGTTCTCACTTACCCTATCGTAAAAATCCTAAAAGTGTCAAAACAGACCTCAGCTTTGGAATGCTCTCTGTATCAACTCTGCCGACCCCTGCCGAGTCAATAGACCCCCAAATGTGTCTACGTTTTCACAGACACAAGATCTATTTTTTCTGAACTAATCTTTATAACCCTTATAGAAAGCTAAGAGCTACAAGGCTGTAAGCGACATCGAACATGGGATTGGCAATAAATGGTCGCAGATACAATGAGAGCAAATGATTTTACGATACATTATCAGTGTGCCTAACTTTGACATTGAACTAGATATCCATCACGTGACATGCCGCCATCTTGTTCTGCAGGCAGCCACGTGACTTGTCGAGCCGCGGCTACATGCGCAAGAGCGTGCGCGTGAGGTCAAGACAGACGATGCACATGATGACAGCCTCCTTGATGTACCTGCGAGCGATCAACAGTCGTCAGCCGTTCTTCCTCGCCTCCAACATGGCGGCGGCAAACATCTTCGGCGACATCGTCTTCCGGACAGCGTCGACGACGACATTCCTACATCTCATCCACAGAAACACGGACGATCAAGTTGGTTATCAGCAACTTCTTACTTTGAGTGGCAAAGCGGACTTTGGTTTGATGCGATGTTGCAGATCTTTCATGAAGGTCAAAGAGGATTATGAGGTTAACGATGATCTTAATTGGTGTGGTGATTTTGATGATTTTGATTTTGTTGTTTACACCAGTTCCATTGTCGACGATGACGTTGAAATGTGTATGGATAAGAACGTGTCACTGTTAAGTTCAAATTCAGAAGGTGTGTTTCATTTCCAAGATTCGACCCTTGTTCGTCAGGGATTAGAAGAAATAGTTGGTTTCAAGAAACTTTTACAAGGACTGAAGGATAGGTTTTCAGTTAATCTTGAGGAATCCCGTAAAGTAGTCAAGGCAACTGTAGAAAAGTTCAAAGTTATGTCTCAAAATGTGGAACTAGCTGCGATGAAGTCCGCACTTGATCTCCAACCGTCCAGAACTAAAGTATTATCCACACTTCGCGACATGGAGTTGGTCGACGAGTTGTCTTCGTGCGACGATTTCATCTCTCAGCTGCATCTCTACGTCGACCAAGCAGACGAGCAGGCGATTGACGACTTGATCCTCGAGGAGATCAAGCAGGCTCTGGACGTCGGCGATGATTCGGAGGCTGTGGAAGTGTTGGAAGAGTTGTACACTTTGATGAGTAGTTGGTGGGCTGACGAGGCGGTGTGCTGTGATTGGTTCACGGAGCAGTCGGGAGTGTGGCAGACCATTGTGGCGGGTAGAATGGAGAGGGTGGCCGGCAAAGTGGACAAAGTGATAAAACAAGTTGTGGTAGACACAGATTCCTTCAGAACAGACAACACTACTTTCAGAATTGACACGTTGCCTGGTAAAGTAGACATTCCTGATAGATTAGCCATGGTGTCTGGTAAAATGGACAAGACTGACAGTATGCACATCGTGTTTGGTGAGATAGACAGACCCACAACTGACAATGCTACTTTCAGACTTGACCCAATGTCTGGCAAAGTGGACCAGTCTAACGCAACAAAGCAAGTTGTGACAAACAAAGATTCCTTCAGAACAGACAATGCCACTTCCAGAATTGACACGGTGTCTGGCAAAGTCGA
This sequence comes from Leuctra nigra, assembly GCA_934045905.1. Taxonomy (NCBI): domain Eukaryota; kingdom Metazoa; phylum Arthropoda; class Insecta; order Plecoptera; family Leuctridae; genus Leuctra; species Leuctra nigra. The sequence continues at coordinate 14,363,556 of OW203762.1, forward strand.
CAAGCCTGATAGTATAAACATCGTGTTTACTAAAGTAGACAAGCCCAGAACAGACATGGCTACTTCCAGAATTGACACCATGGCTAATAAAGTGGACAAGCCTGATAGTATGAACATCGTGTTTACTAAAGAAGACAAGCCCAGAACAGACATGGCTACTTCCAGAATTGACACCATGGCTAATAAAGTGGACAAGCCTGATAGTATGAACATCGTGTTTGGTAAGATAGACAGGCCCACAACTGACAATGAGACTTTCCGAACAGACACGATGTCCGGCAAGAAAGAAATTTCTAACGTAACAAAGCAAGTTGTGACAAACAAAGATTCCTTCAAAACAGACAATGCTATTTCCAGAATTGACCCCATGGCTAATAAAGTGGACAAGCCTGATAGAATAAACATCGTATTTGGTAAGATTGACAAGCCTAAAACTGACAATGAGACTTTCCGAACAGACACGATGTCCAGCAAAGTGGACAAGCCTGATAGAATAGCCATGGTGTCCGGTAAAGTAGAAAAGCCCAGAACTGACATTGAGACTGTCAGAAAAGTATCTGTGTCCGGCATTGTGGACAAGTCTAACGTAACAAAGCAAGTTGTGGTAGACAAAGACTCCTTTAGGACTGACAATGCTTCTGTCAGAATTGACCCGATGCCTGGTAAAGTGAACAAGCCTGATAGTATGAATATCGTGTTTGGTAAAGTAGACAAGCCCAAAAATGACAATGAGACTTTCCGAAGAGACACTGAGTCTGGAAAAGTGGAAAAGTCTGACAGAATAGAAGAAGTGACAGTTAGAACAGACCAGGACACTTTCAGAAGAGACGCGATGTCTGGTAAAGTAGACAAACCTGATGAAATAGACGAGAAGTCTGTTAAAACAGGCAACGATACTTTCAGAATAGACACGGTGTCTAGCAAAGTGGACAAGTCTGACAGTATAAACAACGAGTATGACAGTACGGACGAAGTGTCCGAGATAAAAGTCAATGAATCTGATGGAAAAGACAAGCTTGTCATCACAGATATATTGTCAAGAGAAGTCCACGGTGTATCAGGAAAAGTCGACAAGGGGTTTGGCAAAATAGACAATGCATCGAAGAATAGTGAGGTCGAGAAAGAGGTAATCAGATTTGAAGGAGGTTCGGTTCGCAAGTTACTTGTTGATATTCAAAGAGGGAAGGTAGTAAATGTCGTTGTCAAAGATGAAACTACGCGAGTGGTAGCTGCCAAAGTGCTTCAGGGTCTTAAAGTAGAACATTACGTCTGTGTCGGAGCCAAGGAGTTGGTTTTAAAGAGCGATGAAGTGTTCCAAGACGTGTCGAAGTATCTTGTGATTGTTTGCGACGAACAACTGTCGGATGAAGAAGTGAACGTTGTCGTCAGAGACATCGAAAAGATCCTAACAGAGCGTAGTTCAGTGCGATGCATTATTGTGTCAACGAAAAATGACAACTTGTCTCAGAAACTGCAACGTACTATTTTAGATTTTGCTAAAATCTATGACAGTTGTCTTTGGAACGATCTCACCGAGGAATCGAAAGCATTCTTGAGATCTCGCCAAGTGTTCTTCCAAGGTTACAGAATGCCGCTGAATCTTTTGTTTCCGGACTCGTGTCAGTTGTCCTCTGTAGTGAATGGCACCACCTTGTTGAAATTGTCAAAAGAAGAATGCGTTATCGGTCAGGAGTTGAGTTTGTCAGTTGAATACTTTGTTCCGAGACGACTGAAGCGAAATGATGTGATCAAACATGTCGCCTCTTTGACCGACATTTCTGACAGAATAGTTCTCTTGTCGGGAGAATCAGACATGGGCAAGAACACTCTCATTACCCATTTAGCTGAATCAGTCAAACTTCTGGATCCAACCGCATGGGTTTTATGCATCAACCTTAAAGACTCAACATCGTATTTAGCCACATTAAACCCCAATCAAATAGATAAAAACACATCTATCGATTTCTTGACGCAATGTGCTCGTGTAAATAACAGTTTAGAAGCAGCACTGTTCAAGGAGCGTTTGCTCTCAAATGGAAAGATTGTGGCATTTATCGAATGCACTGATGAAACGTTTCGTCTGTACGAAGATGTTGTTTGCTCCTTGCTGACTCATCTGACTAAAACTAGGATCGACAATGTCTGGATAACGTCAAGCAATATGTCACAGAAATGGTTGGAGGAGGTTTTGGGAGTAAAAGCATTTGCTCTACAACCATTCTCTTCTGGAGAACAGAAGCTGTTTTTCACGACGTATTGGACCAACGATTTCCCGAGTGATGGACTCTTCTTGAACACTTTTGTCGACCAAGTAATGAAACACTCTGAAAGCATTTCAGACAGAGAGAACATTGCGCCACCAACCCCTCTGCAGTCACTAGTTTTAGCAGAGTACTTTGACGAATATCTTAGAGACCATGCAAAACTGCCGGAGAAAGTCAACATGTTCAACTTCATTGAGAAATATGTACAGAAAAATATAGAAAAGCATTGTTTTCGAAAAGTAAATCAAAGTTCAACGAATGAAGCTCAAATGTTCTGGGAGAATCACGTAACAGCTGCTCTAAACCTTCTTCTGCATCCAGATGAATTCCTGGCGCTCAATTTGCAGAATACAGACAATTACTCGCGCTTCTGCAAGAACATGGAAGAAAGTCAAGAGACTATTGGAATTGTTAAATTTGTTGGCAAGAAACCTCACTTCATCCTGAAATCTTGCGCCGAGTACTTTGTAGCCATTTGGATGTCTCAGAACTACACCTCAAGTCGGGACTTCCTGCGTGAGAGTCTCTTCGAACCGAGATTCAATGTCGTCAAGAACTTCTTGGACCAGCATCTGGCAAGCAAGATCGAGTTGCATGACGCTGTTGTCAACCGCGATCTGCCAACTGTCAACCGACTGCTGTCATCTGGTGTCAATGTCAACCAGACCGACGAGGGCGGGAGGACGGCGTTGCACCTAGCCGCTGGAGGCTCTTGTCCTCTGATAGCCCAGACGTTGCTGTCAAACGGGGCGAGGGTAGACGTCGTCGACAAGCTCTTGGAGTGGAGGCCGCTTCAATACGCCGACAGAGCTCAAGCTTGGACCGTGGCGAAGATGATTTTACCTCTCGGAGGTCAAGTCGAGGACTTGGTCGACGCGAAGAAGAACATTCAACTGGAGGTGTTCAACGAGTTTGTGAGTTTCTTACGTAACAGCAGCTCGAGTTGTGTGGAGCTCATGATCCTTGCATCGCGCCACGGAGACTTGCCCGTGGTCCAGTTCTTGGTCGACGAGTGTGGGGCTGACGTCAGCTGCTGGGGGGAGGAGGACACGAGCCCCATGCACGAGGGCGCGGACATGGGACACATCGATGTCCTGCGGTATCTGCTCAAACACAACGCATCTGTGACCATTGCAGATGCAGACAACAACCTCCCACTGCATTACGCAGCTAGTAAAGGTCACACGAAGGCGATGAAGTTTCTCCTGGATCAAGGTTCACCAGTAAACGCATTCAACATCGAAGGACTAACTCCTCTCCTCGGCGCCACCTGGTGTGGTGACACGAAACCCCTCAAGTTCCTCCTAACTCGAGGAGCTGACGTCAACGCAGGGAACTTGAAGAGAGTGACGCCACTCCTCAACGCCATCCAACACGCTCACATCGACGCCGCCAAGCTGCTGATCAGCAACGGCGCCGACGTGAACGCGGTCAGCGCCAAGGGGTGGACGCCGTTGTTGCGCGCGATGGACCAAGGTGATCTGCATCTCATCGCGGACCTCATGCAGCACGGAGCGACGATGTCGACGACGCCCTCGACGACTCTGACGGCGCGTCAGAGGGACATGTACCTCCAGCTCGCGGCGTACGAAGGAGATGCGACGCTGGTGAGGCGGCTGGTGGACGACGGCGCCGACGTCAACTGCTGCAACACCCGAGGCACAACGCCACTCCACTGGGCCGTGCTCAGAGGCAACTTGCACGCTGTCAGAACACTCATAGAACTAGATGCCAATGTGAACGCCGTGGATAACTACGGAGTTACTCCTGTATTTTACGTCTGTGACATGTTCCATGAAGGCGACGATATGTCTTCGCTTGAGTATCTATACGACATGCTCGAGATGCTGAAGAGTTTGCTGATGAACGGAGGCGATGTCGGGGCAACGGCCCATGACGGCGAAGACGTCAAGAACTACGCCACAAGACGTCAATCTCCGGCCGACGTTTACATTGAGGACCTCGAAGAGATCTCAGAAGATGAATACGACGAGAGGTTCAAGGAATACAGCCATGAGCTGCTTTACCGTGCGGTCAAAGATGGAAACGTCCAGAGTTTAAAATATTTCAAGGAGAATGGAATGAATATCAATATACTTACAAGAGACAATGACACCGTCCTCCATTTATCAGCTCAGTGGGGTCAAATTGACATTCTGAAGTATCTAATCGACGAAGGCGCTGATTTGGAGGCTGTGAACGCGAACCACGACACTGTCCTTCATCGGGCGTGTTACAGCGGCGACGTCGACGTGGTCAAGTACTTGGTCAAGCTGCGAGTCGACGTGAACCCTGTCAACGTGTACGGGAACACGCCTCTTCATCGGGCTGCTGTCCGCGGCAAGCTGGAGGTCGTCAAGTACTTGGCGGAGAACGGGGCTGACCTCCAGGTCGTCAACAAGAAGGGGCAGCGAGCTGTTGACCGAGCGGCTCAGAGTGTAGTCGATTATCTTACTTCTGTCAGTAACTAGCGCGAAGATCAATTACTCACATTGTACAGTGTACTTCATCTACATCACACGAAATGTTTAAGATGTTAGATAAAATACTACGAATTAAATATCATAAAGCCATGGACTCCTAAAGTAACCAACTATGTTTAAATTATGTTATTAAAGCTAGTAACTACATGTAATTAATATTAATTAATACTAATAATTAGGTAGGTACCTTTATTAAGTGATGTTTGTTTATCTAAATAAACGTTTTGCTATAATGATTATAGAGATCAAGAACCTTTATCCTCCATACAAATTCCATTACTCATCATTTCAATGATGCCAGACTCCATGGCGTCTGGTACTCCCTGTTTACTATTGATAGACTTTTACACATTCGAGATTTTAGTAGAGTAGTAGTAGTAGATTTTTATTAAGCAATGTATGCTTTCTGTGTACATACATGAATACAATACAGGATACAGTGCATTACAATTACAGTATGAAATATAAAAATAAACACAGAGTACATCATTAGAACATTTCAATTTCAGTATTAAATTTTAAAAGAAGAAACATAAAGTGTATCATTAGAACGGACAATCTTTGAACACATTCAATTTGTCATTAAAATTATTTTTATTTATAGCCTATCCCAAAAACCTACTGTAATGTTTGACAATGGGTCAAATGTCCACATATTATTTTTTATAACATTAATAGGTACATTCTCTTCTAAAAATTTCCGCATTCGAGACTTGACTAACATTGGGCGGCAGTCTATTAAATAGTTGCATACCTTTTGAAAAAACAGAGTTATTTCCAAACTTTGAATTTTTCCTAGCCACTGTCAGACTATTTGAATTTCTAGTATTATGGTGGTGTGTGACTCTAGATTAGAGTTTATCTGTCAGATATTTGGGAGCAAGGCCCATTGAAATTTTAAAGATGAAGGTGAGAGTATTTAGGAGGATTCTCTCCTTTACTGACAGCCAGCAAAGAGCATTTCTCATATTCACTATAGGAGACATTCTGCCTACCCATAAGATACTTCTCATAACCTTGCTTTGGAGTTTCTGGAGGGTATTAATGTCATTCTGCATAAAGAGGAATAGTACTGTACTACAGTATATAACTTTTATATTTTTTTACACGTTTCCTTTGAACAAAGCATATGAATAACATTAAAATTTGGCTATGTAGGAGCTAGGATCGTCCTAGGTGGGAGGTATTGATTGCAGCTGATCACGGATCTGTATATCTTGCATGGGCATCGAGATCCACTTATTTGACTCGGTGACTTTTGTGGCGAGTATGGAAAATCCAGGGAAGAAATAGGGAAAGTACACTTAGTTAGTGTAAATGAATACAGCACTCATCTGGGAATATATCATGGGTTATAATAATATACAAACAAATGCATATCCAAAGAATTCATATTTATTAAGAAATTGATACTTAAATTCTAAAAATTTCACAGAATTTACACAACACCTTTTTAATAATAATTTAATGACATGACATCAAAGAATTATATAATATGAATAATCCTACTAAATCTTAGTTATATTAATTTATAATAATCATTTATCAAATATTTCACTCGCACACATACGTAGAGTATTTAATAAAGTGCTATATCTACACATTACGTAATTAATTATTGCCTTACACCTCCCACGACGGGAAGTTCGCAGTGCCATTGCCTCGCGACAGTTGTAACTAATGATTGGAACCCGACGGAAATAACCAACTCCACAAAATTTAATCAATAGATCAATAATGCAGCAGGCAACACTGTACACTAATTACTGTTGCAACAATATTATAATATTTCTACTAATTAATGCACCAAATCACACAAAAACATGACGAATTAGTTCGATATTCACAGGTGTTCGTGTTTCATTCACAATGAAAAGTGTAGATATTTACAAAATAATAACCAGGTCTATGTTGACAATAGCTATCTAGTAAATAACAGTAGCAATCAATGCACATAGGATTACTACAGCAAGAAGGAACAACATCCATTAAACGTTACGGAAACATTCAGCAATCAACACAAAATCGGTTTGTTTGCGCATCAACACTATCAGTATTCTGTGGTGTTGTCTGAAGACAGGTTTTCACACTCACTTTAGACATATTCTTACTCGATTTCAATTGGTGTATTGAGATGCACATCAATCGATGCAAATTAGAAAGCTCTTCAAAAGCCGTCGACTTATTGAAGTAAAAAGAACTGAGATACTAAACTTTAATGAAGTAACATCATAATTGATTAGTGATTATTACTTTACTCACACGCGAGTACGGATTAGCTAGATTGCAGGAAGTGAGCAAGTTTTGAGCATGTCTCTGTCAAATTGGTGGAGATATATGTTACAGCGACTTCTTTGACCACAGTAATGTACGTAGGAGGTACTGGGTTTGTTTCCAATGAAACATTCGTTGAGGAGAAGTTTAGAAGATATTGTTAGTTTAGTTTACTGATCTTGAGCTGCAGGATGCAATCTTGATTTGGATGATTGGCGCCATGTTGATTTGAATAAGAGTCGGAACCATTTTGGAATTTCCATAACTGATCAGAACTTTGGTGCCTCCTAACATATAGGTAGCTTAATAATGCAATCCTGCATGTCCAGAGCGGATTTTTCCTCAAGAAAATACCACAAAGCAACACTAGAATTGAACGAAATGTTTATTTGTCATAGAGTCTGTCTCATCATGACTTCCAGTTGTTTAACGAGTGCTGATGTTGGCGTGCCTGCGCCGGACTCGACGGGATCATGTCCAGCAGATACTGGCGCTGTAAGTCAACCGCCTGGCGCTGCAGCTCCACGAGGTTGGCAGCTGCCGTGGCGACCGGCCCCTTGCCGCCGGCCGCCTGCGCCATGGCCAGCTGATAGGGGTAGAGCAGCGGGGAGAAGGGCATCATGTGCGCCGGCATCGGCTGGTGGCGCAGCAGCTGCTGGTGCAGGGCAGCAGCGGCCGCTTGGTGGCTGCTGTACTTGCTGGACTCCGCCGCCAGCTTGGCCAGCGGGTGTTCGCGGTGAGACACGGGAGGCGTGGGAGGGGGCGTGGGCGCGTGGCGAGGGGCGGCGGGGGCAGTCGGCTTGGGCTTGGGGGACGGCACGGGGTCGGGGGGTTGGGGAGAGCTGCTCGACACCTGCGCCAGACGCTGTTCGATCTCTTGCTCTTGCTGCAGCGCCTTGACGAAGGCTGTCTTCAGACGGTTTGTGTGCTCGGCCTTCAGAGCCTTCTTCACGTTGGTTGTCACACACTGCTCGCAGATCACCTTCGGCTCTTTGCCTGCAACAAACAACAAGAATTTAACACCGATTCAAAACACATTATCAAACACTCTGCATTGATGATACGTCCGCACATCATTTCATGTTTGTGAATGACTATGATGATGATGACGAACCAGGGGATGAGCAGAAAGAGCCGTTTGTCAATTGACAAAAGCGAAGGAATGGGATTGTTGAATATGAAGGTTCAAAAGGTATAATTGATCACAATTAACACAACGGCGACAAATGCAAAAAAAATGCGTTACGTTGACGTTACGTCAATTGTCTAGCATTACTCCCCGAGCCTGTCTAGCAGCGATGAGCTAGTCGTACCTTTGGCGGGGTTCTTCTCCCACTTCCATACGGGCGTGAAGTCGGTGAGACACTGGGAGCACTTGAACGCGTCGGGCGGCGGCGGAGTCTTCTGGTCCTTGGTGATGAAGTCCACCACGTGCTCCAGCCCAAGCAGGTAGATGAACTCCGTGTTGGACGGGTTCGGGATGAAGTGCATCTCTGGCGGCGGTGGCTTGGGCGGAGGGATCTGCAACACGCGCACTTGTCAATAAGTACAGACTCCATCTCAAGGCAATTGCATTGCATGGCAAAGCTCGAAGTATGGTCGCGTTTTAACTATCCACTTCCTTCTTGCACTCTCAACAGAGCATGAAGAAGGCATGAAAACAATAATCTATGGTTGCTATGGCAAAAGCTTGACGTTTGGTTTAATTCTGCTGAATTTTATGTCAAGTGAAAACAAATGAGGATTAGCTATTAAAGATAGTTTGGCCATGATTGGTTTTATTTATGCAATGACTTTGTATTTTGGTGGTTTTATGAATTAAGGATTTTTCTTAAATTCAGAATGTTGTCAAAGAAATTTGAAGTCTACCTTCTTTACTTTTCTGACACAATCTCAATTTGTCAAAAAACAAGCTCAAGTTTTTCTTAAAATGTACTAATTCAATACCTAGTGATTTCTTCATAGCAAAGTTTAGATAAATATATGTTTGTAAGTAACACGTTTCTATGAAATCACGTACATTCCGCTGCACGCAACTGACCTGTAGCAGAGTCTTCTCGAGTTGTTTCCTGAGCGCAAGTTTTGCTGCGGCTTGCCTCTGCGCTGGAGTCTGGTTGTCCTCGACGCGCATGCGCTCCTGGTGGCAGATACAGACATTAGACTCGCACTTCACGTCTGTACTGTTCTAAGTACGTTCAATTCATCGAATAGTTAATTGCAAGTGGAGATTACCTCATGTTGCACGCACTAGCACTACGTTACAAAAATACATTAAACTTGCGTCATTTTCTTGGGGAATAATTTATTAAAAATGTCAATAATTAAAATCAAACAACATTCACCATAAAAATTAAAAATAATAAATTACATAGAGGTACAATTAAAAGAAAGATATTATTTTACAATTTAATTAGGTAGGTAAACTACCTATATGCAATTCAGTCTTTATTGTATGGATTTAATCATTTAGAGGATGAACTAGATGAAGAAAAAAATTAATAATCCATCATCCCATTAGTATTAAGTAAGCATCTAATTCAGCAAATTCAAGATGGCAATTTAGCAAAATTGGGTACTAATGAATGGTCAATCAGAAATAGTTATTTACGTGATTTAGAGCTGTGTTTTGATTTTTAGAACAACCATAGCGACAATGAACAGACAATAGTAGGTATGTGTAACAAACAATGATCTCTAAATACTGTGCCAAGTGATATTTACGTACACCAATCTAGTTATGTACGACCAATTCTGGCATAATGAATGAATTTATTTTATTTTGTATTATGGCCATGTTTTAAATCAGATGATTATGGTGGGTACGTGATTTTGTTCAACTGACAACTTAAAGGGTTGTACGTACAGGCATGCGAGTTTTGAGCGAAAGAAGACTACGTAAACACAAAATGACCAATAAAATATGACAGTAAAGTGTCATACCTGATCTTGAATCTGAGGCATTGGGGTACTGAGTGTACCTTTGCTCTCCACATTTCCAAGAAGCTAGCAAGTTACAGACAAAATGTAGCTTATTAGCACTTATTTATAACACAATAATGTTAAATTCCAAGTGAGAGGAGTTCGCTGACACTCACCGGTTGCTGGGACATAGAATTGTTCGCCGGCGAGTGGTGAGATTCCTTGGGCTGCCGATCCTGCGAAGAATAGCTCAAGACGACGTTGTTGTTGCTGTTGCCGGTCGACGAGCGTACGCCGGACCCGCGCTGCTGCATGGCTTGCTGTGTCATGAGCAGACTCGACGGCAAGCCGGAGCTGCGTCCCGTCTGCGGCGCTCCCATCATCATATGCTGATGATGGTGACTGCTGCTGGACCGCGCGGGCGGCGGCTGACCTCTCAACATCGACGGGATGGAGTTGGGGTTCGTCGGCTTGTTGTGATTGGCTCGCACCAGCGGTGGCGGGGGTTGCTGCTGAGGCGGCGGCTGGAGCTTGGCCGACTTGGCCGAGGGCTGTTGGCTCGGCGGGATCACGGCGATGTTCTCCTTCATCTGCTGCGACTGTCGCAGCTTCTTCAGCAGCACGAGTTTCATCTCCTCGTTGCGCAGCTCCTCGCGCAGCTTGCGCAGGCATCGCTCCCGCTCCTGGATCTTGGCGGGGGAGAGCTCCTTGATCGGGGGGAGCGGCGGCATCTCTCCTTCGCTTGTGTCACTGTCGTATCTGGAAACACACCAGTCACATTAAGCGTACAGAGAATCATCAAGGTTATTAACATTTGTATGTTTAAGGTGGCTGAATACCTGTGACGTCACAACGTGAATTATAAATAATTTGACACTTGGAAGGGTTAAGTTTAGTCCGTATTGTCCCTCATCAGATAAGTTAGGATACACCTGTTGGAACTAATCTACGCAGAAAAGAACTGCGAAAATAACATATACTATGATTTTACTTCCTTGCACCTAAATATTATCAAATCAAGACCTGAAGTTGAAGGAAATTCTACGAGTTGCCAAGAACAGCAAACTTTACTCTAATAAAAGGGCACATATGCAGCACAAACCTGACACAATGCTGTCGTCAAAGCATGCGCTCTTTCTTCCTCTTTCCAATGAAATGTTGAGATAATAATTATCCACTATTATGAATGTAATGTTTAAACGAACAGCAGCACTTGGTTTTGACAGTCTTCACACGCGTACGTATACACGAGATTTGTGTTGTTTTTATTATTAAATCACTGCAAAATTAAATAATATTGACTGCAAATATTGATAAGCTCCAGTATGCAGTGAATTTCCTTCATAGTTCACCTTGGATTACTCAACATGAACGATGTAAGGTATGTACTCATAGGTAACTATCTTTTTTGATCGGATGTAGAGAAATAAAGTCACGTGATATACATTGGCCTGAAGGGTGGTCATGCTTTTTTCCCCGCCAACATTCGGTTTGGAGCGAAAGAGGAAACCTCTTTCGGTTTTAGAGGGAAATACAAAATATACCCAAATTGCCTTTATTTGGCAAACGCTCCGTCGCTCGCACGGAGCGTTTTCGTGCCCGAAAAATGCTGACCACATAGTAGTGAGCAAAGTTATGGTCCCGTGAGCGATGAAAATGTAGAAGATTCAATAGGTACATGTCACAAGTCTTGCTTTTTCATTATTCAACCGTTTGCCAAATATGGCAAACCGACCGTTGGCGGGAAAACAGTATAACCGCCCTTAATCAATGATACAGCTGCTCCAGTTGAAGAAAACAATATTGCCAAAGCAACAACCAATGACATTCCTCAAATGACCGCTGTATCTGTTCTACAGCCGTACTCATAATGCTCTTCTGGCCTTTATTTAAGCAACAAAAATGTGTCGTAAAGATGGCAGCTCTGCCAAAATGGACAAGGTTTGATGTTACCTACGTGAAAACTTCTATTCAGATTAAATGTTGGCTGTAAATTTGTGTGAAAATAACAACACAACAAGGCTCACCCATTAGAGTACCCGTTGATACGTGGCTCCTCGTCGCCCAGCAGGATGATGTCCGGACTCTCGGCGTAGTTCCTCTCGGGGCGCGGTCGCAGGTTGCGCCGCGGATATCGGTCGTCCAGATCCTTCATGCTCCGAGGCACGAGGCTGTAGCTGCGGTTGTCGGTCAGCGTTATGTCCGTCGTGTCGGGCAGCCGATGTGTCCGGGACAGGTCCTGAGGGGATTCTGCCGAAACTACGCTGGGCTCACGAGGTGTGTCCCGAGGCCTGCACACACAACCATAAAGTAGAATAGGCATTGGGGGTTAATGTTAACTCGAGTACTACTAGTAAACCCACACAAATACAGGATTTTATCATATCACGAAAGATTTGTAAAGGAAGAACAGAAAATATTTTTCTGAAATGCCTGCTTTTATGTTCTCTCCTTTGGCCTGGGAAGTATCGATACGTATTGTACCTACATCTCTCACTAATTACAAAGTGTCTATTCTGCAAAGAAGTTACATACTTGCAGCTCAAATCCACAACAGCATCGTCATCGACTTCCATCTTCTCCATTTTCGACGGAAGGATTCAAGCTCTTCTTTTTACTCGTTCGGAACCTGAAAATATTGACCAGAAATTGGAATAAAAAATCTCAAAACTAAAAAACTATTTCATTGACTAGGAAATTTTTTAACATAGACTTTCATCAAGCAAAATTATGTAAATCAAGAGATGATGATTTTTTTTACTCCGCAAACATGTGTAGTCAGCTTGAAGAATTAAAACATCGTTTCCGATCAACAATCTACTAGCTTGTAAACCCAACCCAGATGTGTTTATACCTACTGTGTGGCACAGGGGCATAAAATGATTGCTCTTCAAGCATTAGGTATTCAAGTTTGGTTTCAATTCCCGTTCTGGTAGGTCTAGATCTAGGTAGACCTATAGCAGACCTATCGGCTAGGTATAGCAATTGTCATTTGATTGATTGATTGATTATTAATCACAAGCACACACAAATAGTGTGTTCGTTGACACTGCCAAATCTGCCAAAACAGCCAAACTGTGTTCATTTTGGAAATTTGGTAATTTGTGGTAGCTCACAGCCTGTTCGATTTGACGTTTGTGGCAGGTAGTTAGTTGCAGCCAAATCCTACCATTTCCAACACATGGTTCTGATGATATGTAGGTTGTGGCAAGTTGTGGTTAATTTAAAATGCAGACATTTTTTACTGTGACAGTAAATAATCAAGACCAGGAATTTTGTTTAAGAAAAAATATTTATTTGGCAATATCTACCTATTTTATTAACCTTACTCTTCAATCACATGCATTCGTTTTGCGTGACTATTTTCGACTGTTTGTGGTAACACCGCCCACTTTGCTCTACCACAGTCTCACAGACTACAAACAGCTGCCATTTGGCAGGTTTTGGCACGGTAAACGAACAGAAAGTTTATGACCTGCTTCGAAAACAGAGCAGTTTTGCATTATTCCCAGGTGTTTTTTCTAACCCACTGGAAGGCCGTGTTTTACGTTTTCTCTCTGGATCGAGGTAACATTTGATTGGTTCAAGAGCATTGCAAATTTTGGTAAAATGGGGATAATTGCACTCAATCCCCTCATTGTATCGAGGCACTCAATTTAGCATGGGAGCTGACAAACATTTTGTCATTACCTATTCTTCGGTTGACCATGCACGGCTTTTTCTGAACACTGGCAAGTGCTGTCCTCTGAGAAGAGTGTAAACTTGTTGAATAGTATTGATTATAACTAGATGCATGCATTAATTAGATTGATTTCATAGCCCAGACAGTAAATGAAGACCAGAAGGCAAATATTCATGAAGATCAGTATGAGGCTTTTGGGCCAACATCCTGTCCTAACCAATCCAAACAAAGCATTCTAGAGACAATGGAAGCACACTCTAATTAGATAATTTGGCACCTCTGATTATGTGGCCAGATTAGGTAGCTACTACACAGACACAACACTTAGCGTAAGAAATGACAGATATCACGGTGAAATGTACAGAGAGTAATAACAATGTGAATTTACGGCATAAATTAATTTTAACATGTTAGGAATACTGTAACTTGGCTTGATTACCTTCCCACAGTCCGGAATAATGAGTGACAAATCGATTACGAAGTACCGACTCTAGGTGTTAATTGGTTATTGTTATCACTAAATGATGGCACTAATCAGTGTGCCATTTACATATTATTATATGTACTATCATCTGAGAGAATTGCATTCACTTTCTACTATATTATACAAAATCTTTCGTTTTAAAGTACATTGTTATTACAAAGATTAGTATTTCGCTCGGCATCAAGCGACCATAGCGACTGCAAATATTAACAACTCGAATCCAATATGGCGGCGTTTGTGTGGGCTGGATCGCCTGGATTGGCTACGGGGCTTCCTTACCTCCAACAACGGTTCGATATCAAAATGACATGTAAACAAATGCACGTGGAGATGGAGGTGCTTTAAAAATTTAAAGTGACTTATCGGCGTTATCGGGTTCCAGACGTTTTCCTAAAGCCACAAATATCGAGTAGATGTGGTATTAGATTATCACCATATCTATGAAAAGAAATGTGAACTATTAATATTTAATTAATTTTAATAGACTAGAATTTAATTTTTTTTTAAATAAGACAAAACTAATATTTTTTTTAAAAGTATTTCCTTTTTTTATTTTTTATTTTTTAAATTTTGAGTGTTTTATCTTTATAAGATAAATATAGACTAATCTTGAAGGTAAAAATTAAATATCTTGTAAAAAAAACAATACCTAATGTATACGTATGGAAGAGGAAAAATGGGTGTAATAATGCATACAATTTGAAATAATCCACAAAACAAATGTATGATTTTATTTCAGCTTCATAATAGATATAATATATAGATGATAGAATGATTATTGAAGTAATTTGTAAACAATATATATTCTTCTACCATATTAGATGAGCATTTCATAATTATAATAATTATGTAAGTAAACATTTTTCATGGCTCTTATGATGGCTCATTGTCATAGATCATAGTTCTTATAACTAGCAAATTAGGTACACAGTATTCACTAGTTTGTCATCAGCTGCATGGTATCGCTTAGGTCACAACTTGACGTAAACATAATACATTTGTCGCAGTTAGCAATTGCAATCGCTTCCGAGACCACAGTAGTTTGACAAGTTAAAAATGTCAGGTACTTTGTTGTTAATGTTGGTAAATTCCAAACAGACAGGCAGTTTCGAACATACTTGTGATGAGTTCATTTTGGAATGTTCCTTGGGTATAGGTAATACTGGTTGGCGCAATTGTAGAGCCTTACTCGTTAACGGAATACAATGGATATTGGGAGTGCAAAGCAAATCGAGAAAAACTGTATCATCACCGCGGAACATTTTAGAAATATTTTTACGTCATTTTACACTTATTTATAATAATATAATAAAATATATTAAAAAGTGATAAAATCTGAAGCTTAGAGGATTTGGGACCATCAAAATACCTAAAAGAAATACGTAACTTTTAAAATAGGGATAGCAAAATATGAGATTGAACTCATATATTTATATCTTGCTGACCTACATGTAGAATTCAGATTCATAATTTAAAGATGCGTTCATTTTCACTTCGGAAAAGAGTTCAAAACCAATAATTGAATTTGTTTGAAGTTGCACAGGGGTGAAAGATGACAAGATTGCTGGGTTGTAGTAGCTCACTGGACAGACAGATGGAGTTAGAGTGGATGTTCGAGCAAGGCTCTAACATGATCTTAAGTTGGCACAATATTGTGCTCTTAGGATCTCAATCACAATATTAGTAAGCTGACAAGTTATTATCATGGTATCTATACCCGTAATCCAGTCAGGTTCTTAATCTCCCACTACCTACCTAGTATCACAGTTGTTTCATATGCCACTACATATTCTAGAAGGTTGTTTGTTTACCCAGGATAAACTATTTAAGTTGAGATTTAAATAGTACTTAACAACCTCGGGCCTGAATCAAAGCGTATCGTTGATTTTATCAAACTCAATATCAACTTTCTTCTTAGCACCATCACAATCTTAGGCCTCGATGTAAACAAATCGACGGTTCCAGTCGTATTTAGGTAGACGTGTTGTTACATTCTTTACATTATGTATGAACATTGGAATAAATCAGTTGGCAGTCGTGGTGTTTTGTTGGACTTCGACAGTTACTGATACCTGGTCGTTTCCACGGGCTTCGTAAGTCAAGCCGCTCTATATTACATATCACGCGCAAGTGAACCAAATGCATCAATTCATATCTTGATGTATGCACTCGAGAAAACAGTAACAAAATATATAGTATATGAAATCTATTTACCTAATATAAATGTGATCTTTAATAGAATGTAACTCATTAAATATTTGTTATCTAATATTATGCTGCATTCTAG
Organism: Leuctra nigra; assembly: GCA_934045905.1. Classification (NCBI taxonomy): domain Eukaryota; kingdom Metazoa; phylum Arthropoda; class Insecta; order Plecoptera; family Leuctridae; genus Leuctra; species Leuctra nigra. The sequence continues at coordinate 14,379,949 of OW203762.1, forward strand.
GATACATATTTAATTATATAATCAATGGTAGTTTAAGTGCGTACCACTACGTAAACTCTGTCATTTATAATCTCAACGTCAAATATTAATAACTATTATACTACATCCAATAATAGATTCCCAACACTAAAAGTTACAGCGTAAATATTATCTTTAAAATGGTAGCTTTATGGTAACATAATTAAAAAGTAAGATTATTACAATCAGCTAGATCGAAGACACAAAGTAGTCAAGTACCGTCATATTTTGTGCTGGGGGATGTTGAGCGTGTTTTCTTAGATGTCGAAGTCTCGTTGGGTGCTCGCCAAGACTACTCGGTCGATGTCGAAGGAGTTGACCAATCCCTCAGGCAGTGTGGCGTACGTCAGAGCCTTCCAGTCTCGATCCAACGCTTCGCTCACTTGCTGTGGAGGAGAAAACATGAAAGGTGTTTGTGAAAAAGCTTTGGCGCATTGTGTCAAGAGAAGGCAGCATAAGAATATGATGACGAAGAAGGAGATGATGAAAGAAAGAAGATGATGATAAAGGGGCCGAAGAAAGACAGAAAGTGGGAAAAAGATTAATGAAGTCTAAGTAGTCAGTGAAAATTCAATGCGCCAAAGCTATATTTTTAATTTTTTTAATTTTTAGTTTTAGTTTTATTTTAAGTTGTGTTTTAAATTAATTTAAAACATTTATTTTGGTTGTAAATAATACATTTTGCTTAATTTTTATATTTCAAAGAATTTGTATTATCTCTTTTAATTTTTTTAATTTTGTTAAAGTGTGCAATGATGGTTCACATAATTAGATCGATTTGTTTAAATTTGGGCACAACGTTAGGTTTTTAGTGTTGTGCTTGGGGGCAGTAACTTGGTGGCCGAGAAAATGATTTCAGGAATTTTAAGTGCGAAAAAGTTTAAACAATATATTATTGCTTGGCCCTTCTTTTAGATCTCAATCCTTTTAGGTGCGAAGGTGCTTTGGCCGTCTTTATACAAGTTTTTGATTTTGTACAATGTTTTGCACTGCAAAAGTATTACATATTATAACATTTACTTTCTTGGATTCATGAGTTGAACAGGTCATACAAACAAGTCTTTGACAAACTCGACGGACTTACCCGCTGCAGAGATGCCAAGTTGTGCTGAAGGTCACTGATGTCTGGACCGAGAACATCGAGGCGCTTCAAACCACGACCTCGGAGCCGGGCCATGGCAACGATGTTGTGAGCAGCGTATTGGTAGCCTGCAACATGCCACTCCATGAGCATCAAACCACACATACAACGCCTGACATAACACATAACGCCTTCTACATACAAGGAAGCTGATCCATAGTGACGACTTGTGGTCGGACAAATCACCTAACAGCACCATCTCCTCTAGATTAGGACTTGCGGTTGGACAATTCACCTAGCAGCACCATCTCCTCTAGATTAGGACTTGCGGTTGGACAACTCACCTAGCAGCACCATCTCCTCTAGATTAGGACTTGCGGTTGGACAATTCACCTAGCAGCACCATCTCCTCTAGATTAGGACTTGCGGTTGGACAACTCACCTAGCAGCACCATCTCCTCTAGATTAGGACTTGCGGTTGGACAATTCACCTAGCAGCACCATCTCCTCTAGATTAGGACTTGTGGTTGGACAATTCACCTAGCAACACCATCTCCTCTAGATTAGGACTTGCGGTTGGACAATTCACCTAGCAGCACCATCTCCTCTAGATTAGGACTTGCGGTTGGACAACTCACCTAGCAGCACCATCTCCTCTAGATTAGGACTTGTGGTTGGACAACTCACCTAGAAGCACCATCTCCTCTAGATTAGGACTTGTGGTTGGACAACTCACCTAGCAGCACCATCTCCTCTAGATTAGGACTTGTGGTTGGACAACTCACCTAGCAGCACCATCTCCTCTAGATTAGGACTTGCGGTTGGACAACTCACCTAACAGCACCATCTCCTCTAGATTAGGACTTGCGGTTGGACAACTCACCTAGCAGCACCATCTCCTCTAGATTAGGACTTGCGGTTGGACAACTCACCTAGCAGCACCATCTCCTCTAGATTAGGACTTGCGGTTGGACAACTCACCTAGCAGCACCATCCCCTCTAGATTAGGACTTGTGGTTGGACAACTCACCTAGCAGCACCATCTCCTCTAGATTAGGACTTGCGGTTGGACAATTCACCTAGCAGCACCATCTCCTCTAGATTAGGACTTGCGGTTGGACAACTCACCTAGCAGCACCATCTCCTCTAGATTAGGACTTGCGGTGGGACAACTCACCTAGCAGCACCATCTCCTCTAGATTAGGACTTGCGGTTGGACAATTCACCTAGCAGCACCATCTCCTCTAGATTAGGACTTGTGGTTGGACAACTCACCTAGCAGACCATCTCCTCTAGATTAGGACTTGCGGTTGGACAACTCACCTAGCAGCACCATCTCCTCTAGATTAGGACTTGCGGTCGGACAACTCACCTAGCAGCACCATCTCCTCTAGATTAGGACTTGCGGTTGGACAACTCACCTAGCAGCACCATCTCCTCTAGATTAGGACTTGCGCTTGGACAATTCACCTAGCAGCACCATCTCCTCTAGATTAGGACTTGTGGTTGGACAACTCACCTAGCAGCACCATCTCCTCTAGATTAGGACTTGTGGTTGGACAACTCACCTAGCAGCACCATCTCCTCTAGATTAGGACTTGCGGTTGGACAACTCACCTAACAGCACCATCTCCTCCAGATTAGGACTTGCGGTTGGACAACTCACCTAGCAGCACCATCTCCTCTAGATTAGGACTTGCGCTTGGACAATTCACCTAGCAGCACCATCTCCTCTAGATTAGGACTTGCGGTTGGACAACTCACCTAGCAGCACCATCTCCTCTAGATTAGGACTTGCGGTTGGACAACTCACCTAGCAGCACCATCTCCTCTTGATTAGGACTTGCGGTTGGACAACTCACCTAGCAGCACCATCTCCTCTAGATTAGGACTTGCGGTCGGACAACTCACCTAGCAGCACCATCTCCTCTAGATTAGGACTTGCGGTTGGACAACTCACCTAGCAGCACCATCTCCTCTAGATTAGGACTTGCGGTTGGACAACTCACCTAGCAGCACCATCTCCTCTAGATTAGGACTTGCGGTCGGACAACTCACCTAGCAGCACCATCTCCTCTAGATTAGGACTTGCGTTCGGACAACTCACCTAGCAGCACCATCTCCTCTAGATTAGGACTTATGGTTGGACAACTCACCTAGCAGCACCATCTCCTCTAGATTAGGACTTGAGGTTGGACAACTCACCTAGCAGCACCATCTCCTCTAGATTAGGACTTGTGGTTGGACAACTCACCTAGCAGCACCATCTCCTCTAGATTAGGACTTGTGGTTGGACAACTCACCTAGCAGCACCATCTCCTCTAGATTAGGACTTGTGGTTGGACAACTCATCTAGCAGACCATCTCCTCTAGATTAGGACTTGCGCTTGGACAATTCACCTAGCAGCACCATCTCCTCTAGATTAGGACTTGCGGTTGGACAACTCACCTAGCAGACCATCTCCTCTAGATTAGGACTTGCGGTCGGACAACTCACCTAGCAGCACCATCTCCTCTAGATTAGGACTTGCGGTTGGACAACTCACCTAGCAGCACCATCTCCTCTAGATTAGGACTTGTGGTTGGACAACTCACCTCAGCAGCACCATCTCCTCCAGATTAGGACTTGTGGTTGGACAACTCACCTAGCAGACCATCTCCTCTAGATTAGGACTTGCGGTTGGACAACTCACCTAGCAGCACCATCTCCTCTAGATTAGGACTTGTGGTTGGACAACTCACCTAGCAGCACCATCTCCTCTAGATTAGGGCACAGCCAACACGCCATGACGAACGGATCGGTGGGATCTTCGAAGTCCTCGTTTAAACAAGGAGACACAAAACCTTCTTCCACTGATTCCATGACCCAGATGGATCGAAGTGTCCCTGAATACCATTCTGAGAGTTGGTGGAAAGCTGCGTAGTTGACATGCTGTAAATGCATAGAACTATGTTTTAGATGAATGTTCACAGGGCTCATTTGAAAGTTAGAAGCACGATGCCACCCACTCTACTGGTTAGATGCTGTTGGGTGGCAAAACTTATATCCTGTAAAACAATTTTACAATAATATTTAAGGTGCGGTAGGTAGGTTTAAAAAAAATTGATGCTAAATTAAAACTTTTAAGGATAAGCAAAGTTGAAAAATGAAGTCAGTAGCATCAAGTTTCATAATTTAATTGGCTACAAGTTCAAAGTTGAATATTACTGTGTGAGGAAACACATGAGAAATGTTCCTTATTTGATTGTAATTTTGCTAAAAAACTTTAAAACAGACTAAACATGATCGAGCGTCTCAAACTTCAGCTTGGAAACTCTGGGAAAAGTCTGTCAACTTCCAAACTCGCAGATTTTCATTGGGCAAAAGATTTTAGAAGACATATTAGGAAGATGATTAAAATTAAGTTAATTTACCTAAACAATGTAGGTACTAAATGCTACTCACATTGCCACAGAAGAAGCTCTTCAGATGTGTCAGTGGCATCGCCCGTTTCAGGATTTCTGATTGAAGTTCTGCGGCGCCTTCGAGCGAGTGAATGAGATTGATTCGCAGCTCACAACTTGGGCTGCAATCAAGAGTCAAGATTTACAGCATTGCAGAGAGCCTGTCACATCGAGAGTAAGACGAGATGTGCCACAACACTAACTTGCGCTGAGTGAAGTTTGTCCATCCCGAGTTGGTAGTTCCGGGATGAGCTTCTGGAATTCCGTGCACGTGGATGATGAGCCGAACAAGTCCTGAACTTCCAAAAGCCATCAGAAACCTGTCGCTTACAAAGTCATAGTCTATGCTGAGTGCCTAGAAAAAAAATCATTAAATTAGGTAGGTATCTATCTTCTTATTTAAATTAACTGATTTTAAGTGAGATTTACCAAACACATTCCATGTGTTTTTTGTTACCCTTCCCAACACAGAACATTTAATCAATCGATCCAATTTTGTACGCACACTAAAAACATCAACGTGGATAATTTTTTAACAAGACCCCTCTAGTCTAACGAACAAAAAGTTTAAAAGTTTTGCCACAGAAAGCTACAGTTCAGGTACAAATTGACATTCATGATTAAATCCATTCACCCTACACTACCAACCAAGCCCAGAAGTTTGTCAGCTTTATGTTGATTCACTGAAAAGAGTATGAGCTGTTAGATACAGACTGCTTGGTTGGAGCTTTAAGCTGAGGGTAGCGTGTGTTTGGGAACATTCTCATTTCTCATAGTACAATCAAGAAGACCAGCAGTCGGAGACATATTGACTAGATTCCACTCTCTAGCATGGCCAGAGATAGGTCAATCCATGCCCCACCGAGTGGAGTCAACTAGGTATGTTAAGTGAAGTGGTGAATACATTACCTGAAGACACTGAAAAGATTGGAAGAAAGTAGAGTTCAAGTCAGGAAGTTCGTAGTTATCTGGATCGTTCTTAACGGTGGCAAGACCAAGGTGGCGTAGTGAGCAAGCTTGATGGTCCTGAAGAGCATCTAAGACTGGTTTGGAATAGGAGACGAGCTCTTCGGATGATCCAAAGCAGAGAGCTTCCATGCTGCGACATTGCTGAACTATCAGCTGCAGAGGTTTGATAATGCACCTGTAGAACATATAGGTAGGTATAGAAAACATAAATGTGTGTCAGATAGCAACAATTAGCGACAGAAGGCCAGTGACAGCAAACTCAAATCGAAAGGGGAGGAGAAATGCAACAGGCTTCTCTTGCAATTCTCTTGCAATTTGAGTTAGGTACCTATTATATAAATTGCCAAATTGTCGAGACACGACATCCGATAATAATCGTACCTAAGTCTTAACTCGGCTGTTTATGGAGCATCAAAACGAGATGAAACGAGAATCAGTGCTATGATCATAAACTAGGGATGATTGATAAATCATTGCATGGGCTCACCTCTCAAAGAAGTCGAGTTTTCCTTCCCCCAACTGAATGCATAATTGGTACACAGAATGATCAGCCTTCTCTGGATTCTGAAATATGCAATTGCTTGGCTCCAGGATCAGTCTTCGCAGATTAATATTGTTGCATATTTCTTTCAAAATTCTTGCAACCTCAAACAGACATTGAGGGTCTAAAGAATTAAACGTAAGGGTAACATTGCGTAATCTTTTAGCACAGCAGCTGGTAAGAAATCTTGCTCGCGAAACACTGTCTTCATCGTTTGTTTTTATATTGAAGTGAATATTCTGCCAGTGGCTGTTTTGAAATAACGCCCATCTCCATGATTTGCACGTTGAAGAAGCTTTAATTCTTTCTTCATGAGATAAATATGAAAATAATTCTAATAAAACTACACTGGGCAAACAGTTCCATGAAATCTCCATTTTTCCTGGCCCAGTTTTCTCTAACTTTGACTGACATCTACTTGAATGCGCAATACTCCATTGTGTCAAAAACAGCTGTTCACGTAAACATTTCACTTGTCATCATATATAAATTTTGAAAATAGAAACAACTATGAGGTATAAATGTAGAATAATTTGTATTTATTTAAATAAATATTCATTGAGATTTATTTAGAGTTAAATACGTTCAAAATAGAAATTGTTTTCTCTTTTTTTATCTACTGTTAGTACCACCACTCGACTCGACAACCTACAGGTGCTGCCACGAACTGTCAATGTCAAGTCAACACGAAACAAGATTGCGTAAAATTTCTCTTGTCCACGAAAGTAAGATAAAAAGTGCCGACGCCCGCCTTGCAATTGCTTCTATAGCAACATTAGAAAGATGACAAGACCTCACGGTTATAGCTAAGTAGTAATTATTCATTCATTCAATTGGTGGGCAGAATTACAAATAACCTGTTGATTGCATTTTAGAGGTTAGGTTATGCGTTTACAAACTTCCTTGTGTTTCGTATTTGTTTGTTTGAGCTATTCAACATCTGTAGGTGAGCCAACAAATGTCGAAACAAATTCAAACATTGCTAGATCTGATAGTATTGTTAAACTTAACGATACGAAAAGTGTCAAAGATTCAGTTGATCAAAGTAAAGAACCGAAGTTGCCACCGCCAAGCTCAGAGCATGGGAACAGTACAGTTAAAACTGCATCAAATGGTAACGTGACAGCCACACAAGATGGACCTGGAATAACTGGAAAAGCTCTGAAGTTAAATTCTGCTGCTCTTCTAAGAGGATTTTATGTATTTGCCGGTCTGGGTGTTATGGTGGCAATGTACATCTTGGTGCGAGCAATAAGGTAAATAATACTTCATTGCAGCAAACAATTCTTTGTGACAGGAAACAAACGGCATTAAAAAGTATTATTTTGTACTCCTAAAAGTAAATTGGGCATAGTTATTATTAAAGCCAATGAATTTGAAAAGTTCATTATAACTTTTAGGAATAAGAATTTTTCAAAAGTGGTCAATGATTCACAACATAGTATCTACGATCACCACACTTTACAGGGATTGGAAACTATCTGTGCATTGTGACGTCACTCCCATAAGACCAATGCTAAATGAAGGCGGCCCAGGGTCTGTTCCGTCGATTTGCACCGAATTACTTCCTGCACCCGTTTACTTCCGGCCGGTGACCCGCGAAATTTCAAAAATGTACACTTTTGGAGTGCTCAAATTTGATTCACATAATTGCCGCCAGGTTTGAAAGAGCTTCACAAACTTGCCGCTGCTAGTTATAATGGCGCATTATCGACCGTTTTGAATTTTTGGAATTCTCTTCTTGGCGGGCGGGAGAAAAAGACATGTGTAACGAGAGCGACATCACAGCCACTTGTTCTCAGATTGTTTTGTTCAATGGGACCAAACCCATGGGCAGCTAGTCAGACCGTTTCCAATCCCTGTAAAGTGTGGTGATCGTAGGTTGTATGTAACTTCAACATAGTCAGTCGTCAGCAAGTTGATGGCAATGTCAAAATGACAGTTTAGAGCCTTCCCTTCCACTTAATGTTTTGTATTCAGAGGATGTCGATTTGACTTAAAAATGTCTTTGTACAGTGGTACAATCTTTGGTAGTACTCTACTCTACCTATAGATGTGCTACATACAAAGTAAAATCATATCTAGGTAGGTAAGGTATGCTCATCAGAAAATAAACATTTCTGAAGATCTTGTGACATCGCAGGTAGGGTCAGCATCCCAGTTCTCGTCCATGGTGCCCCTAATCTCAACCACCATTACATAATACTCCATTAACCATTAACCATACTCTTCCAATTCAACATTGAATTTCTCAAGTGGCTGAGATTTAGGTTTGTGGTTTTTTGTTAATTTAACTGTAAAATAACTTTTCTGAGCTCACCCTTCTAGCATTGACCAGTCAGAAATGAATCTTCAATGTCTAATTTATCATATGGAATGCAGCCAAGACATGACATTTCACAAACAGTTGTTTTAAAAATTAGTGTAATATGCTGAATTGTGCTAAAGGGTGACGATTACTAGCACACTGACCCTAGGCAGAGACTGGAGCCGGAATCGGAATCCGAATACATAAATTAGTTTTTTTATTTGGAACTGGAACCAGAATCCCTAACAATTTACCTAACATTATTTGACATTGGGTTCCATAACGGTTTCATGGGTTCGTTAAATAATTCATTAATCATTACAATACATTTTTACTTCAATGCCCTCCCAATCTTAAATTGTCTATTAAAATTTACAGTGTTTCAACTTTCAGATAAGTAGGTGTACCTCTAGGTAATCAATCACTTTCTGTCAAAATGCTGTTAAACATTTGCCTTCGGCCTTAGTTAGATGCAATCTACTGTGCCAAGTTCCCAAAAGTAAAAAAAATTAAATTATAGTCTGAATTTTAAGGAATCGATTGGAACCCAAATGGAACTGAAATGGAACCGGAATCGGAACCATTAATTTATTATTTTCAGGAAGCGGTCCCGGAATCGGAACCGGAACCGAAATTCATTTGGGTTCCAGTCCCAGCTGGTAGGTAAGTTGAGGCAGCTGGCACATGTTGAAATTCCCGTGTAGAATGTAGCTCCCTGCTTGGCCTACTAGCAACGTCACAATCTATGAAAACGTATTCCTTTATGAGCATACCTGGTATCTAGGCTACGATTTAAACCTTACACTGCATACATGTCTCTTTCATTGTGTAGAAGAAAACTACATTCTGCATCTTCTTTCTTACAGACTGAGGCGTAGAAAATCTCCTGTGAGAAAGTATGGCATCTTAGGCAGCCGTGAAGACTTGGAGATGACACTACTAGACGACGAAGACGACGATGAAGAAGATACGACGCTATTTGATGTGAAGAAACAAGGCACCATTTAATATTCATTCAGTTTACATTTGTTTGATCTGCAATCTTCCAAAATGGATCCATATTTATCTAAGGTCTGTTATTCCATGAATTATGGTTGAATAAATATTTTAAGATTGAGATACTGTTTTGTTAGTCACACATTCAGCATGGGATTAGGAAGGATTAGGTATGAAGAGCGACCCACAGGTACAGGTTGATCTCAACTTGTCGACAATATTGCAACATTGTGATAGGAAAGCAGTCCCACCCCTGAAGCCAGGCTTCCTCTTATAACTAAAATTAAATAAATTCGGTCTGAAATCATTTCAAAGTCAATGCTATTTTTATGGCAAAATGATTTCATTTTATTTTAGTTAAGAATATGAGGCCTGCACTGTACACCCATCTCCAAGTGTTCCTACCGTTTTATACATTGTGCTCTTATGAGAAACACAGTACAAACACTTGGAGGTGGGTCTACCTACTATTCTTATCAGCTGTTCATAATATCTTATACTATTTAGCTATTTACACGCCTAAGAAATAAGTTGCTGTCCACCTTTCCCCCTTTTATGTAGTGAGAGGCCCAGTTATAAGATTCACAGTGTCTAATTGTGATTTTGATTGCCAGTAATACTTCGTGGCCATTACTTTTCTATCGGACAACTTGACTTTCAAAGATGTAGCCCTGAACTACAGTATGATTATCCTTTCATTCTATTTGCCATCTTTAGTAGGTACCTGTGTATGTGGAAGAGTTCAGAGCAGTTTGTAAAAGAATACCAGTATATTCTTGTACCTGGGTACAAGTGAGTGAAATATTTGAAAACAAGGTCAGGTTCTGACAGATTTGTATGACATTTTTTTAAATCTTATTAAACATTGGCCCAAATTGCTGTGTAAAATTTGAAGTTGATCAAAAAAACTTTCATTTCTAACGAATCCGAAGATAATTTTTACATTTTCACAAACCTATGGATATCAAAATCTAACAAAATTTAAAAATAAGCGACAATTTTGACCATGCAAAGTATGACTTTTGGTCAGATATAGGTATTGAAGAACAATTTTGATTTTTCAACCAATCAAGGGATATTTCTTTTAATTTTAACCAATGAACGGATTTCTAAAACAATAGGGTCTGCAAACCGCAGAGGTGATCCTTACATGTGTGCAAAATTCCATATCAATCGGTTAAAAGGTGCAACCTGTATATCGTCCGTAACAGAAAAAAAAGTCCTGTGTCAAAAGAGTCATAAGGAGTCGCTCGCTCAAAAATACACATAATTTCCCACACCCTGGCAGGGTGCTCTCCATTGACCAGCTGCACTAATAAATCAAAATGCAAAGGATGATCTTTCACTTCACTTCTGTTTTACACATAGAGGAAAACACTGTGTTTGTAGCGTATTGATAAGTGAGCACCAATACTTGCAACTCCTCCAACTGTTTTCCGTAAAACACAGAAAACACAAGCTAACTGTCACTTTGTCGCTGCTTCCCATTGCCAACGGATTGTAGAAATTTAGAAAATATCTGAAAACTTGGTGAAAAATTTTCAGGTTTATATTATTCTCTTACTAAGTATACTGTGCAATTGTAACCGTAGTTTAAAATGTTCCACATCATCGGGTGAGTTCAATTGAGTTGTGGAGTGATAAAGAGTTTATTTTCCTGGACACTCTTCATAGGTAATTTGTAAATTACCTACCTTGTTTACCAAGCTTAGCATAAACCTTGGGCATAATCTCTAGTAGTTATGCATACTTTTCTATGCTGGTTGGATTGCCAGTAACACATGCCATGTTGACTGTTATACATCTATTTAAATTTTAAATCCATGGTGCAACATTATACTTAACGGGGCTCAACCGATCGAACATTCCAATTTTTTTTTTAAAATAACCCTCGTGAATTACTTTTCTCTTCATCTATTTTTAAGTATAAAAAAATCATAAAATGTAATTTAACTTGCAACTCCTGTCTTACAGCTAGGTTTCAATTTATTGCCTTCTGAGATTGAAGAAAACTTTAACACATGAGGTATAGGAAAATCATTTCGTTTTTGGTTTGTAACTTTTAAAATAGCACACGTTGATATTGTTTTCAATTTTTTTCCTAATAGAATGGCTAACTATCTATCATAAAATAAGTTTTTTGTTCAAAGTTGGGACAAAATAAAAATTAGATCTACTATTAGCCTAAAATGTGACACGATTTTACTTGTCTGCCATAAGATAACATGGGGAAGAAAACTCAATTTATCTCAGAAACTAGACACGAGAAGTGTTTAATTTTTTCAAGGATTGTGTATGGCATGATTATCAATAAGTAGGCAAAAAATTATGAAAATCTGAGACCATGCCCGATTGGATGAGCCATAAACTTTGCTCCCCTAAAAATATCACCAGCAAAGCAATATTCATTATTACTCATTTCAATTGTTCTTTTGCAATAGTTTTGTACCTGCATGTAGAATTACCGCAGATTAGTAATTGTATTTTTTTATTTTTTTATTTTCACCCAAATGATGCACCATAATTTAGATTTCGAAAGTCAGTGACGAATATGGCCTTGGATCACAAAAGATGACATCTCATATACCTAGGTACGAAGCTTAGACGAAAATAATGCAACTATAGTAAAGTAAGAAAAAATAAATTTTTAAAAATATTTAAATATTTCATCACATTTTTCAACATACATTAAAAATTGATCTAAAATTTTTCAGTACTTCCACAGACTAAAAGCTGTTAATAATTTATTAGCCATAAATCCAATCCAAACAATGTTTCAGCTAGAAATTAGGATCAAGTATTGATTTTCAACAGCAATAAAAACGTGATAAGAAGGTAATAATAGCGATTGGTCTGATCTGATAACTCTTTGATTATTTGCATTTGATTGACAGAACCAATTCTGATATTAGTTCGGTATGAGCAGTCACTTTGTGCGAGATGTAGGTTATAGAGAATGTATGCAACCACCAGAGCGTGCTAACTGATTAATATAATAATATGTTGGTATTGCTTTGGATCAATTAACATTTAGCAAGTCATTATTTCGCGTTGAAGTGTAACACTGATGATGAGCCAGCTCTCCCTTCTTCATCGGATTGTTGTCAGTCTCTGCTGCAGTTGGATCGAACATCTAGTAAACAGTACTTCGAGAACTTCAAAGTATTCATCAATCTTCAAAGACTGAATCGATGGATATTACGAGTTGTACGTCATCACAATAGGGAATATGCATGAATTTATTAAAAAGTATAATTCAAAATAACAACATATTTGTGGGTAAATCACACTATTTTCACACTCAATTGTGTAAATTTTCATTCATAAATCTGAAATAAAAGATCGGGGCTTATTTTGGCGGGAAAAGCCATCATGGCTAGTAATGTCATTTTATCAACCAACAATGATGTTGCCATGGTTACTATAAAATATGGAACTAAATGAAAATATACACATTGTTATTCATTCCCTATTGTTTTATATTTTGAAATTGATTAATATTTATTATAGGGCACTAGCCAAACTATCTCCCGCTAGGGTGCTGCCATCGGTTTTGTGACAAGTGTGAAGTAAGCTGTTCGTGCCACTCAAAATTAAAACTCGCGAAACTTTATTTTGACATGCGTAAGAAGATGTACTCACTGTTTAGATACATAGATTTTTTACTCTAGTATAATTAAATGTGTAAAAATAAGAAGATAGTGCAATATATAAAGCAAATTCTATTTCAATCTGAAGCGACACCCTCTCAATTGTTTTAATTGGAAGTTACAAAATTCCATTAAGCAGTGAGTCAGTTCAAGAGAGCACTGGAAACAAAAATAATTCTGTGAGCTGTCCATATATGATCAAAATATCATTATTACACTACCATTTCTAATAATTATCCACTATTTCGTTAAATAACCAAATATCAACATTAATTATTATAATATAACATGAAAATACGGACTGTGGAGTAAGAAATGCGTTGATTTGAAAAGCACAGCCTCGACGCTAGCGCCGAAGTGGCCGATCCCGTCGTCCTAGCTTGGCATCGCCCCATAGGCACCGAGAGTTCGCCACGAGTGAGAGAAATTGGCAACTTTTGTGGGAAGATCGTCAACTGTTTTATTTCTCATTGGCCGTGACCTAGCAACCGATCAGATGTCAACAAATGTACTCAAAATATTTCGGAATCAGAACTAAGTCGCGCAAATTAATATTGTGATCAGATTCAGTGAAATTGTGAACACTTTATTATTAATATTTTTTAGGCGAATAAACATTAGATAAACTTGTGTAAATTTTAAGAATTAATAATGCGTAATATGTGCAGCAACATAACATATAACTGCAGCGACTTGGACGCCTTGCCAAAAGGTAAGCTTCCTTCCCACAGATTAGGTGGCTCTGTCTGTACTTTTTGCAGTGCCATCTGTTGTCTAAACACGCTGCAATCTCATCTGACGTCACAGCTGATCAAATTTAGCTCGGAGAGAGATGCTTATCAGTAAATAATTCATTTATCTTTCACAACTAAACTATGACAATTGCCTGTCCCCCAGCAAAATAAACTAGATTAACGTATGTTACCATAGCAACCAGGGTGTGTTTGAATTTTCGATTTTTTTTATAAATTGTTGTTTATTTTAAGTATAAAGTACCTAACTGATATAAAAATAGGAAAATGTTCTAGTTCTCTTAGAATTAGGACATTTTTAAGTGATTGTAGATTTATAGCGTTTGCTATAAAAATAATAATATAATGTTCTAGTTTACTTCCATTTAGGACATTTAAAGTGATTGTTGAAAGTGATTGTTGAAAAGGCGAGTTAACGATCTATCACGACTTGCAATAGCGTGGCATTTCTTATCTTTTAGCCGGCTGTGCCCCTCCCCCCCCCCCCCCCCCCCCACCCTCTCCCCAACTCGCTGAGATAATCTGGAGATAACTGAATGTAAAAAATGGTTTGCCTATTTCGTGAGTCTGGATCAGAAAATTGCTCGAAAAGTATAGTAATTTGTCAATTTCAAAAACTATAATACCGGATTACGTAGCACAATCATTAGTACAATACACGGTTTATGATTTTATTGACTGCATCATCACAAAGCTATACAAAAATCAAAGTATTCTCCTCGAACTCTTTCTAACCATCTTCAACTGCGCCGTCCTCAATATTGTATAACAAATTCTCGGTATCATTTACTCTGAATTGAGGATGTGATGATTTAAGTTTTAATAAATACTTGTTGATGTTGGGCGTTATAACGAAAGTGTAGCTAAACGAAAGTTGAGTCTGGCAACTGTTTTGCAGGACAAGAGAAGATAACAAACAGGTGGAAAATAACTGACGTACGTTTTATGTTACTTTTGACATACCTAGATGTTACAATTTATACATTTTTGTATTACACAGAAATGTTACCAGACAGGTTTGTGGTAATCTTACTTCATGTAAATGTAGATCTAATTCTAAATGATCTATATATGTGTAGGTATAATGAATGACAGATTGTAGATGAATTAGCATCTACTTATTCAACTTCATAAGTTTATGATTTAATTAACATTATCGCTAATTACAATTCAACGTCATATTTTAATCAAGTAGGAAATAATGTTAATTGATGTTTATTTGCCAATCAATTGACTAGAAAGCAAATTACTGTGTTATTAGTTGAATCAGTGTGTGGAATGTATCTTCGATTCTCCATCGTCGTTTGTGAAAGGGGAAAGTGCACGACTAAAATTTGGGAAAATAGAATTGTTGGGTCCTGACACAAAGCTGCTGGAATTCAGGTTACGAAAAAATCTCATTTAGTTTTTTTTAACTGATAAAATATCCGAAAACTTGTTCTTGACGTGAGGTCAACTTCGAGATCATCAAATGTACGTTATTGTTCACTAAAGGCGGAGTGATCATTTGTTGAAGACTGACGCGAAACAGAAGTGAATGTGAGGATACCACTCGGGTCCGTGTCAAGAGAGGCTGGAGAGACACACCTCAAGTTTTCTCACTGCTATCCGTCTAAGAGAAGGGGAAAGATCGTCATAAAAGTTTCAATTTCTTCAGTTATTTAGTGCGTGTTTTCAAGAGAATGGCAAAGAGCGTTAATTTTTCCGTAATTTGGATCACAGCCTGGGGGTACATTTTTCATTCTACTGGAGAAAAATATGAAAAATCATTTTTTTTTACTTAAAATGTTCTTGAAACTGTAGAATGAAAGATAAATATGCAGGTTTGTTTGAAAGGGACGTGTTCCTAATAAATTTTATTTTATCAGATTTGTGAAAAAATGACAAACAAGCTGGTAGCTACCACCTGAAAAAAAAATCATAAAATCAAATTCATATTTCATTTGACATTTTGGTGGGAAAATGGCAAGTGACCCTACATTTCAGAAATGTGATTTAATTTTTTATGTATCCAACAATGGTTTACCTGCTGACAACTTTGTTGCCATATAAATATAACAAGAAAGTATATTGTTGAGTTTAAAAATTATAAGAATTCTCATCACAGGGACTTGTAAATTTCCTTGAAAACTATTCATCCCACAACAATGTTGACTTTCCTTGGTTTATAGTAGGTACACTCGGCCAAACAAAACTTGAATGTTGACCAAATTTGAATGACTGCTGGTCATGTCCCATAACCAATCAATGCTTGTTATTCATTGAAATGTGAGGTCACCTACTAGAGAGAGACAATGAGATCGCTTAGACTGACTTCTGATGGTGCGATCTAACATTTATCAGCCTATCAGATTTATTGAACGTTCAAGTTTTGTTTGGCCAAGTGTACCTTGCAGTTGCAGGTGACCACTTCGCAGGTTAGTTTCTTCGAGTCCCATCAATAAACTTTCATAATTAACAAATAATTTCTTATTTACGCAACACTTCCCTTTGACGATCTTCAACCCCCAAAACAGACGTATTTTCAAGTTTACATTTCACAATTGGACATTCCTATACTATATATTGGCGTAACTTCGATGTTTGCAGCCCCCGCAGTCGCAGGGGGGCCCAGGGCAAGGGAGGGCCCGAAAATATGGATCGAATGAGTATCTTCAAAGGCAAAATATCGATAGTAATGAAAACAGTAGTACCTGTAGTACCCTTCTTACCTCTGGTATATTGAAATCGACGAAAATGTAAAATTAAATCGCGCTAAAAATGCCACTAACAGTACAAAATTCAAACATTCTGGGCCTGTGCGGCCCGGACCCTCGTATTTTTTTGAGGCCCTCAGACCCTTAATAGTCAATAGGACCTTAGATTATTGTTTCACCTTCTACTAACCTACATTTACTACACAAATCAATTGAAAAGCATGGCATAAAATATATTTTAAAAATTAACACAAAATGATTCGTACCTATATATTTAAAGATGTTAACGGTATTGAAATCTGAAGTTAGGTACAATGTTGTGAATGCAAGAGTAATAAAATTAACCAATCCAATCCTCGTCTAGATACTTACAGGAACGTGTTCTAAATTGCATTCAATTATGTTACATCTATAGATGCACGTAGTACTAATTACTATAGGTATACGTGCTGTCTTTACGGTACGCAAACCTAGAATCTTGTACATTTTCGCAACATTCAGAATGACCCAGGTTTGAACCTGCTGGTCAATAAGGAGGTTAATGTGAGAGTCGACACAGGGACTTTGCTAAACGTTAGAATTGCACACATCGGGGAAATTTAAGAGTTCAGTTTTTTTAATTTTAATTGACACAAATTGCCATAATTATATTGCCCCAAATTGAACCCCAATCAATTAATTTAATATTTATAAATAAAAATGCAAGAACTATTAATATTTAATAACGTTTTTTATATCGATTTTAAGAGAATTGCTTAAAGTACTTCCATCAAAAGACCTTGTTAAATAGAAATGCTTCAAATTTTCCTCCAATATGCCTCGAGCAATATCATTTGCAAATACGAAAAGAAAAACATGCGTCACGGGATTAATTTAAGAGATATCTTAAAAGGAAATCTTGAAATTTCCCATAAGATAACATGGTGAAGCTTCAAAATTACACTTATATCTTCTGTAGAAATCGTAATATAAACTACAAAGTAAAATTATTGATTTCATTTTAAAGGCCGATTTTTTTCTCTCAATATTTTAGCCCTTTAAAAAATAATTTAGCTTGTTTCTACTAGAAACTGCTTAAAATCAAATCAAGTACTTAATTCGTACTGCATGAAATTAATTAAAATAATTGTAAATTCTTTATAAAATACCGTATTTTCTACAAAGTAATCTTATGATATTCATCAACAATGCAAAATATAGTTGTAAAATATTTATTTCATTTATTTGTAATTTAATTTGTGAGTCACTGACTTGAATTACGTGGACTATCGATGGTACTACTTTAACCTGACATGACATCTCGAAATCTGAAGTTACAATGTTGTGACTGCAAGAGTAATAAAATTTAACCAATCTTGGTCTATCTTGGTCATAGCTTGCATGAACTTTTTTGTTTTATATTAACAATTTTAAAAATTGAAGTTTTCCTCCGAGGGCGGACATTATGTTGGCACGTTGACGGGCCAGGTTTAACTTGAAGTGGAGGTAAATCGAAGCATTTTTGCTCGCATTTTTGTAATGTGAGTGATTCCTATTCGTATATACTAAAGATCTCTCCGGAGCCTACAATTGTTCAGGTAACCATTAAAACTATGAAAATCGTCAAAAGAGCACAGAATCACAGCCATTCTGAATTGTGCCATCAAGATGGTCGCACGTTCCATTTTTCAGAAATGCCGCTCGAAATTATATTATGTTTTCAAAAAGTGTGGTAAATTTGCTCTCCCGATCGTCAACGCTAAATTTTGCATAAGACTCGTCGTCCGGGTGTTCTTTGGCATACCGATTGTCTCGTCCACTCATTGACGCTCGGTGTCCCGAATCACTGCCTTCATGACTATCATCGCAAATTGAATGTTCAGCAGAATGACATTCAAGAGACCGATGCCAAGATGGCCGATGTAAACAAACGAAGACTGACAAATGTGTTTTCAATATTTCACGTGAAAATGTCACTAAAAAAACCTATGACAAAATGTTATTTTTCTAAAACCTTTGAGCTACCACGTTAAAATTTTGTTTTTCAAAGTATGTAGCGCCCACTAGTGTAATAACATAAATAACATGCTACGGAACAAGTATGGCTGAGTGGTAGCGCTCTGAACTTGTATTCCGGAGGCCCGCGGGTTCGATTCCCGCGGCCGACCTTCCTGACTGGGTTTTTTCGTGGTATTCCCTCAGTCGACAGGCAAATGCTGGGAAGGTACCATACTAATAGGCCACGACCGCCTTCTTCCCACCTTCCATCCTTACCTACTCTTCACCGTCATCTCCCAATCATCATCGAAATCATTCATCCGTCACCATTAGCCTCGCTGCAGAACAGTGCGACGTTAAGCCCCCGAAGAAAATGATAATAATATGCTGTCAATTATAGCGGCCGCAAATGAATCATATGAACCTGTATTTTTTATATGGGAAAACATTATAAAGTATATTTTTGCTCACGGTCAGATCTTTCTCTAAAACTACACAGGTCCATTTTTTTGTCTGGGGCTTAACGTCGCACTGTTCTGCAGCGAGGCTAATGGCGACGGATGAATGATTATGATGATGATTGGGAGATGATGGTGAAGAATAGGTAAGGATGGAAGGTGGGAAGGAGGCGGTCATGGCCTATTAGTAGGGTACCTTCCCAGCATTTGCCTGTCGACTGAGGGAAAACCACGAAAAAACCCCGGTCAGGAAGGACGGCCGCGGGAATCGAACCCGGGCCTCCGGAATACAAGTTCCGAGCGTTACCACTCAGCCAACCTGTTCCGTGGTCCAAATTATAATGAATTAAATGTGTGTGAAAAAATTCGAATCAGTTGAGTTGACGCAAAAAAAATCCCAACGAAGTGTCAAGTGGAGACAACACCCTGTCAACACCTATAAGTATAACTGACAGTCCTGAAGAAGATACCCCTGTGAAAGTGCATACTGCATGAAGAGAGGTAATGAAGGAGCCAACATGCTCGACCCATGTCAATCACCACCAACAACAAACCCAATCATTACATTTGTACTTTCTCGTCATCTCACTCTCAACGCGCCCGGCTAACCTTCATCATTTCACGGAGGTAACCTCGATTTCGTTGTCCCGAACCAGCTGATTGTCTGGGTACACACACACGTGACCATTCGACTCGTTCTGCTCCAAGTGGTCTACCTAATTGAGATCTTGTGGTTGTTGAAAGAAAAAAACTAGTACCTTGTCCAATCAATACACTTATTCACTTTATAAAACATATTGAAGGTGTGTAAGAATTTGTTTTGCTGCAAAGAGCTGATGGTTACATGATGATAACCGTGCACTATATAATTATGATCTCTGTATGATTTGCGGATCTTTAGAGCATGGACAGCACGTTGAAAGATGTTAGCCAAGGTGCACTTGTATTGCCGGTTGTGTAGTTTACAAGTTACGAAAGTTTTTATCAAGTTTTATTGAATTGGGAGTTACGTCTGTCGTCAAGTATAATATTGCTACTTAAATTTGTCTAGTAAATAATTGTACATTTTCGGATTGTAGAATATGGTTATAAAATGGTGTCAGTCACTTTAAAAAAATTTAATAAATGGACTTCCACGGGCTACTATGTGCACATTTCCCCCAAAAAAACATATTTATATAATACTAGCTTTTGTGATCTTTTTGAAGGCAAGTGAGTGGAAGCCTGCGGGTTTCAAATGTCGATTGTTTGACGTTAACCTTGATTTTTTTTATTAAAAATCGATGGACCCGCATAATTTTGGTATTCTGACAAATGCCATTTTTTTACCAGCTTGCCACTTTTTGCCCATTATATTTTATCCATCTTGGAGCACCATTGATGTAAGAAAGCCCAAGTATTGTGGAAGATGTGGAGTATAATAATACGACCGAACCGGGGCTCGAACCCGGGACCTCTCACATTGCCGGGCGAGAGCTCTACCAACTGAGCTAAAAATGGGTGTCATCGACTCCTCAACATTCCTCTATAAATTAGCAATTACCTCTAGCTACCAGCACCCTAGGTTTCCCTCCGCATTGCGTAACATTGTTTCATAGAAATCACTTGACGTTCTTGTATCAAGTGTCGCCGTCCAACCTGCTAATTATTGTGCACGATCAGTTTCACTGGGCAGCTTGCGTGCGTCATTAATGTCCAAGTTTTGGGCGGGTCTCTTCAGACTCGCTGCACAGACTTCATGTGTGTCAAGTTAGCACCTTTCTCCAGAGCATTATACTCCTTCCGGCTGTACAACTCGAGTCAGAGGACGATAAAAGTGAAATTCCTTATTTATAGGATGAATTTGTCCTTGACTTTCTGATACTAAAAGGCATGAACTTTGTTTTCTCTTGATTTTGTCAACGTTTGGTGTTGTCCGATTGTTAATGATCGTTATACAGGATTAACATTAATTATTACTAAAGCGCGAAAGTTTTGTCTTCTTTTCTGGACTGGTCCGGAAACCCACATTCGAACTGCAATTCGAAGTTGAATATTTTGGCGCGTTTATTGAAAGCCAATCGGATTACAGTACTGTTAGCTGTGATTGGTCAATAATTGCAAGTGATAATTTTTAGGTTAATACATGGATTTCTTGGCCTTGAATCCATGCACAATGATTTTATTGCATTTTAAAGCATATAGGCATAAATTCACGGCAATTCTAAAAATTGTAAAGATATACATTTATATTGCCTATCATTAAAATAGCACTTGAATCGCCTCATCATAGTGAAAACTATTATACATTAATTAAATACTTCCTATTAGATTATAACCACGCTATAACATAAGTAAACCGCATATTTTATTAACGATTTATTGTGGACAAAATCACAAGTGACGGGGAAAATGTAGGAAGATTTGATGTTATGGGCGAGAGTTTGTTCAGTTATAAACAACAAAGTATGTGAGTACTTTATGATTATACATCAGTCATGAGTCACTTTAGTTGTCACAATGAAGAAAGTATTTTCATTTTTATGGGCTTAACGACGCACCGTCCAATAACATGTCAATGGATATTTATTATTTTAGATGATTGGGGTGGATCAAGGATTTACCTCGGGGGTGAGTATGCCACGTCCCTTCGTTACTATAACTTTCCATTCTCCGTAATTATTTTGTTAGGGTAGGTATTAACCAAGTCGGATATAAGTCGGATTAACTAAATCAGATTTCAAAATGTATGAAACAGTTGAATTTAATCACAAAGTTAGTTAATCCAGCACAATTTAACTTTGGTAATAATACAGGGCCATCCCAGGCCATTAGTTACTACAGTTCATACAGCAAAGCCATGAATATTCACTCTGAAGTTCCCGTGTTCGATTCCTGCGCCTTTCTTCCAGACTGAGGGGTTTTATTAATTTTCCTCAGTCGAGAGTCAAATGCTGGGATGGTTCCCCTCTTAGGCTACGACCGCATCCTTTCCACCATCCCTGCATTAGCTTAGTTGCAGAACAGTACGACGTCAAAAAGACAATTAAACATGTGGGACCCCCCCCCAACTTATGAACACCCCCAACCACTATGTGGAACTATACCAGCATTGTCATGGCGCATTTAGGCCCAGTTTTTCAATGCTCTGCTAAAACCAGTACCTCCTATAGTTATACGTTCATTTGGTTCTTGCCATGACAATATAGTCCTAATCAACTGTTTAAAATTTACAATTTAGGCAAGTATTGAGAAACCGTACAACATAATCCGTAAGACATAACTGACATTTATTCTCAGATTACATCCATTTTGACAACCAAACAAGGTCTCTCGAATGACTAGACAGACGGGATACGCCCTGCAACAACTATAAATGCAGTTTCAGTTTGATTGGTCAATACTCAGGAGATTGTAGAAATTGATCCATTGCAAAATATACCTAATTATGTAATGATATGTTATTATAACAGACATATGATTATAGAATGTAGTTAGGTACATGATGAAACCGGAAATCCCAAAATCTGTATCGAATCATCTTCGTTTAAAAAACCTTCAGGCATTTAGAAAAGTGATTGATAGGAAAGAAATGCACGTACGAATAGAATCTCTCTTCGTTACACTATTGACACTAATATATCATATTGACATTTGACAATGACATTGAATTTTACACAGAGAAACCTTCTCCGTGACCTTTACGTAGTTCGAGTGTGCAAATAGCCGGCCTATTAGTGTAGACATGAAACATTTCTTTCCAGTTGATGTGTACTGCTTTTCTCTGTGGATGTGATAAGTTGGGAACTTGACCGTCGTGACCTCTATATCCTAATGAAGAGTGGGGGGACTTTCCATCAGCAGTGGGTGCGCCAAGGTAAACCACCCCCAGGTGGTAGTGAAAGTTACAAGATGCTATTATGTAGATTACGTTCGGAAGATGTGAGTTTTCTCGTCACAATAGTTTTGTTGTGTGTTTGTAATGAGATGATTCTGCCCAAGGAAATGGGAGGATGTTTGATGAGAATTTTAGTTATGTGATTCACTTCCGAATCATTGGATGTGATTAAACTGTAATTAAAATGAGTTAATGTGAGAGTTTTTTTTGTTTATTAGGTAAAACAGTGGGAATTGAAGCTCTCCCCGTTGATTTCATGTGTACTGTATTTTAATGAATTCAATATATTTGTCAAGACTGGTTGGTGTAGAAAGCTAGCCCATCCGTAACTTTGCAGTTCATCTTAAGTATTTGGGATGAATGAAGGTACGTTTTAGAACATTTATTAAACGATGGCAATGTTCCATATTATTGTCCGTTTAAGCTTGTTAAACATGTCGTTGATTAAACGATGTTTTAAATTTTACACTAAACATACTTTCATAAACATGATGATGTTCAATAAGCCGATTGCAGAGTGATGTAAGGTGTAAAGTGTCTAGAGTATCTAAGATATAATTAAAATTTCAAATTCAAATTCAAAAATTGTATTTATGTATAGGTACATACAATGTTGTATAGATACAATAGGTACAAATCTAAATCTTATACTATAAATAAACACCTACATAGGCCTAAGCCGGTGTGTGGGAGATGGGTACAATTTAAAATTCAAGATAACGGGAGTATACAGATAGGTAAGTCAAATATTCTAATTTGCAATAACATAGTTTTACAGTAACTAACTTCAAAAGACTTCAAAAGATTTAGATAAGTGAGGGTTTGTGGGTGTGTTCGTGATTTCCACTTAAATATGGTCCTTTTCACGTTTTAGCTGGCGTATAGCTCTCGCATCTTCAGTTCGCAAATCGCCTCTCGCAACTTTCTGATCAGCTGGAAGGCGTTGTTAATAATTTGCAACACTTTATCTGGCGATCGTAATAGTTCGTCATCATGGGCGCCGGCAGGATTTCTGACAGGGGGGGGGGGGGGGGGGCAAAGCAGGGAAATCACTTTTCCTCCCTCACTCTGTTCCACATACCGTTTTTTTTTTTTTAATTTTTAACATTTTGAAATCAATTTGAGACGTTTTGATGAGTATTTTGTTGAAATATTTATCGTTATTTAAAATGTAACACTTTGGGGTTTAAAGTGGTTATGCCCTTGCCTCTCAGTGCATTTTTTTGACACTTTGAAATCAAGTTTTTTACGTTTTATGTTTACAAAATGCAATTTATTACGTGAAAGAGCACAAAAATTTACGTCCATCTACCAATTAAATACATCTTTACGTCCAGTTTTGTCACAAGGATTGTTTTTTAAACTTCAAAATCTTATTCGAGGAATAATTTAATCATTTTCATGTTACATTTTTTAATATAGGAACGATATTTAGGAACAGTGGCATGTTTCGGTGCAGGCATCACAAAACACAATTTTGTTATGAAGTTGCATTTAGAGGAGGGGCTCCTTCCCAGTTGAGTTCTCAATACATTACTTTCACACAGCAATTAAGCCGCCCTGCATAGTGCATAATATAATATAAAGCAACCCAGCAGGTCACGGAAGAAAATATAACAAGGTCTCTGCCATGTAACTGTCCCAGCATTGATGGATTTATTCTAAACATAGGTTATGTTACCGTCTTGACGCATGTAAGAGGAAGAAAGCTGAGACGCTAATGATTAATAACAAGAATAATAGAGTATCAACCCACGAAGAAGGTAATTGCCAATCTACGTATTCTTTCGTTCGGGAAGGTGGAGTAGCGAGTGAGATCAAGAGAACTATATCGGAAAGAAAGATGATTTGAAGAAAGGTCGTGTGGATTCGATCAAGCACAGTATCTCTCACTTTTCATTCACCTTGAACGTGCACCTGCGTCAAGGTTCTCTTGGGTATTGTAACGCGAGACCCAGATAAAATCCTTTTACTCCACCACGGAACTATCTCGAGGTATTGCGTTGTTAAAGGCACTGATGACACTCATCAAGTCAAGTGTGTGCTTGAATTAATATTCCGGTCAAACGATGACGGACAATAAAATTCTGGCATGAAAATATTATGGCGGCTGAAAATGATTGTGTCAAAAGATTCAGATACAGGTAGGTATAGATGCTGTACCTATACTTCGTTTATTATTTTGCTATCTCAAAAGAACATTGAACTTAGGAGTATAATTTGTCATCATAATGCTGAAGCTTACACCCCTTTTTGTTAATAAACACACAGTTTCGTATTACGATTTTTTTTTCCACAAACAAAATGTGGTACAAAATTATGGTAATTATGGTCTTCATCATATTGTGAATGGTTTACATACGTTACCGTGTGACACAATTTTATAATTCATTTTGAAGACAGTCGAAATAAATAATTACGTTTTAATTAATATGCTTATGTAAGGATATGAATACTAAAAAAAACGCATATGAACGTATATAAAAATTGTTTCGAATGTCATTAAAAACAATCTTATTACTCATCATTCTGTAACATTGTCTTACAATGTCCACCACATCAGAGCGACAAATATCTCCATGCTTAAAGATCTCCACAGCAATCGCGTATCTTTCGTCAACTATATCGAGTGTCGATCGACAGCTCTTATGTGAAATTATTGACACGTCAGCCAATCGACTTCAATCTTCTAATAGCCGTCGATCAACCTGTCGACAATAGTTCTTCGATCGCGTTCCAGTCGTACTCGATGCTCTTAATCGCCTCCACTGACACAGAGAAACCAGCGGCACCACGAGGAAATGGAACATAATAAGCGGAAGGAAGACGTTTCGCGGTGTTGCGATCACAACTCGAGGATTGTCCGAGACTTGTCGACTGAGAAAGAAACAATTAAACAATGTCTCGGACCAAGTGAACCACAATGGATGTTTCCTTATCTTACGGAGTTATTTGGTACGATGCCCCCAGCAGAATAACTCTTTCTTTTTACACGTGGTTCTAAATTGCTAATTGATGGTATGGATTAGGTTTACTTTCGATTGAAGGATGGAAAAAACAGTGAAAATTCTAAAAAAAGTTGGGTGATTAGCGATTAATCATGATGAGGTTTTGATTAACCGCTCCTTGTTCAAGTGCATTCTAAATCAAGGAATATTCAGATCATCACCACAAGAGAAGGGGAATAGAAACTAAATATAATTACTAAATTACTAAACCCCTCGTGGTATAACACACGTACTGTCACGTTGTCAAAAGTTCAATAAAAGCTCGCTCAAGCTCAAGTGGGCTTTAGACAACACGATGCTAGAACTTTTGTCAGAACGCATAAATTACTGCAAGAAGAGCCTTTTTACGTAGATTCTTCTCCCGAGGTACTACAGTAAGGGTTATGTTCAATTTAGTCGTCGAGAAGTATAGGTAAATCTTAGAGTGGTTTCATGTTATTGTTATAACGAAATTAACGTATACAGTTAGATCTAAATGCATGCGATTTGAGAAATCATATCTAAAAAATCATATCTAAAAAATATAGTCCTCTAAAAAAAGTACTACTACTTTTAAAAGTCGTATGTACAACATTTTGTGCAATATTAACATACGCACATTAGTAAAAAATAATCCCATTACGAAAATGTAAATATCAGTTCTAAGAATGGTCACCACGACGACGACAACGCCTCTACCTATTGTCAAGAAGATTACCGCGCCTGTTCTGGCGTACACGTCACCGACTGAGCATCGAACCCACGTTCTGCACCACGGACCAACTCTGTCATTGTCATCTCACTTTCATCCCAATCCCCAAGCAAAGATCATCAATATTCAAATCTTCTGTCCGCACACCCATGACCCACATTGTAACACAAACACATCCCGTTTTCACTTTTCGTTCAAATTTGATTCTGTAATACGAGATCGGCGTCTGTGAAGGTGGTTTTGGTCACACCCTGCAGTAAATGACTGCCCCTCGCGCAGGGCGGCCTG
Organism: Leuctra nigra; assembly: GCA_934045905.1. Taxonomy (NCBI): domain Eukaryota; kingdom Metazoa; phylum Arthropoda; class Insecta; order Plecoptera; family Leuctridae; genus Leuctra; species Leuctra nigra. The sequence goes on from OW203762.1 coordinate 14,406,703, forward strand.
CGCTGATGGTGCAGCGGCGCAGCGCTCTCTCTGCACAGTGGCCCACATTTGAACAACACTAACTGGAACAGTATAAGAAGTAGTGGAGAGAGGGGCGCTGCGACTTTCATTCGACAGACGTCTGTCAGTGAGGACGACGATTTAGTGGAGTTGCATCTCGACGACTGATTCTTGTGATAAGAAGATCGTGAACGAAGATAAGGGATTAATTATACTATAGATATAGGTGAGTACTTAGATTTTGTAAGCTTTTTTGTTTTTTTGAGAATTCAGCTTTTGGAGAGGAGCTGGTTGAGGAAAGAAAATTATGGAAACCGGCTTCGCTTTTGTTGATGGCACACCGGCATACTCTTGATTAACTTAGAATATCTTCTATTGGTGGGAAGTACATCATATTTTCATAATATGATATGTTTTGTTCATATTCTCATATGTTATGTTTTGCTTCATATTTTGTTTATTTTAAATAAACATTTTAAATTTATTGTGCGCATAAAAGATCCGTACTAAGATTTTATATTCTAAAAAATATTGACTTACAGTTTCAATTACTTTTGAAATAAGTTTAATGTTTTTTAATGAAACTGAAATCTACGATTATTATGATTCATTTTTTTGAGAAAGTTTGAATGATGCATTTAAAATCCATCTGATATTAATAAAAAATAGAAAAATACAAATAATTTATAGTCTACCAAACTAAATCATGTCATATAAAGTCTATTTTGCGCTTTTTAATATTTCTGCAATTCTTGTGATTCTATAAACGACTGAATCTGAAAACGGGCTGATTTTTTAGCCTTGTAATGACGCAACCATGGGGCGTATCCCGACATATTAATCCGCAGTAATTATTGTGTATTTGAGAAAATACCGGTTGCAGTTCCAGTACGACTTGATTTGGCAAATGTTATTACTTTTATTACCTCTAATAATCATAGCAGCTACGGACTAAAACAGAAACCGGTTAAATCAAAATTTGTCTGCCTCACATAATAATTATCTAAAAAGCGAAAAGTGGACTGGATACTTTATTACAATGTTATCTAATATAGTGGACTAAAATCTCTCACTATTTAGCATAAATATTCAGAATTCTCACAATTATAATAATCCGTCATTTTCTTTCTCCTTTTGCATTTATTAATAGTTGTTACACTTACTTAAACAAACGAATACGACGATAAAAAGTATGTTACACTGAAGGTCAAGATCTACCTAAAGGCTCACGAAACAAAACAAAAAGCTGTGAAGAGAGAAGCCTAGCTCGAGCTGCACCTGTCACTTTAGTCGTTTTCACCTGTATTTATTTTAATAAGCAGGTTTTGTCTAGTCTCATGTTCTCATTGTCTCAAAAACACGTAAAAACTCATCTTAGTTCGGCGCATGCGCATTGCATGTGGGATTATACAGCAGCACGACATGACAATACCAACAATACCCTCTTTAAACAATACCTGGTAGTATACAATACCACCTGTCTTTTAATATATTCCGTTTTTATTATATTTTAAGTTGAACTCCTAACGGCGACGGATAAATTATTTTATGAGATTTGAGTATGATAATGATGATGATGATGACGAATGATGATGATGATGATGACGATGACGAAGAAAAAAATATCTGAAACCACGAAAAATGCATTTATAATGTTTAGAAACCTTACTACCAATTATTAAATGGTACAAGAAGGTGGTGAATGGTACATTTCGAATTAATTTTGTAGGAGGATGATAATATGGTGGGATTGTAGTCCAGTAATTGTGTGATTATACCCACCACTAATTGCAACAGAAGGTTTCAATACATGAATCGATTCAGAAAAATTTCCTCTACAACATATCCAAAATCGACCAAAATCGCTGTACGGAAAAAGGGTTTTAATGACTTTTTAAGATAATTTCCCATGTTAATTCCATCTTGGAAAAAAAACTTTTTTTCATGTAACTTCGATTTTGACGAAACTTGGCAGAATTGTTCACCATCCTAAATGAACACAAATAGCTCTCCTAGCGTTTTCCTCTAAATCTCATCGTTTGGGAAATATGGACCTCGCAAAACGTCAAATTACACTCAAATCGACGAAAACGGACTAAAATATGACTTTTCAATAGCCAATATTTCCCAAACGATGAGATTTAGAGGAATACGCTAAGAGAGCTATTTGTGTTCATTTAGGATGGTGAACAATTCTGCCAAGTTTCGTCAAAATCGAAGTTACATGAAAAAAAGTTTTTTTTTGCAAGATGGAATTAACATGGGAAATTATCTTAAAAAGTCATTAAAACCCTCTTCCGTACAGCGATTTTGGTACAGCGATTTCGGTCGATTTTGGATATGTTGTAGAGGAAATTTTTCTGAATCGAACGGCACCAAAAACGCTTCTGTTGCAATTAGTGGTGGGTCATGCTGATTTTTTCACTAGAATTACTGGACTATTGGGGATGGTACAAAGCTTAGGAAATTATAGTTTGTTCAGGGGTCATAGCCTCCGACTCGTGATTTTCTGCTAGGATTTCTCACACTTTAAAATAAATCAAGTACAGTACATTTCATTTACTTCTCTTGAAGAATTTATATTCGATAGGGGGATGGATGCCATTCTCCGGCATCCTTCCCCTCCCTAATGCTCCAGTCATCGTTTTTCTTGTTTTTACATCACGATTGTTGAATCGAGAATGCAGTTACCACCAAGACCTTGATAAACTTGAAGTACTGCATGTGTCAAAATAAGAACGGAATACGAATAAGAAGTGTTAAATGATCATTCGACATGTCTTTGTGTTTACAAATTGTTTCGTCACAGCCGTGAAATATGTTTTGAGACTCATTTTATTTGCTCTTTCCGTTCGCGTGTGCGCTCGAGCATTGTTTACCTCAGTCATTATATTGTTTACCTCAGTCATTACATTGTTTACCTCAGTGTCAGTCATTACATTGTTTACCTCAGTCATAACATTGCTTACCTCAGGCATTACATTTCAAATCAAATGTTTTGGTGCAACGAGCCCCTTGCGTTTCTTCAGCACTTGCAGCTTTTATTCCGCCATTGTTTGGAATTTTTATGAAATTTTTTAATGAATAATTGCATTGTTTGAATTCAATTCAATTACTTTTCACCTATGGACAATGCACAGTAACTTCAATTGCAAAATTAATGCGTTTCGATTACTTGTTTGGAATTAAGGAATGTAAATTTAGTTCAAAAAATACAGATTCTATAGAGTCAAGTTGGTACACAAAATAGCAAGTTTTACTTTAAAAACGATTCAATAGGCCACAAAAGTTGACACCTCAAACATGAAGTTTATTATTGAAAAAAGTATATATTTTTTCAAATTGAAAATTTCTCTTCCTTTACATGCTATTGGTATTCTATAACATATTTACTGCGATTTCCCTCTGGAAAAAAAACATAAAATACCGTAATACGTGACTCGCTTTAGCCTTGCGACTTTCAACATTTACGAATTAATTTTAATATCGATCAATATAATTAAATCGATTTCATATGCAACAGGTATAACTTGCTCTCTGGTCAGGAAGTATGAATACGGGAATCTCAGAGATTTCCTGCTCGATCTCAGAGATCGAATGCGGAAGATGCAACCGATTCTGCTCGCTTCAGGCATCACAGGAATTATACACAATATGATAATGAGAGAGATTGCTAACGTGGTCTGAAAGACGGAAACACATGGGTATAATTGGTTGGGAAGAGAAGAGATGTAATACCTGATGATTCGCATCCGTTTAGGTGGGGGGAGGCCCTCAAGCCCTTGGTTTCACTTATATACTGGCGACACACACGTAATACGCCGGCTGTCATGGTGCAAGTTTCACTCAATTATAGTTTAAGTTGTTACACATTTTGAAATGTCAATTTGATTTTTAATAATTAATTTGAGAAAGTCGCTTTACCTATCAAGTCATTAAGACTTGAGGCATTTCTAGAGTTTTTTTTCTGATTGTCCTACGTTTCGAAGCTTTAGAGTGAAAAGTGAGAATACAGATGCCAGATGGAAAATTTTCTCCCAAACAGCAGTAAAAAGTGATCTTAAATATTTTATTTTGTGATAAAGTAAACTCAATTACCAATTGTCTAAAATGTATAGGTCTAAATAGCTTTAGGAGCTAGATTTTGTCTTGTTTATAAAATTATAATATTTGCTCAGAAGGGCTCTCAGAGAACGTAAATTCTACCGCCGACATTTGTTTAAAATATTAATATAATTACAAAGAGGATTGCGGACCAATTCCCAAAAGGCCATATTTGACGTCAGACCAATTTACCCAGTACATTCGATACCTCGTTATAGCAAATTTAATTAACTCTTAGTGAAAAAGTTCGTGAATTCAATGAAAATGTAATAAAGACAACTCCTTCACAGAACACTAAATCGTGCATTATCAGATCAACAATCGTGATCAACCATACGACCTTCTCCTCTCCAATCGGGAGCACAATTAACAAAACTGGCTCAGTAAAAGTGAGGTTATAATTAATTCTCTCGTTGATTAAAGAAGACAGCTGAAGTTGTGAGACTAGGTTACCTGGATGCGGACAGTATATCACAATCACAGGCAGCTACATAACAGAACAGTGCAGACAGCTAAATGGCGATGCGAACTGTGACTAAGTGAAAACCGACCATGTGGAGAGCGATGGACTATATTTCGCGGACTTGTAAGTTTTGAGGTAACACGCGAAGTCGTTTAATAGATACAGGTGTTTCATTAAATGGAAGGCGTTGTAAGCATGGAATGCAATTAATTATAGGCGTTGAAAGTCATACATGCAAATTTCCCTTTTCACGTGAAACAGAAAATAAACATTCCTGAAAATAAACAATGACACAAAAATAAATGGATGTCTTTACGCTGTGTCATTAGTGATTAGATCTCTTATATTGCTATACTATATACATTTATCACTTTTACCTAGATATTTTTAATGGTTTATGCTTCTTGAATTAATGCTCAAAATCATTCATGCGCCGCTATGTTCAGCTTGACAGGAACGAAATATAGTGCATCTTCTAATGAAAGGGGTCAATCATTGCCAGCGTATAAAATACTTTTTTCACTTGATGAGACTACAAGTTGATTTGCAAAGACAAACAAAATTTGTACGAAAAACAAAGTGTGGTAACTGTTTTTTAAGTTTACTTGTGGATTGAATAATATTGAATTTGTTATCACTTCTTCCGGTTCCGTGTGTATTATTTTCTAGACAAAGCGACTTGGCTAACTCTTTTACACTGCGAGTGGCGAAATAATTCCTTCTTTAGTTCCAGTGAAATTATTTGTCGTAGTTATTTAGAACATTTTCTAAAAATTACATAGCTTTTGAATGAAATATAAGCTCAATCTCTGTGAACTTAAGTTGAAAAATCCTACTCTATATTATTATAACGTAATATGCTTCTTCACCTGCTAATAAATAGAAACGTTTAAGTTTGAGGTGAAATCCAGCACTAGTAGGCTTGACATTTCACATAGTTATGTGTAACAAGTAGGTAAGCAAATGACACAAAAGTATAACTCTTCTGTGTGGATTTTGAAACATTTTCTCGCGATTATCCGCTAACTTCTTGACCCGTTGCGTGAATTTATAGAAATTAAGAACCATAATAACTTATGATGATGGTCATTATTATTACGCAGGTTTTATACAATTCAATATACAATTATACAATGTTTGTTTCCTTGAAAACAGCCACTTATGTCCAACCATTGTTTCATTGAAATTGCGTTCTGTGTCTCATTTTGCAACATTGATGGTAATTTTATTAAAACGTCGAGGTTTATTTGTTGTCCGTCATTTATAATATGTCTTACAGATTTTGATTTTTTTTTTATTAAAACCTAAATGACAATCAATTTTGATTTCACAACATTTTATTGGACAGATACAACATCATTTTATTAATTTTAATAAACGCCATAATCATAATTTCACAAATCAACAAAAGTATCACCAAATACAGTGCATATAATATTATAAAAGTAATATGTTAGCATAGGCGTGCGCAGGAGAAATCATTAGGGGGGGCCAACATGGGCGCCAACAGGATTAATGACAGGGGGTGTAAAGTACAAGAAAAAAAATTGCCATGGGATAAGGGGGGTGTGGGGGGCGTGCCCCCCACCTTGCCCCGCAGGGCGTTTTTTGGTTTCTTGACACTTTGAAATCAATTTTGAGACGTTCTGAGGAGCATTTTCTTTAAATTTTTGTTTAAATTTTACACACCTTTTCACTATAATAAGGTGAGGGGGCCATGCCCCAAAACATGCCATGGCTGAGCGTTTTTAGTATTTTGGGCACTTCAAAATGAATTTGAAACGTTTTAAGGTGCTTTTTGTTCCCAAAACATTTTTTTCACGACATAAAAATATAAATTGATATGAAAGGGTGTTTAGGGGCGAAGCTCCCGAGAAAATATTCTCTGAAGGTCATACATAAGAGCAATTTTGAGTCATATTAAAAATACATTTTTAGGGGAAAAACCTAGAAATTCATGAAAAATCGTGTTTTTGGAAGGTACCTTGTAGGCATTGTTTTTCAAAATTTTGTGTTTTTGATCAACCTAGTACTTGAGTCTAGTGATTTGTGCAACTCCAGTCTGCCCCGCAGGGAGATTTTTTGTTTAAACCCATTTAAAACAAAATTTTGACACTATGAGGACCACATTTTATAATTTTTTAGTTGAAGCTGACCCATTAGGGAGGGCCAAGGCCCCCCGGCCCCCCCCGTGCGCACGCCTATGTATGTTAGCCTACACGAATTGTTTATTAAACACCATTATTTAATATAGATTTATTACAAATTTACTGCACTATTGGTCAGAATTCTCAAAATACCGACGCATTTGCCACGTAGGTAGAGAATGTAAAAGAACTGTGAGCGCATTCCTTTGATCAAATACATTTGATTGAAGTAATTGTTTGCTACAATTGCATTGAATAGTTGCATCACAATAATGTGTATAGGAATGTAGAGAGCAGTACACACTCTCCTGCAGTAAACCGGTAAAGAAGAGAAACTCTAGGACTCTAGATCGATCAATCTCGATCGACTCTGGATTAGCATGATTAAAAGTCTTGATCGTCGAGATCGCTCAAGACTTATGGATGCTGAGAGAAAGTACCTACCTTCTTCTGACAGCCGGCTTGGGAGAAAAACAGCGGCGAAAACCATCAAAGAAATGATTTCATTAAAACACGGATTGTATGTCGAGAAAGAATCGTCGAAATGTGAACATGGGAAGAACAAATCAAACGTTAAGAAAGTATACCGAATTTGACTGATACGGCATGAGAAATTTTTAATTTCAATGAAATATTGCTTCTAAGAGTGGGTCATTCTTTATATTGAATTATCTTATAACAATAAATTTCATGCTAACTTTTCTTTCATAAACATTTTGCTTTCTTCATATTTCCTTTAATAAACTCTACCTACTTACTATTTACAGCCAGTTCATTTGTCTATGAAGATGTAGCTAATTTTACATTGCTACACTGTGGACACGTAATAGCAATTAGTTATTGTTAACAACATGATTTAAAACCGACCAATAAATGTGTAGTAATTATTTTATTGTATTCGATTCACGAAAGTCATGGAATGTTGTAATATCAAGAAAAGAAACGAACTACAATTAGATTTAATTTCATGTCTTTCGGAGTTGAACACGAATCAGCATCCTTTATGTCATTACATCATGAAGTGAAGTTAAAACAAAATAAACGACGACTTATGTTTAAATGGAACTAAGTTCCTGAGGTGACATTGATAGTGAAAGGTTAAAGAAGGAGGTCTATTAAAGACAACACATGAGAGAGTTGTCTGTGGACCGAGAAAAAAGTGTCTTAATTTAAAAACTGACCCTTCACTTTACTATTATAATTGTGCTGATGTGATGCTAACCTATATTTTGTCACTATAGACGCGGATGATGCACGAATGCAGTGCGGAACTTCTAGAGTATAATGTGATCATTAAAACATTCTGACTGCACACTTCGTGAGCTCCAAGAATTTCATTAATAGCCCTTTTATTCAATATCTGGTTCAATTTGAAGTAGGTATATTATAGCGAGTTTTCCACGCCCTAAATACTTTAATTTATGGCAATATTCAACCTACTAAAATTTGCACATTTGAGAGAATTATCAAGTATCATGTTTGGAAAATAGAACAGGGGTTTGTGGTGCTTATAATTGGTACTCTTTATAGCAATTCATAAGTCAAGATAAACGTGAAAACAAATTCGTTTTAAAATTCAAATTAAAAAAAAGCTCTGGACCTGCAACCCACCTATATGGTCTGGATTCTAAAAAGATATTATCTGATGATACGTGTTATCTTTTGATATTAAACCATAAACACCATGTAAGATGGAAGATAATACAAAAGATTATACGTAGGAGATAATACTTTTTGTGAATCTGCCCCCACAGGTCCCGGGCTCGATTCCCGCTGCCGCCCTTCCCGACTGAGTTTTACCTCAGTCACGAGGCAAATGATGGGAAGGTTCCCTATTAAGCCACTGTCGCCTCCTCTCCACATTATAGTCTACATAGTCTACATCTTTCTTTATAGTTACGTATTCTTCATCATCACCTCCCTTTCATCTAATAGCACGTCATGTACGTAGTACATTGAATTGCCTTGACAAATGGAAATAAACTGAAACTGAAACTGGAACTATCTGCAAGCATTCTAAAAAATGAACAGCTATCACGTTAGAAATAACATAAAAATCAAGTTAATCAGGTAAATCGGGTGTTCAAACGCATCAAATGCCATAAAAGGTGTCCACTAAAGATTCAGGAAGACGGAAGGACAAGTTGTCCGTTTCAGACGCTCCGAGTTCGATATCTGGTGACGACATCTAGGGATATTGACAAATTGTTGCAGTGAAATCTTTTCCTATGAAATCACTTTCGACTTCTTCGATGTTGTCTATAAAAAGGGTGAATCAGTTTATAAATGCCTGCTCAACTTTCCTAGATTTAAACAGTGAAAGTGGTGGCTACGACTTAAGGACGAAATGGTACTAAGAATTATGACAGTAAATCCGAAGAAATTCTAAGAAATCTATTCATAATTTATAGCTTCATGGTTAGATTATCAACCTATAAACTGTTCACGTTATTATTTTTATTTTTGATACATGAGAAAGTTTTGAGTCAGTCAAAAATCCATAAAATTGTTGCAATATGATAGAAATTCCTGTTCCATTACGAAGAAGGTGTGTGTTGTGGTTTAGGAATCTTGTTTTCCACCTGATTTTGTTCCGTGAATTCAACTGTAATCGTACTATTAACATAAAATAATATCATACTTGACAATTATGAAGCACCGAGCTTTTTAGTGGTTAGTGGTTATGGTTGGAATTATAGATATTTTGCAAAATGTAATATTTTTCATAGAGTTAACATACAATTTTCATGCAGTTTTCATACAGTTACCTTTAATACAATTTATATTTTTCGTACTTATAAAAAATTATATTGCTGGTTGAAGTGGTAGGTGAAGTTTTCAGTTCAATCTTGCAATTCATTCCACAGTTTTGAACTCTGGGCCCTTATTCCATAACGAAAACGAAATAATTTCGGTCTGAAATCATCAGTTATCAGATCAATGTTACCCTTATGGAGGGGAATGGTTTAAGACCGATTTCGTTTTCGTTGAAAAATAAGGGCCCTGGAGCACAATTGAAAAGAGTTATAACATAAAGTGTAAAAATTTAAATTTTTGGGTGACGTTGATAAGAAAATACAATTATGGATTTGAAGTCTTTTGGGCTATTTTGATGCATCGTCATAGCGAATTATCGGTGTACTATTAACTGATCAAAATGAATTATTCGGTCATGGACCCACTTTTGTGTTCCATTTGGTTTCATCCGCGGCAAACATACATTGTGTTAGGGAGATTGCCGGCTAGACAGATTACCCAGCAGACCATGAAACTCTCACAAAAACTACAACTACACGGAGCACGAAAATATACGTTCTAAATAATTAGGCAATGTATTTAAATCGGGATGTTTCCACTGTTGTCAATAACTAAAACAGTACAACTACAATCACGATTGATTGAGCCTACTGATTCAGTTGTAAGACCATGTGACTGTCATCACCAAGGTCAACTATACTGATCGTGGTTTCTCGTGATTTTTTTATTCATTTTATTGAACCAGTTCCACTGCCAAGTCTTGATACGATGCTATTTGTTTTAAAAAGACAAGTTGTTTTGTTAATGCAAATAAAAGTGCTTCTATTCTTTATTAATTGAGCGAGCGTAGCGAGCGTCACCACGGTACTCTTATGGCACTTTCTGTGTTTTTTTTTTTTGCCTGCACTGCCCAGGTCAAACCGCACAACCAATCGATCTGAAATTTTGTACACATACTAACGTAATCTATGCGATCCCTGGGATCTTTTCTGAACGAGATCCTGTGATTGGTTCAAATTTTATAAAAATTATCTTTCGATTGGTTGGTTCGATCAATTTGAAATTTAGCAAAGTCATTGCAACCAACATTGTACCCAATCAAAAAAAATTTCAGCCAAATCCTCTAATTGGTTCAAATTTGAAACAATTTTTCCTGTGATTTTTGAAATTTAAACTGGAACCGATTGACCGACCAACTAAAAACTTTGCATGGTCATTGGTACCAACATTTAAGGTATTTTTGCCAATTTTCACTCTAATCTGTCGTTATTTTCAAAAGTTTTTGTCATTTTAGGGACATTTTGCGTGTTGGCTGTCAAATTCACGGCGACTTCGAATCTACAGTTCAAGGCAAGGTAGTTAGAGCAGAAAGTTTTAAACGATATGAAACTAATATTGACCGTTCAACAGATTGATCTGATATTGTGTACACACACTACATATCATATCATATGGGTGGTCCCAGGTATATTTTTTGAACGAGATCCTGTGATTTTTTAAAATTAACAAAGAACCGTTCAATCATAAAGGTTTAATCGATCAACTTAAAACTTAGCAAGGATTGGCACCAATATTTTTTGGAGATTTTGGAGATTTTTATACAAGTCTGTGACGAAACTAAAGAATTGTTGGCTTTTAATGACATTCGATAGACATAATTTCGGTTCGAGGTGTTGCGTGTATCCGTGCTCGCTCATCAACGCGTTACACAGAGCGTTTTCCTAGTTACAATGTGTGTCATTCACCAACATTTTGTAATAAGGTCTATTTTGGTTACCCAATTCAGTATTTGATGCGTTAACCTAACCCATCACTTTGTACAATACCTACAATACAAACTTTCATATTCATGGTGCCACTGCTCTCAGCAAGTATTTCTTTCTTTTGTAATTGATAGAACAGTGATGAAATTCTAGTAAAAAATGGATAATTAACTAATGCAATGTATGGTTTATGTTTAGGTGAGGCCGCCATGGGCTTGCGCGCCTGGGTGATCGTTGCGCTTGCGCTGACATCGGCAACAACAGCTGCTGAAGAACGATGGAGCAGACCCTTGGCCGACCGTCGCTCGTCAGCGGAATGGGTTCCCGTCCCCGCACCGTGCACCAATTGCCGCGACGAGTTACAAGAAGCATCGGACCAAGTCGCCAGTCTGCTCACTCCTCCACGCGACCCTCGGTACGAGCAGGCGTTCGTTGATCAGCAGCCGTTTTCTTCCAACGCGTTCAGGCAGTATCAGCAGAACAACTTCCAGTCGCCGCCGAGCTTCGCGTTGCAGAATCAGATCGTCGATCACCCGACGTTTCTTCCTCCGCCGGCTCCGCTCTTCGCCTTTCAGCAGCCGCACTTCAATCAAGACAACCAGCAGTTCCAAGACGGAAACCAATACCAGCAGTTCCTCTCACAGGTTCTGCGTCCTCAACAACCTCAGTTAGTTCAGTTACCGATAGCTCCTCCTCCTCCTCCTCCTCCTCCGGCTCAGCCAACCAATCAGAATGTCAGTGAGGCTAACGAAGAGAAGCCCGATGTCCAGTTGGTCTACGTGCCGGTCGAGGCGTTGAGACAGAGAGGCCGTTTGAATCAAGCCGAGGCTTCTCAGCAGCAGTTCACTCGAGTGCCACAGGTGGAGACACCGAGGCCAACGGTGGTGGTTCCGATCACAACGACGGCCAAGCCCGTGCCTCATCAGCCACCACTCTCGGTCTACATGGGCAAGGAGGGCCATCAGGTTGACATTGCCGACGTCATCAAGGTTCTCAAGGACGCCAAGACCATCGCAGTCCTCGACAGCGTGGGTCCGAACACTCCACAAGTCTTTGTCGGTCCGTCGAATCTCAAGCCCGGTCTGAGTTATGCCAAGTTCGAACTTCCTTATCTCTCCTCGATCGACTCGAACAGAGTGGAGAGGAAAGTGGATCAGCTGCCCTTTTTCGTGGCTCCATTGAACTTCAAACCCCCGGCAGGATACTCTAAGATTCCGTTCCCAGCTCCGCACATCGGGTCAGTGGTTATCTCGAATAACACGACGCCTAGCGTGATCGAACAGACAAGACACGGCAACGTGTTCCTGTCGCCGTCGAGTCCACCGTCAACCGTTCCGTTCCGAAGCCCGGTGCAGCTGGCTCAACAGGTGTTGCAGCATCAAGTGCCGCAGAGCCATCAGGAGTCGCACTTCCGCCAGTTCACGCCTGCGCCGACCGAGCAGGTGCGCCACTTCCCGCACCAGCAGAACTTCTCCCCGGCCCCAACGCACTTCCAGCCGGAACCAACGCAAGACACTACCGAGTACCAGCCTCAGCCCACGCAATTCCAGCAGATCCAGAACCATCTTCTGCACAGCACTCCCCAGTTCCAACAGAATCAGAACCACTTCCAACAGCCTGAAAGTCAACCTCAGCACCACGGTTTTCAATTCCATGCCCCGCAAGAGCAGCCTCAACATCATGTGCCACAATTCCAACCGGCTCAGGATCATGTCTTCCAGTTCCATCAGCCACAACATCACACACCTCAATTCCAGCAACATCAAAACCAATTCCACGAGCCTCAACATCAACAACAGCAACATCACACGACTCCCAAACCCCAGCCCACACAGCAAAGCGTACGAGAGGAAAACGTTCATCAATTCCAAACTCAGTCGGAACAGCATGTCCCACAACGACATCGAGAGAATCAATTCCGGTTCCCACAATCCCAGTCGCCGGAGCCGTTTGTTGATCAGGTCACAGAAGCGCCCCGCCCTTCCTCCCCCTTCCGTCAGCATGTGACTCAGTACACCCCCACTACGCAATTCCATTCGACTCCTCAATACTCGGCCAACCCTCAGGAGGAGGAGGTCGTCGAGCAGGAGGTGGAGCAGTTGCGAACAACTTCGCAACCCTCCACGACTAGAAGGCCTCAGACCACGACAGAGGCCGAAGAAGTTCCGACGACAACGAAGAAGCCGTTTACCCGTGGCCGACGTCCGATTCAACGCCAACGTTTCCAAGCGCCAGCCGCTGATGTCGAAACAACGTCGACGCGTATCAACACTCCGCGATCGAGGTTGCGCAACTCGCATCGTGTTGTCGGACAACGTCTTCCTGCATTCAGCAAGAACACAGAGCAACAGGAATACACCGAGCGAGCGAGCTTAGAGGCGGCCACGACCGAAGCAACTCGATTCCACCAGCCGACGCCGCAAGCTGACCTGACGTATCAGCAGCAGCTGTCTGTGCAATACCAGAATGCTCTTGCACAATCACCCACTAGACAGCCGTTTGTTGAGCCGCAGACAACAGAGCGTCAGACTTATCATGAGACTCACAGCACGACCCCTTCGTCCGTCTTCCAACCGTTCTCGCCTGAATCACCGAGACAGCCTCATTCCTTTGAAGCAGACCATCCCAGGCAACAGCAGTTTGCCCCAGAACCAACCAGAAAGCAGCAGTTTGCGCCAGAACCAACTAGACAGCAGCAATTTGCTCAGGAACAGCCCCAGGAACAAGAATTTGTGCCAGAACGTCATAGACAGCAGCAGTTTGTACCAGAACCAACCAGACAGCAGCAGTTTGCACCAGAACCAACCAGACAACAACAATTTGCACAAGAACGACCAGAGGAACAAGAATTTGTACCAGAACATCATAGACAGCAGCAGTTTGTACCAGAAGTAACTAGGCAGCAGGAATTTGCGCCCGAGCGAACACAAGAACAACAATTCGTACCTGAAGTAACAAGACAGCAGCAATTTGCTCCTGAACACCAGCAACAGTTTGTACCAGAACCACCACTGGAACAGGAATATGCAACAGAGCAACCCCAGGTGCAGCAATACACTCCTGAACAACCCAGAAACCCTCAGCCATTCGCTCCTCCGAAGTCTCGTCAACCTCACTTCGAGGTGCCGAAGAAAGTGTCTCCTCCTCGATCCACTGAAGCTCCCGAGACGCAGGACACTCCGAGACCTGTGTACGTGAGGATTCGAGGCCAAGTGCGTGGTCGCACCCGCGCCAAGACAACATCGACCACCGAGAACTATCCAACGAGTGCCGCTCCCGAGGCAGAAGACGATAATTTTGGCTTCACGCGACCCATCTCATTCCAGCCTTCAACTCGCATGATGGAAGAACATTCCACAACTCAATCCAGCCGAAAACACAACTTCATAAGCCGAACGGCGGTGCGTCGGCCCGTCAAGGTTGTTTCTGAGACGACGACGGTCCCAAGCACGGTTTCCACGGTGCGGCCTGCTCGTGTGTCCGTTCGCAGACGACGGCCTACTTCGACCACCACCGAGGCGAGCGTAGAAGCCTCCACTCATTCACGTCGTCGCACAAGCAACAGATTCACACCCTCGTCAACATCTAACGAGGTTGACAATGCGGCGACGCCGCGCAGCTCGTTACAAAGGTACGACTCAACTCGCGGACGAGGTTCAGCTTCTTTCCGACGCCCGGCGGTTGATTCTTCAACTTCAAGCTCTTTCCTCATCACGATGCTCGATGATGAACCGAACTATCCACCAGGTTACGTCAACAAACATGATTTAGCGTCTCTCAACAGCGATAATGTGGCATCGTATGCGAATGAAGATGATCCTGAGAGAGGAGCCGAGAGCCAGTGGTCGTCAAAGAAGTTGTCGTATGTTCAGCCCGAGGTGGAGTCCAGTACTGAGCCTCATGTCTTCTTCACCACAGACGCAAATGTTGAATCATCGACAGAAAAGCAAGTGAATGTTGCTCATGAGAATCAGGGAGAGACGAGCGAGGAACCGGAGATTGTCAAGGAGACGTCAGTCATTGATGCTGTGGTGGAGCAGACGACTACATATCCGATTGAGGAGGTGACTACGGTACCACAGCAGGAGAAAGTGGAGGAAAAGGAGGCGAAGGTAGAGAGCAAGAAGGCATCGTCACACATTGAGAAGAAAGATAGTGCTCGACCGACACGTAGGGGATCCTGGGTGAGAGTTCGTAAAACACAGCGACCTGCCACGGACATTCTGGAAACAGCCGAATCACAGAATGTAGGCTCGCATTCGAAGAACCACATCCAGTCGAAGGGTCCCAAGAACATTCCCTCCATGAACGATCCTTGGGCTTTCCTACTCCCGGGCGATATTCTCGAGGATGTTGTGTTTGACGTTCCCAAGATCTCTGCCGCCGACAGTTACCAGACGGTCGATGAGAGGGAGCCAGAAGAACTGCCAGAGAAAGAGGAGGTTTTCAGAGATATCACTACGGAACCTAGCGTTGTCACGGAAGAGAGCGTAGATGTGACAACAACTGAAGTGTCAAATAACGAGGAGGTTTCTGTTGTGACGACAGAGAACCCAGTCACTGAAGCCATCACAACAGAATCTTCAGAAGTCGTACCGACGAATTCCACTTTGGAATCTGACAAACAGACTGTTTCAAGTCAAGAGCATTTGTCAATCCAGAGTTCCGTTCAAGATGCCATCCAGCAGAACACTCAAGTAGAAGACGTAACGGAGCCAGGAACCCTCGAGGTAGTTTACGAGGATTTGCTCAGTACGGGCAGCTCTCTCGATGACGAGGTCGAAGGCACCATTCGAACCTCCGAATCCACACAAGTGTCCCATGAGACGGAGATCTGTTATCGAGGACGATGTGTGAAAACAAAGTCGAAAGATAACGATCACTTAGCAGACTGAAACAGTTACAACGTTGTTAGATAAAGTTATATTAATGGGACCATACTGGACCGGGGGTGGGATCAGGTACATATTTCCTCTCTTTCGTAGTATGTTAGCAAACTCCAATGTTAGACTCTTAGATGCGCTATGAATTATTTGATAAGAGAGTGAAAAATGAAAGCAGGAACTACCCCACGGTTCACGAAATATTAAGTCGATTAACTTGTTCGGTTAATTCGAACCAAAGCCTGTGCGATGACAGTGAGGACTAACTCCGTGTGAATAATAATATTTGTTATTTTGTATTGCTATGACTCTGGGACTAATCACTAATTTATCACCCACAAACTACCAATGCCACTTATTGGTAACTTTCATTCAAGTTGTACAAATGGAGTGAATGAAGAGTGTGCGATGATTCATTTGTAGTGAATATTGTGTATATAATTGGGTCTCGTGTCCAAAACCAAAAAATAATGCAGTCGTTATTTATATTTATTTTTTATTACATGTGGTATTATATAATTTTGTATTCATTAATATTATTATTGTAATATCATTGATATTATTGTATTATGTGTGAAGCTCTGCATGATACATACAACTTACATCCTTCATCATTATGAGGGAAGTTATTTAAATAAAATATTGTTATGATATTCTTGATTTTTTAAAATTATTTTTATGATTCCATTATCCCTTTATGTGTTTATACTGTTTAGTTCCCATACCTACCTTTTTCTTGGCAGAAAAAAATGCTGTAAAAAAAAAATCAAAACAAGTTAAAGTTTGACAATATTCAGATTTGTGCGTGGAATGGGAGGATAGTTGGGAATGAGTCTATCTGAAATTTATTGTAAAAGTAAAATTTGGTTTATTGTGTATTGTGAGTAAACAAATTAGACATTTTAATTAATAGATGTGTGATATTTAAAAAATACATTTATTGTTCTTGTAGCTTCTTGCCATACATTTTCAAAGAAAATGTTGTATAATTCTTAATAAAATCGGCTAATTATTGAGCGAGCTAAGCGACCGTCTCCTTTTGGCTCATTTGGCACAGACCTATTTTAATTTTTTCTGCCACCTGAGGCTATACGTCAGGGGCGTTGCAGACCCAATTTTTTTTTGAAATCCACTGATTGGTTAAAATTTAAAAAAATATATCTTTCGATTGGTTGGTTCTATCAATTTGAAATTTTGGCAAGTCATTACGACCAACAATGTCCCCAATCTTACAAAGTTTCAGCCAAATCCTTCCATTGGTTAAAATTTAAAAAATATTTCATGTGATTTTTGACATTTAAACTAGAGTGACCGATCAACTTAAAACTTTGCATGGTCATTGATTGATGGGACCAACATAATCTTTATTTTTGGCAATTTTCAGACTAATCTGTGTTTAAATTCTAAAGTTTTTGACAGTTTATGGACATTTTGTGTGTAGGCTGTCAAATTTCTCGAATTTCATATTTCACGGTAACTTCGAATCTTCAGTTCCAAGCAGGGGCGGATCCAAGGAGGGGCGGAAGGGGCGATCGCCCCCCCCATGATTCCTCCTCCACCTTCTATTAAGATCAGCAGGTTGATTTTTCACTTCGTCAAATTTACAAAAATATCGTAATCATGGCTTGTTTTTTGGCCAAGTTTAATCTTTGCTCTAAAAGTGCCTTAAAACTAAATGTTTTTTCAATATTTCGAAAAAAATTGCCTTCGGCGATAAGCCTTTGGCGGATGAAAGCATGGGCTTCCACAGGGGTGACGGGGGGGGGGGGGGGGGGGGGGGGGCAAGGATGTCAGGATAGCATACAAATTTGGTGGTGTTATTTACGTATAGTTTCATTTTCTAAACAAAAAACTCAGAAAATTAATTTCGAAGTGTCAACAAACCAAAAAATACCCTGCGGGGTAAGGTGGGGGCACTACCCCAAAGTGTCCAAGCTTAAAAAATAATGAATTGTTCAACAAAATACACCTCATAACGTCTCAAAATTTGATTCAAAGTGTCCAAAAACCAAAAAACGCCCTGCGGGGCAGGGTGGGGGGCTCGCCCCCCACATCCCCCTTAGCCCGTGAGACAATTGTTTTCCTTGCATTACCTCCACCCCCTGGCAAAAATTCTGCGGACGCCCGTGGCTGGGGATACCACTAGACCCCCTTCATATTTTCCAAAATCGCCCCCTCCATGACAAGAGGCTAGTTCCGCCCCTGGTTCCAAGGTAGTTAGAGCAGAAACTTTCAAATGTATAATCAACAGATGGATCTAATATTGTGTTCACACACTTATATCATATGAGTGGTCCCAGGTATATATTTTGAACGAGATCCTGTGTATTTTAAAAAACAAGAAATCGTTCAATCATAAAGGTTCAATCGATCAACTTAAAACTTTGCATGGTTATTGGAAACAATATTTTAGGAATTGTTGTAGATTTTAATACAAGTCTTTGGCGAAATTCAAGAATTATTGGCTTTTAAGGACATTTTCGATAGGCAGAATTTTGGGTTCGAGGTGTTGCGCGTATCCGTGCTCGCTCATCAACGCGTTACTTATTGATTATAAGTTCTCTGTTCCTGAAGAACAGTCATTTCATGACATTTTTCCGTTTCAAAATTCGCGGTAAATATGTTGTTGTTGGTATTCTTGCACATAACAACGTTACGTACGTAATGTTGGTATTTCTGAATGTCAATGAAGGCGAGTGGTGAAGTTCTGTGTGTCATATTTTAGCCAAAATTGTTACCTTTTAAGCGATTATCTTGCAATTTCGGACACCATTTACATAAAATCACTTCTGATTTATGGCTGGATATTTCGTTAGACGGTTATATAAAGATATGGTGAATGTTAAAACACATATCCTTGAAAACTTGCTGGAACAAATTGATCTAAACAAAGGCTAACCTGAAATTAATGGGATGTTGACCTAGGCCTTCTAGGCTGAGGAGGTTAATTTCGTAATAAAAGATTCATTTTTATTGGATATTTTTGTATCTGCGTCATGAATGCCTCAGGTAACAATGTGGATCAGAATGGTGAGGCGGTAGCCAGCACATCTACTAATTGTAGTGAACAGAATGGAGACAGGATGGCACATACAAATTCAACAAATAGTCCATCCCACAATGATTGTGGAAAAATATGTGATCCTACCATTAACGGGGCGCGTCCTAAGGTGAGACACCTCTGTAACATCCCGAATGGCATCGCACCAACAGTTGGTGATGATGATGGCGTAAAAGTGAACAATAATCTACCTCCCTCAAATGGGGCTGGGGGAAGCGGAGAGTGCAGCACCAGTTTTGACCCAAACTCAGGCAGCAGAATGAATGGATTACTTTATAATTGCAATAGTGGATTAGAACCCATTAATGGCGTAGACTCGTATTTACGTAACAACGTTAACTGTCGCTCAGCTGTAGACAAGTGCCCGTTAAAAGTTCGAGAGTGTTCAGAATTACATAATGATATGTCAAGTCAGGTGCCAAAAAGGAACGGTTGTGATAAAATGGACAGTATGGAAGCGCGAGAACATAGGAGCTTACAATGGAATGATAATGACTCGAGTTCAAGTGATACCGGCAACGAAGGCGAAGACGGGTTATCTGGCGACGAATGTTGCATCTACACGTACAAGGGCGATCAAATGGCAGATTTGCCGAGCTCGTTCTATCGACTAGAAGCAGGCGAGCAAGCCGGCGCAGCGGCTGACGACGATAATAACCAGAGTCCGCAGAACGGCCGCTGTTCTTCACCCGAGATGGATTTCCTGGAGATGGACTTTGATCCCGGACCTTCATGCGAGCAAGATTCTGAAGAGGACTCGGAGCGAGGTTCGCTACACGACGAAGTGGCTGCGATCCTGCCCGAGGTGCAACATGCGGAGAACGGAAACAGTCTCGAGGACGAGGCGAGGAACGATCTGAGCAACGGAGCCGGACACAGCAACGACCTTGGACATCATCATGCGCCTCGACCTGTGTCGTCGACCCCAGAGGAACAGCCACAAGTCACCACGCGGCCTCCGTTGTGTCCTCCCTTGTCACTGCCGTACAGCCGCAACACAGAAACCAATCTAGGTACTATGGGTAAGCGTTTACTACATTCTATCTTTGACTTGAACCAAACTACATTGTGTTGCAACATTTGGAAAATTCAATCAGAATACTTACTGAAAGGATCAGAATTTGCTACACCCTGACGTAGGATTGGTATCTTACCTAGATGTGTTAATTACTAAGTCCAAATTGCCAACTTGTTTTAAAACTTGGGAAAGCTTTAATTAAAAGAATCCATGTACTTTCCAGAGTGTCATTGTAGCTGTAGCTGATTTTAAGTCCAGTCCACACTAGCAACTTTAGGTTGCTAAACTTGGTTCTGCACATGTGCAAAGTGCACATTTGCCCACAATGTGTGCAACCTACCATTCAAATTACCAAACTATCACAAACTACCATTCAATTCAATTGTCGGTAAGTACAAGGTAGTTTTAAAACTACCTAAACTTACTTCTGCAGTTACCTCTACTTGAGGATTAGACATGGCAACGAAATTAAAAATTAAAAAATTTCCAAATCCAAACCAAAAGCATACCTACAGTTCTCGCTTTCGGATGAAGGTATACCTACCTAGGCTAGTACCTACCTACTGCTATTGAAACCTTGATTTAAAAGGGATGAAACATTCCCATGCTAATTACTGACTGTGTTGATTCGAAGTGTACGCAGTATTAAAATGAATTTGTTTCACTACTACGCAGGCCAACGCACCACGTGGGATGTGTGGGGCCATCACTGCACCAGCGGCGACCTCTGCTCTCCGGGGGAATCCACCACCGTCGATGGCGAGGCTTGGAACGAGGGACTCGGGCTCCTGTCTCCGGGCAGCAGTCGACCACAGGGCGAAGGCACTGGTAACAAGACACTAGTAGATCTCTACTTGCCAGATTTAGATCAAAGCTAATTGGTACTAAAATAATAGAAACTTGACTAAAAATAAAATGCATTTACGTAACTAGTTCAAGTCTTTAGGGAAGCGAATAATACCTTGAAATCAAAGTAGGTTGCTAATCATGTGCAATATGTGCAGATGTATTGGATAGAAAACTAATGTGTCAGCAGTAATGAAAGAAGGCTCAAAGATATTATTATTAGTAGGTCGACAAATATTTATATCCAGAAAATTCTCAATATTGATTGAAACTTAATTTAATAAAATACAGCATTTTTAAAGTCAACTGGGTTATAATTTGCAAGCAAGCAGATTTTTTTTCTTAATGGTATTAGGGCGTGGTTTTATTAGTACCTACCTACCTACTTACTAGTTTTGCACTAGTGCCATGCGGTAATTACCTAGGTAGGTAGTACATAAAAGCTGTTAATTTTTTCCATTTTTAAATATACCTATTCTCGAACTGATTTGATTGTTGTAAAAAGAATAATATGCAATGTTGCATAGATCCACTGGACAAGTGTTAATGATCACACAATCAACAACAACATGTTATGTTAGTCATGCCTGCTAGTGCAACTGTTGATTTAAAACATTGCCTGCATCGCCCACGAACAGCTGTTTCAACAACGCCACGTGATGTTATTCCAGACGCCGCCCGCAAGAGCAACCTGCACTCGGCGCTGTACCACTGCATCATGGCCAAGCGACTGGTGTTGAACAAACACGCGTCGTTCAGCGACGAGGAGGAGGGCGACGGCGCGACCAGCAAGCGCGCCGTCGAGAGGACCATGATCTGGTCGGAGCGGGAGGCGTGCGTCAAGCAAGTCACGCAGATATCAACGTCGGCGTGCGGAGCCACGGCTGTCATCAATGTCATGGTTAGTACTCATGGCATGGAGCTTTCATTAGACTTGTAAGGTGCTTCTTTATCTAAAAATTCTGCACTGAAAAGTCGTGATATCAAAAAATTGGCAAAGTCAAAACTATTCAAAAAAAAACTTTGCGCATCGTGCATATAAATAGTATAAAAGTAGGCCTGAAATCAAATATACTTATTTATACACATAATATATCTATAATGCCATAAAAAACGATGCGCCAAGTATTTTTTGAAAAGTTTTGACTTTGCCAATTTTTTGATATCACTACTTTTCAGTGCAGAATTTTTAGATTTCTTATATTTTTTTAGTTGAAGAGACTTGGCTGGTATTTTTACACGTAGTGTTTTTTATGGGGATATCACTCCTTTTTTTGTTTATTCTTACAACTTGTAACATATATTGTGTCACCAAAGACTATTATTCTTTTAAAAAATACGCATTTGTGATTTGGTTGCTAAGAAAATGTATGCTTCTTACTATGTATAATATACATAGTTAGATACATAGTACAACTTGTATACTATTATGCTATAAATAATATGCTATAAAGTATAGCGAAAGTTTCGTTCCAATCGGTCCAGCCGTTCTAGAGTTATGGCATCACTTCCGGTTTTCAAAATGGAGGCTGACTTCACTGCCACCTAAAATTTGTATCTAAATGTAATGTAACATTATAAGCCTTCTGAATATGTAGTTATTGTTATAAGAGACGATTTTAGTCAGATTTGGAATTTTTATGACGTCATTTCCGGTTTTGGTAATAGTACATTTCTATTTTGACTATTGATATTTTATAAAGATGACCGTCCGAATCGTTTGGCGCTAGTTTCGTCCCGATTGGTCCATCCGTTTTTGAGATATGACGGCACTTCCGATTACAAAATGGCGGCACAAAAAATTAGTAAGGGCAAGGTATCATCAGACGCCAAAAGTGCACATGTGGTAAAAATTTCAGATCGATCGGTTCAGCCGTTTAGGCTGTGGCGGTGACAGCGGTGTTTTCTGATATCTGAATCATCATCATCATCAGATAGCTTTTAAAAGGGGTGTAATTTCACTGTTTTCACGGCCCTCTAGCTCTCTAATGTAATAACCTGTTGTTCCTAAATTTGGTATATGGGGTGAGGTGGGCCATAGCTCGAAATTAAGATATTTCGCAACAATGTGATATTTTCCATTTTTAAGATCCAGTAGGCCGAAAATGCGATGTTGTTGCTTACAGTAAAAGTGTTTGGTCTGCTCCTCAGTTTATTAGGCAGTAACGGTATGTTGAGTGACTGTGAGTGTACAGTACGACTTGGCTGGGTGGAGCGACCGCTCCACTAGATCTCCAGAACTTTGATGTTAGAAGAATTTGGTGAAGTAATTGTTACAGTATGAAATAAATTGTGATTTCTTTGCCTTTATTTGATCAATAGACTTGGTATAGTCCATGCTTTCACACATTAGGTCTGTCTGTTTGTTTGTCTCTACTTTTTACCACTATCTTCCACCCACATGGTATTAATTAACAGTTCACAATATCATTGCAATTTTGAACTGGTTTGCCATTTTGGTGGAGAAAGTGCTGAAAAGTGGTGACAGGCAAACAGATTGAAACATTGTTGGTGTGTTCTTTATAAAGAAGAGTGTAGCCGCGTCAGTAACCTCGGCCGCTGACAGCGTCCACCTTAACACCACGAGCGGGTCGTGGTGTGTCTTTGCCTAGTGGCTAGCTCAGACATAGATAGGTCGATGGGTTTGAGCATAGAAAAACAATTAATTAAACAGAGTAGGAACTAGGAGACTACAAAGATGTTCGGCAGTGGTTACTCAGTACAACTCAATACTCAGAATTACAAAAGAAATAATCCACGCAGGTGGTTTTATTATACAAAACCATCAACTCAAAAGAGTTACTGAACTGAACACGCATAAAATAAATAGCACATGGTTTGAGTAGAAAAATGCAAATGGCCTCCGGCCCATGAAGTTACTAGATTGAACAAGAAAGAAAAGTAAATAATTAAATAATACAGTGTGGCAATGCCAACACTTACCTCGAGAGCCTCCTCGACAGATTACTAAACACTAGAGTCAAAATGGGCTAGCACTTTGGTTCGAGAACCTCCGTGCACATTTACTCTGGTACCTTCTATACCTTTCTCATACGTACTCAAATTGTGGAAAGCATAAAATAGCTGTATAAAAATGGAATTTCGAAATACAGGTCTAAACAGAATAATGGTCTATCCGAGACGAAAACCGAAGGGAAAGAACAGGACGTCTTGATCAGAGAACGCCCCTCAAGAAAACCACGAGGTTGGCAAAACGTCGGTAGCAAGCAAGACAATCAAACGCCACAAACTCACAAACTGAATCGAATGAACGAAACCAGCTTGGCTCTACAAATAGACTAAGGGCAAGACTTCTTAGCAAAAACACAAATGAAAGTCTAAGAAAACATTCATAGACTAAAACTGAAAGGCGTAAGCCGTATGTGAATCTACTTTACCATGCTTCCCGGTTTACCCTGGCTCGCGGAGTTCACGTCCAAACCCCTCGGTAGACGACACGAAAAGACATCGAGGGAAGTTACATGATTTACGAGCAAGACAAAATATCATCCCTTACATTACATCCGGTAATGGAAAATTACCTGTACAACGTCAGAATGACAGCTCGCATCAAAACCTACAAGGTCGGACCATGTTACTTGAACCAACCAGTGGCGCTATCCCACGGCCGAACAGAAAACTAACAGTAAAAGAGTGGGAAAATACAAAACCCAATAGGTGGAATAGATGTTAGGTAGGTAATAGTTTTTTAAACTGTTACAATTCCCCCCTTCTTCCTAAAGAAAATTACTCTAATTTTCTTAAGTTAGACAACAGGTTTCAGATCTTTAACATGCCATTTTCCAACGTCGCGCTGGGTCGAATCTTCAAGACGGTAGACGAGCGGAGAGATCTTCATCTTAACTTTGAACGGGCCGTGAAATCGTGGAGCGAGTTTCGCAGTGAAGCCTTTCGCAGCGTCCTCTTGGCGTGACTCGATGGCCTGCTTCATGCGGAGACTCGAAGACGGCCTTTCTATCGACCTCCGGCACCTTTTCCCTGACGAAAGTTACATGGGGAACAGTTAGCGCGGTAAACACTCTTCCTGCCGCACCCGGAACAGAACACCTTCTTAGGTTCCCGACAATCCATGCTTTTATGACCTTGACCATCACAGTTCCAACACTTAGAAGGCAAACCAGTCACGGTTTCGTTCGCAGCAAAGGAAACCGGTCGGTCACGTTTGACGGGTTCATACCCCAGGTCGGGTTCTAGCAAAAACTTCGTTGAAGGCGGGGGTCGGAACTGTCGAGCATCAGCGCGTCCTATTTCCAATTGTTTGCAGAAACGTTGAAGGTCCTCCACACGATAACAAGTATGCAAGCTCAAACCTTCCAAAAAGTAGGGTTGAAGGTTGCGTCGAATAATATCCAGTTTCTCCATCTCGGGCATCTTCGGTGAAAGTCTGTTACATAAGTTATCTATAACCGAGAAGTACAAACCAATGCTTTCGTTCTCGCCTTGGGTCCTTGCTCGGATCTCGTCCCTCAAGCGTAGGTCGTAGTCCGGAGGTTGATACTCCTCTCGAAGAGCGTCCACCAGTTGGTCCCACGATTCTAAATTGCGTCGAGTTGAGCGAAACCAAATCCGCGCCGGTCCCTCGAACAAGTCGATCGCTTCATGCCACATATCGTCCTTCGATGTATGTCGAGCATCCATAAGGTCCTGTACATTCTCAAGAAATGCACTCACACTGGGAGCTTTTCCTTCACCTGAAAACTTTTTAATACCCCAAGTCGAGACTGGTCTCTGTTTCGGTCGTCGTTTAATAACCGGTGACACAGCTGTTTCGGGATGATTCATCTGAAAAACACCCATGGCTTCCACTAGAGTATTAAACCGCGTTTGAATCACTTCAAGGTCATGAAGTACAGCGTTCTTCTCGGTGGTAACAGCATCTGCATCATTCGTTACTAACCGCAAGCGTCTGTTGATGAAATGGAATTTCAAGTCAATGGTTCTCTTTGTATCATCTGCCCCTTCATAAGTCTCAACGAGATCCCTTATTTCGACAATTTTAACCCTAATCAAGGTTAACTCAGCAAGAGAATCTGCCTCAGTCATCATGAATGAACAATATTATCGAAAAGTATGGTTAGTGTGCGATACACCGCTCACCGTAGTTCGAATCGCAGTCGTAAGCGAAGAGAAGTCAATCGAAGCGAAACGATGCTCGTAACTCGAAGTCTTGAATTGTAGTTGAAGTTCGTGGTTCCCACGTTGTAGCATCAATTGTAGATTGTAGCTCGGGCCCTCACGTTGGCTGCGCCAATTGTAGCCGCGTCAGTAACCTCGGCCGCTGACAGCGTCCACCTTAACACCACGAGCGGGTCGTGGTGTGTCTTTGCCTAGTGGCTAGCTCAGACATAGATAGGTCGATGGGTTTGAGCATAGAAAAACAATTAATTAAACAGAGTAGGAACTAGGAGACTACAAAGATGTTCGGCAGTGGTTACTCAGTACAACTCAATACTCAGAATTACAAAAGAAATAATCCACGCAGGTGGTTTTATTATACAAAACCATCAACTCAAAAGAGTTACTGAACTGAACACGCATAAAATAAATAGCACATGGTTTGAGTAGAAAAATGCAAATGGCCTCCGGCCCATGAAGTTACTAGATTGAACAAGAAAGAAAAGTAAATAATTAAATAATACAGTGTGGCAATGCCAACACTTACCTCGAGAGCCTCCTCGACAGATTACTAAACACTAGAGTCAAAATGGGCTAGCACTTTGGTTCGAGAACCTCCGTGCACATTTACTCTGGTACCTTCTATACCTTTCTCATACGTACTCAAATTGTGGAAAGCATAAAATAGCTGTATAAAAATGGAATTTCGAAATACAGGTCTAAACAGAATAATGGTCTATCCGAGACGAAAACCGAAGGGAAAGAACAGGACGTCTTGATCAGAGAACGCCCCTCAAGAAAACCACGAGGTTGGCAAAACGTCGGTAGCAAGCAAGACAATCAAACGCCACAAACTCACAAACTGAATCGAATGAACGAAACCAGCTTGGCTCTACAAATAGACTAAGGGCAAGACTTCTTAGCAAAAACACAAATGAAAGTCTAAGAAAACATTCATAGACTAAAACTGAAAGGCGTAAGCCGTATGTGAATCTACTTTACCATGCTTCCCGGTTTACCCTGGCTCGCGGAGTTCACGTCCAAACCCCTCGGTAGACGACACGAAAAGACATCGAGGGAAGTTACATGATTTACGAGCAAGACAAAATATCATCCCTTACATTACATCCGGTAATGGAAAATTACCTGTACAACGTCAGAATGACAGCTCGCATCAAAACCTACAAGGTCGGACCATGTTACTTGAACCAACCAGTGGCGCTATCCCACGGCCGAACAGAAAACTAACAGTAAAAGAGTGGGAAAATACAAAACCCAATAGGTGGAATAGATGTTAGGTAGGTAATAGTTTTTTAAACTGTTACAAGAGTACAAGTGGAATTGAGCACAGTAATTTTTCAAAGAGTTAAGGAACTCATGTGTCATTGTTATACACACTTGATAAGTTGTTACTACGTACTGATTATAACAAAGGAGAATTCTTATCATTTGTTATGAATTATGATGTAATGGATGAGTAAGTTCCTGCAATGCTACAATTCGTAAGACCCGATATTATCAATTTACCCTATTCTTGAATAAGATATCGCATCATTACATTAATTTATGGTAACATAAGGTAGTTATTTTCTAGTCATATCTCTTGTGTTATTTCATGAAACTATTATGATTTATCACCGTTACAGTTTTTTAACTTGTCCTGAGATGGAACAAAACAATCTCCTTAGCTTGGAGTTATATTTATTATAACTAATTCATTAATAGTGGTCCAAGGTACTGTTGTTATGTTGCTTTCACCTTAACCCTGGAAAAACTGGTTTAACTGAGGTAATACAAGTAACCCCCAGTTCTGTGTCCGGGGAATGCATCCGTAAAAGGGTCATTCTCATATTTTTTGTACAAACCATGTCCGACAACCTCTCAATTTTTTTAAAGAAGATATATTAATAATTTTTAGGTTTTGAATAGAGCATGCCCATCTGTAATCATTTCCCTCTTTACTCCATCACTTCAATTAAAATTTATATGGTCTGATTTCATGGAATTTAAAGAAACATGTGTCAGGGTACAGCAAAATTAGATGTCCGGACCATGAGTTGGCTTGAACTATTGCAAAATTTTCTTATTTGCCATTGACATAAAAAAATTGTGCAGCATTTATATTGTTACAATAGCTCCAAAACTATCACAAGCTTTACGACTTATTTTTAGTGAGCAACGTAAACCTGTTATATACATTTGAACCTTGTCCGGAAATTTTGTCCACTCTGTTACGCCCACTTTGTTCTAGTATTTTTTCAGGTAATTTATGAAAATTTATAAAAGTTGGTACACTGCTAGAAGAAATATATTAGTTTTATTTATTTTACTGTTAGTCACACTGGTTAGAAATGAAAATCTGCTAACCTGCACCTGTTGACAGTGACAGCAAGCACATGTAACGACTAAAATTGTCCACTCTGTTACGCATGTAAAGTGGTGAAATTACACTTTAATTTAAACCAAAGTGAATGGTAAATGTAGCAACTAAGTTTATTGAATCATTGATATAATAATATCGCAAGTTTTTATCTATTTTAGCAACAAAAACATTTTATTATGTTATGTTGTCCACTCTGTTACATTGTCCACTCTGTTACAGTGAAATGTAATTCAGTGGATTTTTATGTTCCGCAGTGATTTTATAACATTAACTTCATCTCATATAAGTTTCAATACATATTGCTATAATATTTTAGCATTGTATACCTCACAGAATGGCATTAACATCCGCTAAAAAACAACGGGCATTCCGAGAGCGGAGACGCATAGACAAGGAAAAAGACACGGAAAATAAAAGAAAATGAAATAAAACCAAAGGGCAATTGATTGCATTACAAAATTTATGTATGACATTGAAATTTTTGAGAAGGTATAATTTAAATTGTGCCCTCATGTCCATTCTGTTACAATATGTCCACTCTGTTACTCTGTAATAAGATTTAATTCTCCTAATACCGATGAATATTTAGTAAAACTTAGATAGTTATTAGTTTTAAATGAACCCAATTAACTATAATTAACTATATCTATTGATTTATATGGGTTGGTAAAGTCAATTCTAGAAGTTTTAGTGAAGTTATCCTTGTAAATTGGTAATTTAAGCAATGTTCTTAATTAGGATCAAATAATATCGTATATATACAAGAAATTATTTAGTTGTATTTGTTTATGGTAAGTTTATACCATCTAGTATTATACTCTATTAGTCAAAGTATCATGTTGATTATATTTTAAGATTTTTATGTAGAAATAGTTGGGTAACAGAATGGACGGATTCCGTGTCTCACAATCTTAATTTATCGATAAACTCTAAAATTGATCAAAAGTGCATTGACCACTTACTGTACACAATAAAGTACTATTGATACAATACATTGCTGCAAATAACTTTGAAATATAAAATAATAATCTTCTTCTGGTTCCGACAATGTTGTCAGGTCAGACAGTGGGAGCTCCCACTGGGTCTAGGGCCTCGGATCTCTTCCAAACCGGCTGGCCAGGCCTGACGTTTCATCCTCCTCCTCCTCTTCTTCATCCTCGTCACCTTCCTCCAACTTCTCCACCAGCGCCCTCCAGATCCTCCTGTCCTCCCACCACTTATCTGCTTCCACTTTCTGCCACCTTTGCTGCCTGTCCTCCACGTCTTCTCTGATAAGACCACTCCACTTCTCTCTTGGTCTCCCCACTCTTCTTCTTCCCACCACTGTTTCTTCAAACTCCTGTCTTGGTATTCTCTTGAGATCCATTCTTTTCATGTGTCCAAACCAACGCAATCTCTCTCTACCCATCTTGTAGCTCAAACTTTCCACTCCCAGCTCCTTCCTAATACAACGGCTTCTCAACCTGTCCATCTTTGTTACTCCCTTCACACTTCTTAGGAATTTCATCTCCGCTGCCTCCAGCTGGCTGCGTTCCTTATTTCCAATCCCCCATGTAACTGCTCCGTATGTTAGTATTGGTAAGAAATACATTTTATACATGAGCAGTTTACACTGGCGAGGGAAATCTTCGTTCCACAGCAGCTTGCGAACAGCTTGGTAGAAGGACTCGGCTTTTTGAATTCTCGCCTTCACCTCTGCATCCACCTTCGCCTCCTTAGTTAGTATACTTCCCAAGTATTTGAATGCATCCACCTCTCTCAGCTCCTTCCCACGTAACCTAATTCTTATCCTCTTTCTCAATGTTTTCCTTCTCTCCATTTTCAATATTTCGCTCTTATCTTGGCTAATCTTCAGTCCCACTTCCTCCGTTACTTCACTCCAACGATTTATCTTCTCTTGTAGTTCTTCTCCACTTTCACCCCAAATGAGCACATCATCAGCATAGACTAAAGTTCTCGAATCTCTGCCCTCCTTTTCTTCAACCATTTTCAGCAGATCATCCATCACTATTACAAAGAGAGATGGGGACAAAACGCTACCTTGACGTAGACCTTCCTGTACCCCAAACCACTCTGATCTCCCTATGTCTGTCTGTACACTGCTGACACTTCTCTCATATGTACATTTAATCCTTTCAATAAGACCATTGCTCACTTCCTTCTTCCTCAAACTCTCCCACACCACCTTTCGTGGGAGCCTATCGTACGCTTTTTCTAAATCCAAAAACGCCATGTACATCACTTGCCCACTCTCCCATCTCCGTTCCATTAACTGCCTTACCGCAAATAAAGCATCCGTGGTTGCCCGTCCCCTCCTAAAGCCATATTGTTCTTCTCTTAACCCTTCCTCCACAAAACCTTTTAAACGGGTCTCGACAATCTTCTCGTATAACTTTGCACACTGACACAACAGAGTCACTCCCCTGTAGTTACTACAAGCCTTACGGTCCCCCTTCTTGAACAGTGGCACTATTATACCTTTTCTCCAGTCGTCGGGAATCTTCATTTCCTTCCAAACTGCTAGTATTACACGGTGCAGCCACTTTTTTCCTGTTTCTCCTGCCGCTTTTACCATTTCCATTGTCACCTCGTCTATTCCTGGAGCTCGCCCATTCTTCATCTCTCCCAGTGCTTTCCCAACTTCCATTTCGCTTACATCTGCTTCCTCTCTCTCCTCTCCTGTGCCTCCTTCTCCCTCTGCTCTTCTCTCTTGTTCTTTCCCTTGTTCTGTAGCACCTGATTGCACATTGAGAAGGGTCTCAAAGTACTCTTTCCACATTTTGATTACATCATCTGGATTTACTACGAGTTCGCCGTTGCTATTTTTCATCGTTCGGACTTCTTCTCGAACTCCACTTTTTCTTTTCACCAGTCCGTATATCATTTTCTTGTTTCCTTCGAAATCCTTCTCAAGCTTACTTGCAAGTTCGTCCATTGCTTTCTTCTTCTCCTCCCGAACAATCTTGGCCACATTTATTTTACACTGTCGATACTCTTCTGCATTCTCTGAGGATCTATTTAATTCGTTTCTCTGCCATGCATCCCGCTTCCTCCGAACTGCCTCCCTTACTCTCTCATTCCACCACCTTGTTTCTTTCTTTCTCTTCTTCCCACTAGCTCTTCCACATACTTGTTCGGCAACATCCACAAATGCTGTCTTAAACTCGTTCCATTCCTCTTCCACCCCTTTCCTTTCCCCTGTCGGTACTCTAATCTCAATCATCTTCTTGAAGGCTAACCTTGTATCCAGTTCTTGTAATCTCCATACTTTAATCCTGTTATTTTTAGCATTGCACAGCTGTTTTGGTGTCTTGATGTGGAAACTACCAACTAGCAGTCGGTGATCACTCCCTAAAGCTACTGACGGGTACACTCGCACATCTACTAGGAACTTCTTCAAGTCTCTGCTCACACAAATGTAGTCTATTACAGATTCCGACACATCTTCCCCATAGCTATATCTTGTTACTTGGTGACTTCGTTGTTTCTTGAACCAGCTGTTCCCTACTTGTAAAGAGTTCCTAGCACAAAAGTCAAGCAACTTCTCGCCTTCCCTGTTCCGGTTGCCAAAACCATCTCCGCCCATTACCTCTTCATACCCATTTCTGTCTTTTCCAATTCTGGCATTAAAGTCACCCATCACCAACACTGGATTTGATGTTAATATTTCACTCTCCAGCTCTTCCTCAAACTTGTCTTTCTCTTCCCTAGGTCTGCCAGTCTGCGGGGCGTATACCTGGATCATGTCAACCGTGCTCTTTCCGATTGCCATTTTGACTTTGATTACTCTATCGTTAATCCCCTTTACCTCCAAAATGGTATCTTTCAATCGAGGGCTTACAACAATTCCCACCCCATTTCTACCTTCCTCTCCCCCAGACCATATTAACTTGTAGTCATCTCGCAGTATCTTTTCCCCTTTACCCTTCCACTTGGTCTCACTTAATCCTAATAAGTCTAACTTCCTCTCGGTCATCATGTCCACAATCTCCTCAATTTTTCCTGTTAGTGTTACTATATTAAGTGTCCCCACTTGTATTCTTGTTGTCTTCCGACTCTTCACTGACTCTACTTTTCTCTCTTCCACACCCACCTTGTCCTGCCTTTGCCTTAATCTCCTCATACCGCTGGCTTCCTCTTCATTGCTTCCCCCTACCTTTGGTTCCTCCAGACCCACCTGGACTGAAACTACTTTAATTTTTTTTTCTGAAAAGTCAAAATGTACAAAAAATATAAGAATGACCCAAAACCGCTACAGTAAACTTTCATCTTATATAAGAAGTCTGGCAGTATCTCATCTCGATGTGACCTTGTGCGCAGCTGGCCATGAACATGACGGCCGACTGGCAGCGCGTGAACACGGCCGTGGGCACGAGGCTGCGCGCGCGCTCGGCGCCTCTCGCCGAGTATCTCCTCTCGCGCTCGGTGGCCGGCGCCAGCCACGTGGACATCATGCGCGGGCTGGAGCACGCGGGCCTCGAGGCGCGCTTCTTCCCCATGTACCCGCAGCCCGACGTGCAGCTGTCGTGCTGGCTCGCGCACTGGATGAAAAAGGGCGCCGTGCCCATCGCCACTCTCAACCTGCAGCGCGGCGTGAGTAGCCTACATTCAATTACACTTGCGTACTGTTCATTTCCCAGGATATTATAAGATAGTATAAAATATATATATATTTTCATGGTTTATCAGATGTGAATACTACATCACATTACTACTTTGTTGGCTGGATACACTTTTATTTTAAATTCATTTCTGCTTAAAAGTTCTGAAGTTATGGTCCTCAAAATTCATTGAACTTTTCTAACAAATTTGAAATTTATTTAAAAAATCACATTAAAATCAGGAACGTAGGAACATTATTTGCAGGAGGGGAATAATATTGTAAAATAACTTGAGCTGGAGATTCTACTTCTAGTGCCTACGAAGTCAATGTGGGGTCTGGAGGGTGGGCGCCCCAACGAAATAGTGGTCCGGGGCGCACAGTCCTGAAAAAATTTGAATTTCAGGCATGAATTTGGTGCATTTCTACGCAATTGTAACACTTTGAGGTGATACAAGTGCTCGGCCGTTTTAGAAAATTGAGAGTTCAAAATTGTTTCATAAGTGGGTGTAATTTTGATAGGATGTTCACATGATCAGTCTGATTGTATATTAGTAGGTAGCACTTTGTAATTTTTGCTTCATGCATTGCATTGTTAATTAGGCGCCGGTTATTCTACAAAACCGCTCAAAACTATGAAATTTCCGATACGATTGGAGACCATACCCGTGAACCAATTGATCTCAAATTTTAATCATGATTAGATAAAATACAAACTTAGGGTTATTACTTGGCACATTTTTTAAATTAAATTTCATACGGCACCCATCAAGATAAGAAATATTAATACAGTAAACCCTCGATAGTTTGAATTCAAGGGGACCTAAAAAATCCCAGTTCAAATTAAAAAATTTCAAAATATATATATATATTTTTTATTTTTTTTTGAAATATATTTTTTTTTTTTTTTTAATTTTTAATTTTTTTTTATTTTAATGTAACGCGATGTTTTTTCATTATTTTTTGCCTTCAAAAGCTAACTCGCACTATATACGCGGCCAAATGCTTTCAAAATCTTGAATGAAGTTTGAATATTCCCGCCTAAAGTGTTCCAGGGTAGGCAAACATGTATACTAAAGAGACTAGACCTACACTTCCCCCACCCCAACACAACAGAGAGCAGTTTGACTATTCTCTTTGTGACGTGACGCCATTGGAAACATTGGAAGTGTGTAGTTTGAGTTTGTTTTTTCGAACTTTGTTCGTGATTATTTTGTCAATCATTTTGCAAAGTTCGAATTAAAACAACTGTATGCAAGTTATAACATGGACCAAAATTCAGTTCGAATTTCGAAATAACCTAAAATTCGATTTATCAAAATTATTTAAGATTGTAAAGCCTATACTGAACACTGGGACCATCCACCTAGTTCGAATTTACCCCTAAATTCGAATTATTGAAGTTCGAAATAATGAGGGTTTACTGTATACAATTACAATTTTTCATCAAAAATCAACTACCTAATTATTACTAATTAACAAAGCTTAAAATTGAAAATGTACCAAGGGGTAACCCTCTATCTAATATCAAATACATAATGACTAATGAGTCTTTTATCTAATAATGGTTAAGATTTCAAATTTTGAATATTTTCAATCCATTTTGTCTCCAATCGTATTCAAAAAAGTGCCAGCAAAAGGCGGCAAAATTGCTCGCGCTTGCACCTCCTTAAGCATCTTGACATAAATAAGAACATAGTGAGGGGAAGATGGGGGCAATTTTCCCCCCATTCCCCTTCCTACGCACCCTAAATTCTACTTAAAAGTACTTAAAAGTAGAATTTTCATTTTAATATCTTCTCAGTTATAACTTATAACTGCTGACTTCTTCAGTTCTACTTCTATTGACGGAGTTGCAATGTGCCTTCCGCAGCTTGCACCTGACAGCCTGATCCCCGACGCTTGGCACCACCAGATGGTGTTTGGCGTGGGCGTCGAGGGTGTCTACCTCACCAACCCCTTGGAGTTCGTGAGCGAGGCGACGCTCTGGCCACAGCTGTCGAGCCCGCCGGTGCTGCTCGTGCGTCGAGCCGA